>OZ014522.1:71706501-72169001 GCA_963966055.1 Lathyrus aphaca | reverse complement strand
AATTCAAGAAGTCACAAAATTGGCAAAGGCATGGGAGCAGAGCTAAGGTTTTCACTATACAGATGACCAAAATTAGGGTTTTGGTTTCAGAGGTCTTAACTCCAATTTTTTTTGTCATTCTTGTTTCTAATGTTCTTAATATGTTATAAGGATCATGTGTACCACGTTTGATGAAGAAATTCATTGTGGAAGCCATCTGATCATTAGGTAACTTCTTGAGCAAGTTAAGTCAAAATCAGGGCATCTGAGGCCCCCAACAATGGAACCAAAGGATCATTTTCATCAAATTGAAGTTCTATGATATTTATTTGATCTTAGAAGTGGTTGGAAGTTCACAAGATTGAAGAATTTTGAGTCAGTTGCAAACTTGCCATTTTTGGAAATGACTTGTAATGGAAACTTTCCATTTTGGGAAAGATTTTCAACCTCCTCTTTCATGACCAAAAATGCTTCAAATGAAAAATTATTGGGCATGAAAGTTGTAGATTAGGTCTTTCCCTTTTCAAAAAGTACTAGAACATGTCTTGATTCATCCTAGAACTCAAGATATGGCCTTTCAAAGTTGGCAAAAATCACATAATTTTCATGTTCATGTCAAAGAGGGATTTATGCAATTTTGAGTTTCAAGCTTCTAAGTGACCTCTAATCCACTCAATTATGTCACAACATGTTAATGCAACTTGCCAAGATCAGAATTGGCCCAAGGATCGAAGCATTTCATGGCTTGATTCACAAGAAACTTCAAAGTTGGAAAGTTGCAAAACACATGATATCTCTTCATCCAAGCCTTCCAGTTGCATTCTTTTGATCCAAGGGCCATCCACAAACTCTGTTGAGGCCAAGACACCCCTTGAAACAGCTCTGCACCATGCCCATACCTCAAGTACACAAAGTTGACATTTTTGCAACTTGGCCCATACCAATCAAGCTGTGCCATCCCCACTCTGTGACCAATCACAACCTCTTATGCAAACCCTAAAGAGCTCATTTCATAACACATTCAAGCCTGCAAGCTCTCATAAGCCATAATTCACAAAATCACCAAAAAACTTCCCTTCTTCGAAAATCAAAACACAACCATCAAAACTCACTCATTCTTTCACCATTCATCTCAAAATCACCTAAGGATCACAAAACACCCCTCACCATGACCTGAAACCAGCTCAAACCAAAATAAGATTTCTGCAAAACCAGAACCAAACACTTCAAAATAGCCATCACAAGCTTGTTCTAAGCTGCTCATTAGCTTCAGGCAGTCCATTGGGGTTGATTTGTATCAAAGGAAAGGCCAGAAAGCTCCAAACTGAAAAGCTTCAACTCAGGTATACCTCAAGAACAAATTTTCCAGAAACCCTCTTTTAAGTTTTAGAATGATTCTATATGTTCTCTAGATCACACTGATATGTTTAGTTTCAAAAATGATTGAGAAATGAGCATGTATGGTTGTTCTGAAAGTTTGCCCGAAAATCTTGTTTGCTTCGATTCTTGTTTTTGATGAAATATAAATGTTATATGATGATGGATTCTTGCTTAGGGGGGTTAGAAGATCATTTCTGGAGCTTTAGAGGTGTTAATTTGGCCTAGGGAAAAAGTTGAGGTTTTGAGTGGCTGGAGAAGATGACCGGAGCTAGCTCCGGTCACCTGAAAATCATTAGAACCCTAATTAGGGTTAGCTGCCCAGATTGAATTCCCACCCTTGGATCTTGTTTAAGTTAGCGTGTGGACGACCCAGATGAATCAACTTAACCCTAATCCTGTTTATTTAATTTAATTAATATTAATAAGCCATAAACAATCCCAGCCATCCAAACACGCGCGCAGTCAACTCCCATCTCCCCGGTTTGAATCTCATCCCTTGGATGCGCTGACTTCCCATTTTTATTCATTTTATTTTCATTTTAATTCATTTCTTTTGCATAATTTATTTAAAATACTGAAACACATCAAAAAATTCCCAAACTTTACATTCTTGTTTTAAATATTTTTCTCAACCTGAAAATAATTTTTATTTTATTTTTTGCATTAAAAAAGTATTTTTAAAATATTTAAATGTTATTTTTAATTAATTAATGGATTTTAATTAATTAAAAATGCATTTAGGTTTCTAAAAATCACCAAAAAAATCATGAACCATCCCAATACATTTAGAAACATTTTCAAGCTCTTCATACAAATTTATTTTTAGGTTTGATCTTAATTTCACAATTTCTTTTGAATTAGGGATCTTTAAAATCACATTTTTTAATCCTAACTTTGAAAAATCATTTCTGCCTAACCATGAAGAGTTTGAACTTGATTATTTTTGCATTGTTTCACATATTGCATCTAGTTTCTAGGTCATTTTTCTCATGAATTTATCTTGCATTTTCAAATTGATTTACATTTTCCTTTGAGAATCACCCAAAAACCCTAGCAAACTTAGGAAAATCATAACTTTCAATAGGATTAGCTTCTGACCTTCTCCTTTGGGTGTGACCTAGTATGGGATTAGGGTTTGATTGAGCTTGGTTTCAATTTTTTATCATGTTGTATGCTTCTGTTTTGTCCATTTGCATCTCATACTTCCATGAAACCCTAATTTCTTATGTTCATTTGCATTCACCTTGCATATTCATCATCATGTGAACTTGCCATGACATTTCAAGCATCCATATGTCATCTTAGACATCTTAGGACATGTTAGAACATTGCTTGATCATTTCTTCATTCATTTGTTATGTCTTGCATTCATTACATTTCATAAACATCCATGTGTTTTCAAGCTTTTAAACATGCCTTCATGACATCTCATCTTTGTATGAACATACATATGCACATTGTATGACTTTGCATCATCTCATATGCCATTTACATTTCATTTTCACTTCTGACTTTGGTATTTGCATCTCATTTTCAATTCATTTCTTTATACTTTATGTCTTATGCATTCATACTAATATTTTCAGGAACTTTTGGTAAGTTATTTTGGGAGGTGGATTTGCCTTCACCTCTCACCTTCTTCTTATCTCATTCATATGAATTTTTGCATGTCTTTGAAGTGAATCTAATTCACTTATGTTCCATCCTTCTCACTTTCTTTCTTTCAAGTTACTTATCTTCTTCAGGAAGTAAGTAACTTGTTCTTCCTTCTCCTTCTCTTTTCATCTGCTTCTTCCATTGGTGGCCTTGAAGATCTTTTCTATTAAGCCTAACAAACCATAGGATACCCAAGAATTATAACTTGTAGGGTTGTGTATAGTCCCTATTAGTCTTTTACCTTTGAGTCTTCTTGAGTATCTCTTCTCACCTCAATAATCAGTGACTAAACTCTTAAAGTTTTAGGACTTTGGAATTAGGGTTATGCCTGCATCCTTCTCTTAGGATGGAGTGTATAGCTTTAATCCTAAGTGTTAAACCTTTAATTTGTTTAAACCTCTTAATCAAATCACACTAATAATCACCAAGACTTTATCTTGTAACTTGGGCCTTACATTAGGGTTTTATCTCTTCCTTATGGTTAAGAGGGACTAACCCTAGTGTTTAATGGACAAGTCCCCCTCAAGTTGTCTTACAAACTTATAATCCACTTCTTAATCTCATCCCTTAATTAAAATATATTTAATAAAGGCTTGTTATATAATGAATTTAATCCCTAACCATGGATTAAGTTGAGGTATCTTCCTCAGCTTAAGTGTTCTCATCTATTATCCTTCTATTAAGATGGTGTAATGAGTTCACTAATCTGTGATTAGAGATTAAACTCATTACTTAACACTAAACAAAAACCCAAAAACATTTAATTAATCACAAGTAGGTTAATGATCTCAATCCTACATCATCATGGTAATTAAGTTGAGATGCTTATCTCATACTTAAGTAGGCTCATTATCCCTAATCAGGGAGGATATAATGAGTTTGCAAACCCCTTGATTTAGGCTTAAGCTCATTAACTTATGCAAAACACCAAAAACAATAACAAGTCTGAAAACACAAAAACAAACAATAATCGTCTCCTTCGGGATTCTTTTCTCATCACACTCATTCACAAACGAGAATTTGCTTCTTCCGTCTAATGCAAGACAGTTAGCACTCGAGCCAGACGAGTCATACACTTGAGCATAGACAAGTAAGCAGTTTATAGTCAATTTATTTTTCAGTCTCTTTGAGTCGAACTACAGTGTTCTGACTTCCTCATTGCACGAGAGGATACGTAGGCATAACTTAACATTTATCGAACAAAAGTCTCTGTGTCTTCCCCCTCTTTCAGCATTCTTTTCTAAGTCTCAGTTCCTGAGCAATTCACCCTTTTGCACTGACACCTGTACATTCATTCTTAGCTTTTGCACACAAATAACACATACACTACCCCTTTAGACACAATCTTGTAAGCGTGAATCCCGTCGAGTACGATGGACAATCTGGGTGCTAATACCTTCCCAGGTTGTAACCAACCCCCTTTCTCAGTTTCTCTGGTTCGCAACCGTCTTATCCATCTTTTTTCTAGGTTTATGCAACATTACCTTTCCTTCGGGATAAAAATGCCTAGCTGGCAACTCTATTCAATTCATTTTCATTTCTCTTTTCGCCGACCGTTCGCGTCTGCACCGGGATGCAAATCTTTTGGAGCGACAACTTGGCGACTCTGCTGGGGACCCTTATCTTGCAACTAGGGCTTCTGGTTCTTTTTGTGGGTTTCTCCTAGCGCTTGTTTGATTTGTGTTTATGGGGGTGTTATGTGTTACTTGTGCTTTTTTTTTATTGCTTTATTTATTTCTTTCTGTACAACTTTATTTATGGCTTCATTTATTGTTTTATTGCATTTCATATTACTGTCATCATATCATTATGCTGGATCTGTTTGTTTACCTTGGGGGGAGGGATATTCAGTGAGTAAGGTTCCATACCGGGAGCCTAAGTGACACATAGGATAGAGTGGCTTCATATTCTTTCCCATTCCATTTCGGTCTGGTGCGGGAATATTAAACACGGTTCAGACATGGCTTTCTTCTTGAGAACTCTGTGCTACGGATTTTCTGTAGTACTAGGGCTATCTGGGAAGTCTGCTAAGTCTGGATGACCTTTTTATGACCTTCAGCATTTGAGGTGAATTAGAGGAGGATCCTTTATGATTAATGTAAACACTGTACCTACGGGTTAGAAGTGTTTACACTTCTCATAACTGATCCAAGTCTGAGGATCCTTGTTCTAGAACAATACCTGTGAGGGGGTTGGGATGTTTACAGGTTTGCAGGAACCTTTGGCCTCATCATACCCTGTTACTAGATTTTTTTTAAGGTTACATCATTTTGGACTGTTCTTGTGAAACCCTGGACTTGTGACTCTTTATTTGAGTCCCCCACCTGGTTACTGGTTCTCTAAGCCTTCATCTGGATTTCTGAACACACATGGACCTTATCAAGGCAGATAACAGATCCAGCACTTGATCACAAACACTTGCATATCATTCTGCATACATCATTTTTCATCATTTTAACATTTGTCTATTTGTTTTACAGGGTATCCACTTTATCTTTGTTTTGGTTTTGACTGTTCTTCTGCTCAGACATCTTCATCAGATACCTTCATCAGCTATCTTCATCAGTGATTCTCTACAGCACCTTCATCAGTTGCATTCATCAGTTGCCTCCATCAGTGATTATCCTCATCCATCTTCATCAGCATCCATTGTTAGCATGGACCCATCCAGGAAGAGCAACATTACCTATCATTTCTTTGAGCCCACTCTTGCAGGCATCAGGCAGATTCAAACACTCAT
The DNA here is from genome assembly GCA_963966055.1 of Lathyrus aphaca. Lineage (NCBI taxonomy): Eukaryota > Viridiplantae > Streptophyta > Magnoliopsida > Fabales > Fabaceae > Lathyrus > Lathyrus aphaca. Next base: position 72,163,246 of record OZ014522.1, on the reverse strand, counting down.
CACTCCTGATCATGTCCCTTTATTCATGGAACATTATGGTGGTATCATGGACATGATCATGGATTTGGATGCATCACAGAGGAGTATGATCCACACTTGCCTTCAGTTCTATGACCCTCCTCTTAGATGTTTTACCTTTCCAGACTTTCAGTTGGGTCCTTTGTTAGAGGAGTTTTCCATGTTGTTGGGTGTCCCCATCAGGAGAGGGATTCCTTTCAACCCTGAGATGACTGCTCCCAGGAATGAAGATATAGCTAAGGCTTTGTATTTGGAAATCACCATCATTGATCAGAATATGACCACCAAGGCTGGAATCCCAGGCCTCCATTTGGATTTCTTGATTACCTAGGCCACCAGTCATGCTGCAGTAGGAAAACGGGACGCTGTTTGTGCTCTCTTGGCCCTTAGAATATATGGTACCATCTTGTTTGTAGACGAGCCTAAGTTTGTAAGCAAGAGTGCTATCCATCTTTTCTTGCTGAAGAATCTAGTTCCCACCTTGCTAGGAGATTTCTACTACTCAGTGCACCAAAGGAATGAGAAACAGAGGTGAAGATTAGTCAGATTTTGTGCACCTCTCTTCTACTGCTGGTTATTGAGACACTTGCCAAAGTCTGAAGCTTTCTTGAATCCTCATCAGTCAAGAAACTGGGCTAAGAGAATGATTTACCTTACATCAGAAGACATCAGGTGGCGCACTCAGAGCACCAAGGGCAGAGACATAATCACTAGCTGTGGGCAATATCCCAATGTACCTCTGATTGGAGTGAAGGGTTGCATCAACTACAACCCTTTGCTATTCAAAAGGAAATTAGGGTAGCCTTGGTACATCCACCAAGAGAGCAGGACTTATCAGAAACCCTTTACTGTGACATTCAACATAACCATGCCATTTCCCGACAAGCAGCCTGGGCTTGGGACAACATTCAGACAAAAGGAACTGCCATTCTTGGCAAGTGCAACACATAGCTTCAACTCAATATCTTGATTGGTCACGTATCAGAGGACAGATCACCCGTATGCCATTCACCCTGGAGGATGCGCCTGGACCATCAGCAGTAGAGCATGTAGCTACAATCAGTTTAGAAGAGTTTGAAAAGTTGAAGGAAAGGAATACTCAGCTTTCTGAAGCCCTAAAGAAGACCCTCTAGGAGAGGAATGATAGTCGTCTAGACAATGAGAGGTTAGAGAAGCTCCGGATTGAGCATATGACCAAGATTGAGAAGACAAATGATTACATCAGAAGAGCCCGAGCAGGGGAGTTGGTATTGAAGAATGCTTGCAAAGAAGCTAAGATTCAGAAGGCCAGAGTTGAGCACTACTTGGAAGAGAGTCAGGCTAGATGGATCAGGAATACTGAGGCCCGTTCACAGGAAGATCAGAAGACTCGGGCTAGGATGGAGCAGTTGGAAGCTAATGAGAAGAAGAGTCAGGAAGCATTGTTAGCAACATAGAAGGAAATATCTGAATTAAAACTCCCGGCGGGGTTGAGGAGATCAAAGGACCAAGACAAGTATAAGAAGTTGACAAGTGCTATTGCCACCAGGAACCTTCTTATCAGGACCATCACAGAGCATCCGGTTGGACCAGTGACTGATGCCCTCTTGAAGGAAGTTAAAGAGGATGACTATGGGCTGGATGTCTGATTTCTTTGTATTTGTACTTCATTTTGTTTGTACTTTTGTTGATTTTGTTGTATTTTGACCCACCATGGGGACTTGTTGTAATTATAAACTATGTATCTTTTCATTTTGTAATATATGGTTTGTGTTATCCTTAGGGCTTCATTTCTCTTCAACATCATCATTCCTCGAGGTCTGGAAGGTCAAAACTAAAGAACCAAACCGGATACCATTGGAAGACAAATAGACATACTGCATTGCATACTGATCTCATTCTTTGTTTTGTAGGTATTTTTGTTGTTGTTGTTTCTCACTTTGTTGTGGTTTTAGGAAACATTGCTCGTAGGTGTAACACCCCAAATTTTCCCTCTTCTTTTTAAGCATCATCATCATACCATAGTCTTCATAAGCATATCATATTCTTGGCATCTTTGCATGGAAAGATGAGGCATAACATTCTCATGACCTAGCATTAGGCATATGATCAGCTGTGGAAAGATTTGAAGCATCACAAACAATAACAAGAGGCCCATTCGATTTTCTCAAGTCCTATGAGGAGTCTACATTGCATTCACAAGCTTAAGATCATTCACAAAAGCCCATGAGGTTGGAGGATCATCAGGGAATTCAAGCTAGGGCAAAGCTCCTACACAATGATCCCAAATTAGGGTTTGAGTTTCAAGCATGGAAACTTTGAGACTTTGGCCATTTCATTTGGGCAAAGTCTTTCATATATTAAGAGGATCCTAGGGATGAAATTTGGTGAGAAAACTCCTTGTGGAAGTCAGGTATTTCTTCAGTTGCTTGTAAATGAAGAAATTGGTCAACTGTGCATTCTAGAAGTCAACTGTGGGAATTTAAGGGGTCCAACCCTATTTTTCTAGTCAAGGGATGTTCTTATAACCTTAGAAGAGGTTTGGCAAGATCAAAAATCAAGAATCAAGAGGTTTTGAGGTGTTTTGCATTTTTTGCATGGGATTGGTCATGAAATTTTCCATTTTTAGTAACCTTTTGCCCTAATTTTCAAGTGTACATAACTTGGTGAAAAAAGCTTCAAATGGATCACCACCAAACATGAAAATTGAAGATTAAAGCCTCCCATTTTTAAAGAGTACAAATACTTTTTCATAGCCCTCATGGTTTGAGAGATATGCTCTTCGAAAATCAACTAAATTCTAGGGCATGACATGAATTTCAAGCCTCCTCCAAATGCAAAATCTCATGCAACTTTTTTTAAGTGGTGTTATGGACAAAATAAGATCATACACTTACAAGGTATTGCATAAAGTTTGTTTTTCTCCAAAAAATACCATAAAATTTGTGCATGAGAGGTGGTGTATTTCACAAGAGGTAAAAATGCATAATCATTCAAAAAGCATGTTACACTCATAACCAAAGGCCAGGATTGATTCAAAACAAATCAAGGGATGGATTGAAGTCAGAATGATCACTTGGAGGAGGGTTTGCACGTGTGAATGAGGCAGTCACACTTTTCATGCAATTTGGCCAATACACCTCAATCACACTCTCCATGCCACTCTTGGTTCAAAAACCCTAGCCAAGTGAAAATACAAAGGATATAAAAGCAAAGCATGCCCTAAATTCGTGCGGGGGATCACACATTTTTCAGATTCACTCTCTCTTGCTCATTTGCATTTCTCTTCGAATCTTTCTCTTCAAGCAATTTCTTCACAAACTCTTCACATATTCTGCTTCCTTGAACCTTAAGGATCATTTTGCTCACACTCATACAAGCTGAAAGTGAAGAATTGGAGAGATGCCATTCAAGTGCAAGAGCTTTCGGATTTCAAGATTCAGGCTCTATCAAGCTTCCTCTTGCATTTATTTTGCAAGAGGAGATCAAAGTACACAGATCTGCAGCATCTGGAGTTCTATTTTGGTGCTTTTGAAGTGGTTCCATCTCAGGTATGACTTGAATTTCATGGATCTGGAACTTGTTTTTCTTATGTGCATTGTGATCTATGAACTTTGCTGAGTATGCTTCAATAATTAGATTTGAAAATGCATGAATAATGAGTGAGAAATCTGGATTTGAAAGTTTGATGTCAAACTTTATTTGCTTCGATTTGATGAATTCATGGAATATCTGTGTATTTGAGTGTTGGATTCGTGTTTAGCTTGATTGAATGGTCAGATCTGGACATTTTGATGCATTTACATGATGATTTGTTCTTAGTTTGAATTTTCCGGTGCCGGAGCCCTAGCTCCGGTCACCAGATTCTGCATTTTGTTCGTCTGAGTTTGAATGGAGAAGATGAACGCTTAGCCGTTAGATCCACAATCTGGACGCTACACACACTGCCAGCACATTAAAACACACCCTCCCTTGCACGTGCTTTCCATTTCTAATTATAATCTGAATTAATCATTTTGTGTCTCACCACACCATAACTAACGTGTTCTCACACCCTGGCCAATCATTTTGCATACTTGTTTTAATGAATGACTTCATCCCATGCGTACACTTGATCCAGTGGTTCATGTTTTTTCCTGAATTAATGAATATCCATCATAATTATCATGAACTGCACAGGATCCAATGGGCCTTGACTGCTATTCGTACCCCCCTGTTTTAAGCCCAATGAAAAATGAACTGGAATTTCTTGCTGAACACACCCCCTGGCCTTTTCCTTTATTTTTTTTTTTATTTCCATTTTATTTTCAGTTTGCTTTTCAATTTTTAAAAATAGATTTAGGTCATTAAAAATTACAAACAAATTCAGGAATGATTCTTTTAGTTTTCTTTAATTTTTGGTATTTTTATTTTTCATTTATTTTTAATTGTCACGTGGAAATTAATTGTTTCTCTTAAATAATTGTTTTTATTCCATTTTGAAGCATGCTGACTTGTTCATTTTTTATCTTGATCATTCTTTTGAATTTTTAAGTGATTCTTTTTGCTCTGGATTCAAGATGAGATGTAGTTTATTGGTGATTTTTGTTCTGATTTTTAGAATTTTGTTTAATTGATTTTGGTCTCTAACTTGTGCATGAAGCTTTCTAACCCTAACCCATGTTTGAACACTCATTTGACTTGCTTAGCTTCTAATTCTCATTCCCTCCTTTTGGCATGTTGATATGGTATGATTGAATATCATTTGTGCAAGTTTGTGGAATTTTTGGATGCTTACTTGAATTAATTTGAATTTTTGTTCTTCACTTGTCCTTTTTTGATTCTTTTGGATCATATGTTCACTCCTTAGCTTAGAAGGGCACTTGTGCCAACTTCTTCAAGTTGTTTAGGGCCATATTAGGTTTTTAATACCTCTCTGATCTTGAGTTGTTGTTTGTACCTTGAGAATTTTTTAATTTGTTTGCTTTTGAAGTTCTTCCACACTTATGCATGCTCACCTCACTTCCTTTGCTTCCTTCTTCTCATGATGTGAATGCTTGGCTATGTGCACTTCTTCTCTTCATCTCATGTGATCCTTAGACACTTTTCTAACATGTTATGGTTATGGTTTGGCAATTTGTGGTGTTTCTTTGACTATCTTGCTTTGTATTCTCTCACGTTCCCTTTGTTTTGTCATAGTGATTCCTATTGCTTCATGTTGAGTTGTGTGCTTCTCTTCTCATTCTTGTGCTTTGAGTTTGCATTTGGCATTTGTGTTTATGACTTCACTTCTGGTTGTGTGACTTTGGTTTGACATTATGTTCATTTTGCATTGCATTTATGCTTGTGTCACTAACCATTTCAGGGGCTTTGGTAAGTGAGAGGTGTGGATGTGATTCCCACATCTCCAAGTCTTATCTCTTCTCTTTTCCTTCTTGATATTATTTTACTTGTGATTGTTGGGGCTTAGGCCTTACTTCCTCCCTCTTCTATTCTTCATTCTTCTCTTTCTCTTCTCTTTTCTTTTCTTCCTTTAGGATAGTAAACCTCACTAACCTAGGATTAACATTGCATGATAACTTTAGGATTCATTAGTCCCCCATTAGACTTTTACCTTTATGATCCTTTTGTTTCTCTTCTCTTCTCATCTCAAAAACCTTAAAGAAGACACTTAATAAAGATTGAAGTGATATCTTGAGCAATAGCCTTATGCCATGAGACACTTGTAGTCTTCCCATCTTGGGATAGTACAAGCTTGTCTTGTGATGTACAAGTCTAATCAGGATATCATCTTCACCAAGAAAATCATAAAACACACTTCTTCATTGTAAATACAAAAACACTTAATAAGTTAATGAGTTAGTAAGCTTAAGCCCTAATCTCTGGATTCAAGTTTTGGGGATCTTCTCCTTACTTGAGTGTGCTTGTTCTATTATTCCATCTTGGAATGTAGTGACAAGTGCACATTCCATGGAAAAGAGCTTGAGTTCACTTCCTTGTGACGCACTCATAAAAGCTTCTAAAATACATAAACAAACAATAAACGTCTTTCCTTCGGGAATTCTTTTCTCATCTCCTTCGCTCTGTACGCGAACTTGCTCCTACTTGTCATTTTGCAAGACGGTTACACACTCGTCGTCCGAGCCTGCAACACCTGAGCAGTGACATAGGCAGTTCGAGCTTTAATTTACAAGCAATCTTTCCCACCCCTAGTTAGGGGAACTACGACGACTCTGATCCTCATTGTCCAGATGAGGTACGTAGGCAGCGGGGTAGGGCCCGTTCGAGCACAATCTTTATTTTCCCTACATTTTTTCATCTTCATTTCTTTTTCAGTTCCCTTTTCGTTTCTTTTATCCAGTTCAGTTCGTTTTCTTTGCAGCAGCTTTCATTTCTTCACCCTTTGAAACAGTTTCTTTGCAAGCGTGGATCCCGTCGGGTACGGCGGATGATCTGGGTGCTAATACCTTCCCAGGTTGTAACCGACTCCCGGACTCAGTCTCTTTGGTTCGCAGGACCCGTGTCCTTCCTTTTCTTTTCTTCTAGTTTGTGCAGCATTACCATTCCCGTTCCTTCGGGATAAAAATGCCTGGCTGGCGACTCTACCTATTTTCCGCGCCACTTTCGCGTTTGTACCAGGATGGAAATCCGGGGAGCGACAGCTGGCGACTCTGCTGGGGATCGAACCTAGAATCTCTGGTTCCCCTGTGAGTCTCTCCTAGAGCTTGCGTGTTTCTATTTCTTTGGGTGTTGATTGCTTGATGTTGTGTGTTGTGCTTTACTATTGTTTATTTACAGTTTCATTTACAGATTTATTTACAGTTTTCAGTATTTATTTTTTGCATCATATTATATATTGGACTGTCTGGGCTGGATCTTCTGTTTGGTGGGTTTGGGTGATACTGTTTCTGAGAGATGAGCTCATTACCACGACTCGAGTGCACCTTAGGACTTAGAGTGGTTCCACTTTGGCCTCATGAGATCTTGTCATGGGGGTAGTAGTGAGTTCCACACCCAGATTTGCGACCGTCTTGGAAATGTCTTGATTTGGGGATCTTCCTCTTTCATTTCATAACATTGACAGTTATGTGCAGCTGGGGACCGATCATTGAGAACCTTGTGGAAACATCCCTCTCTAGTGATTGTAAACACCCCAAATTTGCCCTCACCCATTCACCATGGCTTGTGATCATTCTCATATGCATAAGTTCAATCATATCATCTCACATCTCATTTTTGATTCCCTGCATAGATTCTAAGTCATCTGCATCTAGGGTTTGTGATCTGAGCAATCTCAGGGCATCTTGAGCCACTCCAAAGATCACCAATCACTTCAAAGGGGTCTACATGTGTTCAAGCATCATATTACATCCTCACAAAGCCAAGAATTCAGAAGAATCACAAGAACTAGGGTTTGAATGGATGCAGAGCCAAGGATAGACTGCACAGTTGACTGAAAATTAGGGTTTTGGTTTCAGAGGCCATAACCCCAAATTTTTTGGTCATTCTTGTTTCCATTGGTCTCTATATGGTATAGGGAGTATGCATATCAATTTTCATGAAGAAATTCCATGGGGAAGTCATCTGATCAAGGGTTGACTTTTCAGACAAGTCAGTGCAAAATCAGGGCATCTGAGGCCCCCAATAACCCAACCAATGGGTGATCTTCATCATTTTGAGTGTATATGATCTTTATTTGATCATGGAAGAAGGTTAAAGTTCACAAAAATCAAGAATTTGGAAGTTTTGCAAATGTTGACTTTTTGGGCATAGTTGACTTTTCAAGAATGCCTCATTTTAGGTCATTTTTCAAGCCTTGATTCTTGATCCAAAAATGCTTCAAATGGAAAAACTTTGGTCATGAAAGTTGTAGATCTCATCTTTCCCTTTTCAAAAAGTACAAGAGCATGATCAAACTCTTCTTGGATCAAAAGTTATGGTGTGACAAAGTTGGCAAAAATCATTGATTTTCAAAGAATGCCTCAAATGGAAATTTTGCAAAGTCATGAACCAAAGCCTTTTGTGACCTCTAACCCACTTCAAACCAGCACACAAACTTTCCTTAGGCCTTAAAAGTCAGAATTGGATCAAGAATGCCCATGGTTTATGTTTGGTTGGCCAAAGAAATCACATGTGAACCATAAGGCAACAAGTTGCAAAACCACTCATTTCACTCCCTACAAACTATGACATTGGATGCTGACTTTGGCTAGCCTCTCACCTCACCCTTTGCTGCGTAGCCCATGCCATGTACTTGCCTAGATCATGAGCCATGCTTGCCTTACACAAAACTTGACTTTTTGCAAAAGCAAACTTACCAATCACTATAGGCCAGGTCACATCATCTGACCTATAGGATTAAAATACATTATCATTTTGCAAGCCATTTCATGTACAAGGCAAGGCTGAAACCATTCATAACATCACATTCACAAAATCACCTCATCTTGCAAGTTGCTTCGAATCTGCCTCCACAGCTTGCAAACACAAAAACCATCTTCACCATTCATCTCACCTCACTCCATAGACCTAAAACCACCAAAAGTCAGGCCTGAAACAAGCAAGAACACCCCACTGCCATTCTTCACCTCAACTTGCAGTTCCATTCGAATCTTTCTCCCTAGCTCACAAACACACAAACAAACACCACAGACCTTCTCCATTCATCCTCAGGATCATAAACAACCATTCACAATGCCCTGAAACAGCCTGAATCATCCCTGCCATTTTTGACTGAGCTTGAGCAGAAGTTTGTCAAACTTATCATCCAGCCAAAATAAATTTCTTTTGAGCATTCAAACATCATCTGGGGATCAAGTGGAGTGGATTGCACAAGGAGAAGTGGCCAGAAAGTCATCAGAGTGAAAGCTTCGAATCTCAGGTAGCTTGAAAATTATTTTTCCAGAAATCATTTTTCATGTTATAAACTTGTTCTATGTGCTTCACTGATCATCCTGATGTCATTGGTTTCTAAAATGGCTTTGAAATGAGCATTTAATTTCTCTCTGAAACCTGCGTGCCCTAGTTTTCATTTCCTTCGATTCAGCTTATCTAGGAAAAAGAAATTTGTTTTGAGAGAGGGGTTTGATTCGTGAGTGGTTGGAGAACATTTCCCAATTCGTAGATTTTGTTTTTGTTACGTTTTGAGGGTTTTGGGGATTTCTCAGGGGGATGCTGGCCGGAGAAGACGACCGGAAGTCTTCTCCGGCAGCCTGAAAGTGTTTAAGCCCTAATTGCGTGATTAATGATCATTTGAATGTGAGCCGTAGATGGCCTTTGACCTGTTGACTTCCCTCCAGTTTGGATGGCCCAGATCATTTCGTTTGCCCTAATCCACTTAATTAGTTTTAATTAATTCGTAGTTAAATTAATTTGGCCAGATTGAATCCAGACCCTCCATTCACGCGCCAGTCAACCAATTTGAATCCAGACCCAATCCTGGCCCTCCATCCTGATTACTTCTCCTTTTATTTAATTTTAATTCATTTTCTTTTCCTTTTTATTTGCATATTTATTTTAAAATAGTAAAAAATTCCTAAAAATTATGAAACTTTTTCCTTAGAGTTTTATTAATTTTTATGACACAAAAATATTTTTATTTTATTTTTTATCATTAAAAAAGTATTTTTAAATATTTAAAAGATTATTTTTAATTGATTAATGGGAATTAATTAATTAAAAATACTTTTAGGTATTTAAAAATTACAAAAAAATTCATGAAATGTTCTAAGGCATTTAGAAACATTGTCCAACCTTCAAACCAAATTTCTTTTTTGATCTTGATGCATTTTAAGAATTTTTCATTGAATTAAATCATTTTTTATGCATTATTTTGATCATGGGTTCAAAAATTCATTTCTGCCTATCTAGGAAGAGTTGGGCATGGGTTCTTCTTGCATTGTTTTATGTTTGGCATGTAGTTTCTAGGATAAAATGGCCATGATTTGATCTTGCATTTTCCAATTGTTTGGCATTTCTTTTGTTAAGAACCCTAAAAAACCCTAATAACTTAGAAAAATCATAGCTTGAGATTGGTTAAGAGTTGAGAGCTCCCCTTTGAACCTTGGTTTAGTATAGGTTTAGGGTTTCTTTGGGTAGCATTTTCCATTTTTTATCTTAGGGTTTGCTTCTGTTTTTGGTTTTGGTTTGATGTTTGATTCATAAACCCTAATTTGAGCTTTCATTTGCATCCTCCTTGCATTCTCTTGCATAACATGACTTGTCTTTGCATTTTATGCATTCTTGTGTTTCATTTGACATCTTAAGACATATAGGAAGCATGTTTGATCATTGCATCACATATTTGCCATGTCATTTGCCTTGTATGCTTCATAACTTTCCATGCTTGTTCATGCTCCTTAACTTGCATCATTTGCATCCATGATCTTGTATGAACATCTCCATGTCTTGCCTCATGTTTGCAGCACCTCATAACATCATAATCATCATCAACATGCTTCTGGTTTTGTTTAGCATCATACTATTTCATCTCATTTTGCATTGCATGGCATTTCTTTCTAACATTTCAGGTGGTAAGTAAATTGAGAAGTGAATTTGCCTTCACTTCTCATAACCTTTCTTTTCATCTCTCTTGCATCCATTGCTGCATTTCTATATGTGTTTGAGATTGAGCTTGCTCATTCTTCTTCTTCCAACTTTCTTTCTTCAAGTGACTTGACTTCTTGAATGAAGCAAGTCACTTTGCTTCTCTTGATTCCTTTCATCTGCTTCCTGGTGGCTCCTTTGAAGATTGTCTTTGAAAACCTCACAAACCTTAGGAACAACCAAGCATGACAATGAATTAGGGTTTTGATTAGTCTCCCCTCTTAGTTTTCACCTTTGTGTCTCTCTTTGAGTCTTCTCTTCTCATCTCATAATCAGGGACTAAACCCTAAAGGCTTTAAGACTTTGTGATTAAGTTTATGCCTGCATCCTTCTCTTAGGATGGAGTGTATAACTTTAATCCTAAGTGTTAAACCCTTCATGTGTTTAAATCTCTTAATCAACCCACTTAATAATCATCAAGACATCACACTTGTAACTTGGGCCTTGCATTAGGGTTCTAATTCTTCCTTAATTGGTTAAGAAGGACTAACCCTAGTGTTAATGGACAAGTCCCCCTCAAGTTGTCTTACAAACCCTAAAAAACACTTCATCATCTTATCACTAAATAAAATCCACTTAATCAAAGGCTTGTTTTGTCATGAGTTTAATCCCTAATCATGGATTAAGTTGAGGAGCTTTCCTCAGCTTAAACATTCTCATCTATTATCCTTCTATTAGGATGGTGTAATGAGTCTGTTTAATCCTTGATTATGGCTTAACCTCATTACTCAACACTAAACAAAAACACCAAAAACACCTAAATAATCACAAGTAGGTTAATGATCTTAATCCTACACCAAAGGTGATTAAGTGTGAGAATCTGACTTCACACTTAAGGTATTCTCATTACCCCTAATCAGAGGGAAGATGTGATGAGTTTACTAACCCATTGGTTTAGACTTAAGCTCATCAACTTATGATAAACTTTCAAAAGCAATAAAAGACTAAAAACTCAAAAACAAACAATAATCGTCTCCTCCGGGATTCTTTTCTCATCTCATTCACTCACAAACGAGAACTTGCTTCTTCCGTCTAATGCAAGACAGTTTGCACCTGAGCCAGACAGGTCATACACTTGAGCATAGACAAGTAAGCAGTTCACAAGTCAATTCACCTTTCAGTCTCTTTGGGTCGAACTACGGTGTTCTGACTTCCTCATTGCACGAGAGGATACGTAGGCATAACTTAACGGTTATCGAACAAAAGTCTCTGTATATTCCCCCTCCATTCAGCTTCATTCTTTAGCCTCATGATCTTGAGCATTTCACTCCTTTCTTACACTGACACTTTCATACTTCATATCACTTATACACTACACACTGGCACCTGTACATTCTTTTCCAGCTATTTTATACACAGATTGCACTGACACTACCCCTTTAAAACACAAATCTTCTAAGCGTGGATCCCGTCGAGTACGACGGACAATCTGGGTGCTAATACCTTCCCAGGTTGTAACCAACCCCCTTTCTCAGTCTCTCTGGTTCGCAACCGTCTTATCCATCCTTTTCTAGGCTTATGCAGCATTGCCTTTCCTTCGGGATAAAAATGCCTAGCTGGCGACTCTATTCATTCTCCAGTGAGTTCACGGCTGTGTGTTCTCACTGTTCCCTTCGCCGACCGTTCGCGTCTGTACCTTCATCTGACCCAGTTTCATTTGTCGGGAGCGACAGCTTGGCGACTCTGCTGGGGACCCTTATATTGCAACCAGGGCTTCTGGTTCTTTTTGTGGGTTCCTCCTAGCGCTTGATTGATTTGTGTTTACTGAGGTGTTATGTGCTTATTTGTGCTTGTATTTATTTTGCTTTATGTACAGTTTGCTTTACTGCTTTCTTTATTGCACTTTGTATATATCATACTGTCATGCTGCTGGCTGGATCTGGTTTTTCTTTGGTGGGTGGGTGTTCCATTGAGAGTTAAGGTCCTATACCTGGGACCTGAGTGACACCTAGGCTAGAGTGAATCATATTCTTTCCCATTCCATTTCGGTCTGGTGCGGGAATATGAAACACGGTTCAGATATGGGTTTCTTCTTGAGAACTCTGTGTTGCAGATTTCCTACAATGCTAGGGCTATCTGGGAAGCCTGCTAAGTCTGGATGACCTTTTAGTATTGACCTTCAGAAACTGAGGTGAATTAGAGGAGGAACTTTTATGGTTATTGTAAACACTGTACCTCCGGGTTGGAAGTGTTTACACTTCTCATAACTGATCCAAGTCTGAGGATCCTTGTTCTAGAACACCACCAGTGAGGGGGTTGGGCTGTTTACAGGTTTGCAGGTACCTTGACCTCAGAATACCTTGTTACTTTGATTGTTTTAAGAATACTTCAATTTGGGACAGTTCTTGTGATTTTAAACCCTGGACATGTGGCTCTTTATTTGAGTCCCCCCACCTTGGTTACTGGATTTATAGACCTCCATCTGGAATTCTTGAACACACATGGACTTATATCAGGGCATTTTGATCAGATCCAGCTCAGTCACAAACCCTTTGCATATCATTTGCATACATACTCATTGCATCATATTGACATTTGCTTATTTGTGTTTCAGGGTATCCATCTTCATCTGGTTTTGGTTTTGACCCCATCTTCAGTTTTAACCTATCTTCACCAACACCTGCTTCAGTTATCACCAGCACCAGCCAGTCAGTGGCCCACTTCTTCAGTATTATCATCAGCACCTGTCTCTACTCAGTCTCAGCCTCATGGCTCCTAAAAAGAGCAATGTCACCTATCATTTCTTCCAGCCAGACTTATCAGACATCAGGAGGATCCAAACCCTGATCACTCCAGATCACATACCTTTGTTCAGGGAGAGTTATGGAGATATACTGGACATGGTTATGGATCTGGACCCTTCACAGAGGAGCCTCATCCACACCTGCATTCAGTTTTATGATCCTCCACTGAGATGTTTTACTTTTCAAGACTTTCAGTTGGGCCCCTTATTGGAAGAGTACTCATCATTGGTTGGTTTGCCTATCAGGAGAGAAATTCCTTTCAACCCTGAGATGGTCTTTCCTGCTAATGGAGAAGTAGCAAAGGCTTTGCATCTGGAACCTGCTTTGATTGAGCAACATATGACCTCTAAGGCTGGAATTCTTGGTTTTCATCTGGACTTCTTAATTTCTCAAGCTAGTCTGAAGGCTTCCCTGGGGGAGTGGAAAGCTGTTTGTGCTTTGTTGGCCCTAAGTGTATATGGAATTGTGTTGTTTGCAGATGAGCCTCGATTCATTAGCAAGAATGCAATCCACCTGTTCATTCTGAAGAACCCAGTGCCGACTTTATTGGGGGATCTTTACTATTCAGTGCATCAGAGGAATGAAAAGCAGAGGGGGAGGTTAGTGAGGTTTTGTGCTCCTTTGTTTCACACTTGGCTTCTCAGGCATCTACCCAGGACAGATGCATTCCTAAACCCTCATCAGCAGAGCAACTGGGCTAAGAGACTCACTGTTCTAACTGCAGCAGATATCAGATGGTGCACTCAGAGCACCAAGGGCAGGGATATCATCACCAGCTGTGGGCATTTTCCCAATGTGCCTTTAATAGGAGTTAAGGGAAGTATCAATTACAACCCTCTGCTGTTCAGGAGGCAATTGGGCTATGCACTGGTCCACACTCCTAAGGCACAGGACTTGGTGGAGACCCTTTATTGTGAGAACAAGATTAGTTTGGCTGTTGTTAGGCAGGCTGCCTGGGCCTGGGATAATGTTCAAACCAAGGGAGTCACCATTCTGGGGAAGTGTAGTAATGTGGCATCAGCACAATATTATGAGTGGTCCCGTGCCAGGGCCCAATTCTCTGGAATGCCCTTTACCATAGAAGACATGCCTGAGTCATCTTCAGCACCCCCCCTGCCACCATCAGTTTGGAGGAGTTTGAGAGCTTGAAGGAAAGGAATGAGAAGCTAACCCAGGCTTTGCAGAAGACCCTCCGGGAGAGGAGTGAAGGTATGAGGGAGATTGAGAGATTGGAGAAGTTGAGAGTGGAGCATTTGACTAAGATTGAGAAGTCTGGGGATTATATCAAAAAGTCTAAGGCTGGTGAACAAATTCTGAAGAATGCTTGCAAAGAAGCCCAGTTCCAGAGAGCAAGAACAGACTTGTACTTGAAGGAGAGTCAAGCCCGGTGGGTCAGGATCACCGAAGCTCGTACCCTGGAGGACAAGAGAGTTCATGACAAGATGGAACAACTGGAAGCTAGTGCAAAAGAACAGCAAGAAGCCCTGGCAGCAGCCCAGAGGGAGATATCAGAGCTAAAGATCAAAGTAGGGGTGAAGAGGTCCAAGGACCAAACTCAGCACAAGAAGCTAACAACAGCTGTTACGACCCGTAATCTCCTCATCAGGAATCTCACGGAGCGTCCGGCTGATCCTGTGACCGAAGCACTTCTCAAGGAAGTTCGTGAGGATGAGTTTGGTCTTGGTGTTTGACCATTTGTTTGTTGTTGCCTTCTTTCCGTGTACTTTTTATTTTTCTTGTAATGTATTTTGACCCCTTAGAGGGCTTGTGTTGTAAGATGAACAAATTGTATTATTTCACCTTCTGTAATATATTTGTGTTAGTTTGCTTCATCTGAGTTTTCCTCAAGCAACAACAACAGCATCTCCAAGGGTCTGGAAGGGTCAAAACTGAAGACCAAACCGGATACCTTGAGAACAAATAAGCATAACTGCATTGCATGCTAACCCTTTGTTTGTTTTGTAGGTATTGTTTTGTTGTTGCTAACCTCTGTTGTGAATCTCAGGAACTATTGCTAGGCGCCGGGTATTTCCCCTCAACCGTCCGCACCGTTATCCAACCCGAAACAACCTTCCGGGAATTCAAATGGATCAGATGCAGCAGGACCTTACGGAGGTCAGAAACCAGATGGCCAACGAAAGGTTGGAGATGAGAACTCAGATAACACAGTTCATGGAAGTAATGAACAATTTAGCTCAAAGCCAGGAGAGGCTCAGAGCTTTGGTAGAAGGGAGGAATTAAGAGGAGCCCCATGTGGGAACTGCTGGCACAAGTAACAACGAGAGGGTCCAACCTCATGTCAATCCCCCAGTTTTTGGACCCCATCTCCATCCAGAGGCCAACATCCCTGTCAATATACAAGGGACTGCCACAGCAGGGAGGGTACTGCAGGAAGACCCTCAAGAAGACCAGTTCACAGTAATGGGTGCTGGGGAAGAAGCATATGATAGAAGATTGGATGAAATAGCTGAGAAGTTGAGGTCCTTAGAATCTCAAAACTCTTTGGGCTTCGACGTCATGGACATGGGCTTAGTAGACGGGGTCAGGATCCCCCATAAGTTCAAGCCTCCTTGTTTCGAAAAGTATAATGGGACTTCATGCCCCCGGACTCATCTACAATCATTTCTGGGGAGGCTGAAGGCCTATACAATGGATGAGAAGCTTTGGATGTTCTATTTTGAAGACAGCTTAACTGGAGCGTCAAGAGAATGGTACTCTCACTTGACAAGGGCAACTATTAGATGCTGGAAGGACCTGGCAGAAGCCTTCATCAGACAGTATCAGTATAATCTAGACATGGCACCCAACAGGACCCTCCTAATGGGAATGTCACAGTCTTCAAGGGAGGGTTTCCGAGAATATGCCCAGAGATGGAGGCAACTGGCTGCTGCTGTTCAACCACCTATGTCTGAACGGGAAATGGCAGATATGTTCATGAATACCCTTCAGGGAACCTATATTGACAGGTTGGCTGCTTTCTCTTCCACTAGCTTTGCCGATGTTGTCATAGCCGGGGAGAGAATTGAAAGCTTGTTAAAAATGGGAAAGATCTCAGACAACGGTGCAAGCTCGTCCAGTAGCACAAGGAAGCCTTTTGCGGGCCCAAGAAGAACTGGCGAGACTAATGCCATCCATTCAAACAGGGGCAGGCCCCAGTATGCTCAGAGGTCCATAGCAGCAGTCACCATTCCTGCTCCAGCCCATCCTCAGCCAGTCTATCAACCTCCTCAGCAAAACTATCAGCCACAACCTCAGTACCATCAGCAAAATCAGTATCCTCCAAGATATTACAACAACAGCAACACCAACAACAACAGTCAACAGAGGCCCTTCCAACAGAGGCCATCTCAAGCTAACAGAGTGATCGATCCTATCCCAATGCCATATGCCACTTTGCTGCCACAGCTTCTGAAACTCAACCTGGTTGAGCTAAGAACGTTGGCACCTCCAGATCCCAACAGTCTACCAAGGAATTATGACTCCAATGCTAGGTGTGCTTTTCATTCAAACGCACCTGGCCACAGTACAGAAAAATGCAGGGCTCTGCATATGAAGGTACAAGACCTGATAGACTCGAAAGCTCTGAATTTCGCACCACCACCCAATGTCAATAAGAACCCGATGCCAAACCATGGTGGTCCCCGGATTAACGCTATTGAAGAAGACAAGCCGTCTTATTTAATAACCAGTGTGGGACAGATCAGGACACCATTGGTAGAAATCAAGGCTCAGCTCTTGGAATGTCAAATGTTCCCGGGGTGTGAATTGGGTTGTGCTTACTGCAATATCTCTGTAAATGGGTGCGATAATTTGAGGAATGGCATAGATGGCCTTATTCGGAATGGCCAGCTTCAGATCACCACATCATTTCCAACAAATCCAGCAATATCGTCAGCAACGGTTTCAGAACCTCCTACAACTGCAGCAACTATTGTTCCTGACAATTCTTCGGCTTCATCGACAAGTAATTCATCCATTATCTCAACTGATCAGTTTTCAACAAATTTCCCTGCTACAACTTCAGCTTCACTCCACTTCGAGACTCCTACAACGACAACATCCATTCTGCCACCGTTATCTCCTACAACTCCAGCGACAAATCATGAAGATGTCTCTACTGTCACCATATTTTATGATCCTGAGAATGACTCTGCCTACCATTCAGAAGGTGCTGCTCCCACCAGAGCACCAGTTACAATCTTTTATGATCCACAAACAATTACAGTCCCTTCATCAGCAGCAATCAGTCCAGTCACTGTCACGGTGCCTGGACCAGTACCATATGAAAGCAATAGGGCCATACCTTGGCACTATGGCTCTGACGTGTACTGCGAAGGAAAAAGAATCACTCTTGAAACAACAACACCTGCACCACAAGTAGATAATGTGGGGGGAGGCGGGGGCTTCACTCGAAACGGACGTCTCTTTGCCCCGCAAATTCAAAGACCTACTGCCGAAGCAGAAGCTGCTGCTAAGGCAAAAGGAAAGAGCCCTGTGCAGGAAGATCAAACTATTAAAGAAGCCTTGAAGACGCCATTCGATCAAGAAGTTGATGAGTTTATGAGAATCATCAAAAAGAGTGATTACAAAATTGTGGATCAGCTTCACCAAACGCCATCCAAAATCTCTATCCTCTCACTGCTGATGTGTTCCGAAGCTCATCGGAATGCATTACTCAAAGTCTTGCACGCAGCTTACGTGCCTGAAGAGATCACTGTCAACCAGTTGGAGACCGTAGTTGGGAATGTTACTGCTAGCAATGGGCTAGGGTTCACCAATACTGACTTGACAGCGGATGGCCGCAACCACAACAAAGCCTTGCACATAACCATGGAATGCAAAGGAGCTGTCCTTTCTCATGTGCTGGTAGACACAGGTTCATCCCTGAATGTCTTACCAAAGAAGGCTCTGGTGAAGTTAGAATATGATGGATTGGCATTGAGACCCAGCAACCTGGTAGTAAGAGCCTTTGATGGTTCTAAGAGATCGGTTCTGGGAGAGATTGAGCTGCCTGTGACAATTGGCCCACAGACCTTTAAAACCATCTTTTATGTGATGGACATTCAGCCCGCCTACAGCTGTTTGTTGGGTAGACCCTGGATTCACGCCGCCGGCGCAATAACGTCTACCCTTCACCAAAAGTTAAAATTTGAGTGGGAAGGTCAAGTTGTCACAATCTGTGGGGAAGAGGATATATTCGTTAGCCATCTGGCTACTTATAAATACATTGAGATGGATGGGGAGATCCATGAAACAATGAGCCAAGGTTTTGAGGCCTTGAATGTCAATGAAGCATCTGCTGTATCTGGTACTCCAATGTCATCTTACCAACAAGCCCGGAAGGTTGTTGAGGAAGGAACTGCCCTAGGCTGGGGCAGGGTTTTAGCGGTAGAGGAGAAGAAGGACAAGTTTGGGTTGGGTTACAGACCAACTCAACATCAAGCAAAGGCTGCTGAGAAGCCCAGTTTTGTCAGTGGGGGGATGCTTACCCCCGATGCTATCAACTGTCTGGAAGACGAGCTGGAAGAGGAGCGCAACCTGGAAAGCTGGATTCGTCCAAAGATCCCGGGGAGCAGTGTCTCGAACTGGTCTTCCCAGGAAATTATAAGAGTTACTCGATCAGAGTAATTATTATTTCCTGTATTTTATAAGCATGCATCAAAGTCTTGCATCTTGCCCAAGATGACAAGACTCATTTTGTAATCGGGCCATCTGTACTTTTTGTGCAAACAAGATCAATTAATGAAATATCAGACATCTTTTTGCAAACGAGTCTTTTTCTTTCCGTTCACTGTTTTTCCATTTTTCTTTTTGTACAAAAAATAAATGGCGGTGTTTTCAAAATGATAACTTCATTTCACTTTTCTAAATAAGACTAAAATCAGATCACTAAAATGAACAACTTAACCCTTGCAGAGAGTGCCTTCCTGACAGCACCGACAACAGCACGGCTATGACATCGTATGACTTTGACAATCCGATCAATCAAGCTGATGAAGGGGTTGAAGAAGAATATGAGCTTCCTGAAGAGCTAGCCAGGTTGTTAAGACAAGAGGAAAAGGTTATTACTCCTCACCAGGAGGAGGTTGAAGTGATTAATCTTGGTACAGAGGAAGACGTGAAAGAGGTTAAAATCGGGGCCTGCCTGCAAGACTCAGTGAAGAAGCAACTGGTCGATCTACTTCAAGAGTATGTGGATGTGTTTGCTTGGTCGTATCAAGACATGCCAGGGTTGGATACCGACATTGTGGTGCACAAGCTGCCTTTGAGAGAAGAGTGCCCGCCGGTTAAACAAAAGCTGCGCCGTACTCGTCCAGACATGGCTATGAAAATCAAGGAGGAGGTACAAAAGCAATGGGACGCCGGGTTCCTTGCTGTAACTAGCTATCCGCCGTGGGTTGCTAACATAGTACCTGTGCCTAAGAAGGACGGCAAAGTAAGAATGTGTGTTGATTACCGGGATCTGAACAGAGCCAGCCCGAAAGATGATTTCCCACTACTTCACATTGATGTATTGGTTGATAACACGGCTCAGTTCTCGGTATTCTCCTTCATGGATGGATTTTCAGGATACAACCAGATTAAAATGTCACCTGAAGACATGGAGAAGACAACATTCATCACACCCTGGGGCACGTTCTGCTACAAGGTAATGCCATTCGGGCTCAAGAATGCTGGTGCAACATATCAACGGGCTATGGTGACGTTATTCCACGATATGATCCATAAAGAAATAGAATGTTATGTGGATGATATGATCGCCAAGTCCCTCACTGAAGAAGAACATCTGATAAATCTGCTCAAATTGTTCAAACGTCTGAGGAAATACCAGCTGAAGTTGAACCCCAATAAGTGCACATTCGGGGTGCGATCCGGTAAGCTGCTAGGATTTATTGTAAGCGAGAAAGGGATTGAAGTTGACCCTGATAAAGTCAAAGCTATTCAAGAGATGCCTGCACCGAAGTCTGAAAAAGAAGTTCGAGGGTTTCTAGGTAGATTGAACTACATCTCAAGGTTTATATCTCATCTTACAGCAACCTGTGAACCCTTGTTTAAACTGTTAAGAAAAGAACAAACGGTCAGGTGGAACGAAGATTGCCAGAAGGCTTTTGACAAGATCAAGGAATATCTGCAAGAACCTCCAATCCTTATGCCGCCAGTCGAAGGAAGACCTCTGATAATGTACTTGACAGTTTTAGAAGAGTCAATGGGGTGTGTGCTGGGCCAACATGACGAGTCTGGTCGAAAAGAGTATGCAATATACTACCTAAGCAAAAAGTTTACCGACTGTGAACAGCGTTATTCACTGCTCGAGAAAACTTGTTGTGCTTTAGCGTGGGCTGCTCGCCGACTAAGGTAGTATATGTTGACCCACACTACTTTGCTGATATCAAAAATGGACCCAGTCAAGTACATATTTGAGAAGCCAGCGCTTACCGGACGGGTTGCAAGATGGCAAATGATCCTTACGGAATATGACATCCAGTACACATCTCAGAAAGCCATCAAAGGCAGTGTACTATCTGAATATCTTGCTGAGCAGCCCATTGATGACTACCAGCCTATGAGATTTGACTTCCCTGATGAAGACATCATGTTCATTAAATCAAAAGATCATGAAGAGCCTGTTCACACTGAAGGGCCCGACCCGGAGGAAGAATGGATTATGATGTTCGATGGGGCTGTTAACATGAATGGCCGTGGTGTTGGTGCAGTACTTATTACACCCAAAGGAGTTCACATGCCTTTCTCGGCAAAACTCACTTTCAACTGCACTAACAACGAAGCTGAATACGAAGCTTGCATTATGGGTCTTGAGGAAGCCATTGACCTCAGGATCAAGACATTGACCGTATTCGGAGATTCAGCTTTGGTAGTCAATCAAACCAACGGTAAATGGTACACACACCAGGATCATCTGATACCTTACAGGGATTATACAAGAAGGTTATTGACTTTCTTCACAACAGTCAAGCTTGAGTATATCCCTCGGGACGAGAATCAGTTTGCAGATGCTCTTGCTACCATTTCGTCCATGATCAAAGTTCAAGCTGCTAACTTTGTACCTCAGATTCCAGTGTCCAGACTTGACAGACCAGCATATGTGTTCGCGGCAGATATTGTTAAAGATGATAAGCCTTGGTTCCATGACATTAAGTGCTTCTTGGAAGATCAAACATACCCATCTGGGGCATCTTCCAATGATAAGAAGACTTTGAGAAGGCTTGCTGGAAGTTTCTTTCTGAACACTGATGGATCTTTATACAAGAGGAACTTTGATATGGTACTCCTCAGATGTGTTGACAAGACGGAAGTAGATTTATTGATGCACGAAGTGCACGAAGGCTCCTTTGGTACCCATGCTGGAGGACATGCAATGGCCAAGAAATTGCTAAGATCAGGTTATTACTGGATCACAATGGATGCCGACTGTTGTGCCTACGCTAGAAAATGTCATAAATGCCAGATTTATGCGGATAAGGTGCATGTGCCTCCCAATCCTTTGAATGTGATGTCTTCACCTTGGCCCTTTGCTATGTGGGGCATTGATATGATTGGCAAGATTGAACCGACTGCTTCAAATGGTCACAGATTCATCCTGGTCGCCATTGACTATTTCACCAAGTGGGTTGAAGCAGCCTCATATGCAAACGTCACAAGACAAGTGGTAGCCAGATTTCTGAAAAGAGATATCATCTGTCGATATGGAATTCCCGAGCGAATCATTACTGATAATGGTTCCAATCTAAACAACAAAATGATGGCAGAGCTGTGCCGGGACTTCAAGATCCAACATCACAATTCTTCTCCTTACAGACCAAAGATGAATGGTGCTGTTGAGGCAGCAAATAAGAATATCAAGAAGATTGTGCAGAAGATGGTAGTCACCTATAAAGACTGGCATGAAATGCTACCATTTGCCTTGCATGGGTACCGCACGTCAATCAGAACATCCACTGGGGCAACACCGTACCAGCTTGTGTATGGAATGGAAGCAGTCCTACCAGTTGAAGTTGAATTACCCTCCTTGCGAGTCTTGATGGATGTCAAACTGAGTGAAGCAGAATGGGTTAAGTCCCGATACGAGCAACTGAGTCTGATTGAAGAGAAGAGATTGGCTGCAATCTGTCATGGACAATTGTATCAGAAGAGAATGAAGAAAGCCTTCGATCAGAAGGTCAGGCACCGAGAGTACCAAGTGGGAGATCTTGTGCTGAAAAGAATCCTCCCTCCTCATACAGACCACAGGGGCAAATGGACTCCAAACTATGAAGGACCATTTGTGGTAAAGAAAGTTTTCTCTGGTGGAGCACTGATGCTCAGCACCATGGATGGTGAAGATTTCCCGTCCCCTGTGAATTCAGATGCAGTTAAAAAATACTTCGCATAAAAATGACCCGCTGGACATAAAAACAGAATGTAAGTCCGGGCAAAAATAGGGCATCCCGGCGAGTCAAAAACAGAATAAAAGACTCGGGCAAAAATAAGGGAAATAAATGAAAAAATGTACACCCGCTGAGTTGAAAAGCCGCATTGGACAACTCAGGCAAAAATGGGTATCCCGATGGATTGAAAACCCGAAAGGGCGATCCATGCAAAATAAGGGAATAAGCGAACGACTGCATTCTGAATTCGTCTGTATCACTTGCAACTTGGAGAGCTCCAACGGAACCAAGCTCCAATCAGAATCAACCTTCTTCAGAAATCAAGAAGAGAAGAAAGTCAAAAGTCATACGAGTCATAGCAGAAGAGGGAGCTTCTCAAAGCGTCATCAACACTGCCAGCACCTTGTTTCTCAATTTGTAATAGTCTCCTCATTTCAGGAGATATGTTTCTTTGACTGTATCTTGCCAATTCAGGGCACATGAATTAATAAAATCAGATTTTCAGTCATGTCTCGTTTTGTACATTTTCATTTTTTGCAAAGAATGTCTGATATCTTGCATAAGAGTACAGATGATTGTCACTAAAAAAATAGAAACACATGCTTGCAGGGAATATACTTACTCTTGAGAATGCTTGACTCCTATGAGGGAATCCAGTAAAGGATACCTCGGGACCTTTTGTGCGTCTCCTTGTCTTTGCAGGATTGCAGGTATCCAGAACGCAACCTAGGGCATGCAAGTTACGTCTCAGCAAGCTGGCGAATCATTATCGACTCGGTCAATCTTCCACGTGGCACTGGAAGGTGCCCACTTTCCCAGCAAAGTTGCCAAATCAACATACACTCAATCTCAGCATCTGAAATGCTCTATCCCCAGCTGAGTTGCCTCTTGTTGCTATCCCCAGCTGAGTTGCCTCTCACAATTCCCCAGCCGAGTTGCCATTTCATCCTCAGTTGAGTACAGGAGTCAGGGAATCATCTCCCCACAGAATTTCTAGCCTCTATCCAGAAGAGCAATGCATCACAACAGAGTGAAGAAGGTTTCTACAAACCCCAGCTGGGTCCCACATTACAAGGATATGTCAACCAGTGACCTATATCCCCAAATGAATACATCTCACCAGATCTACCAATGATCTCATCCCCAGCTGGGAGGCCCTTTTCGAACAGATCAGCCAGAGATCTTCGCAGCAACGGGATCCGAATCCCGGTTTGATATCTTT
Organism: Lathyrus aphaca; assembly: GCA_963966055.1. Taxonomy (NCBI): domain Eukaryota; kingdom Viridiplantae; phylum Streptophyta; class Magnoliopsida; order Fabales; family Fabaceae; genus Lathyrus; species Lathyrus aphaca. Next base: position 72,139,313 of record OZ014522.1, on the reverse strand, counting down.
GCAAAATCATGGCATTTGCATCATAATATCCCCTCAGAGCGTAGCATTCCGTCTAATACGGAGCATTACGGCAAAAAAATCAAACGCATAGCATAATCATAAGCCATGTTCTGAATTAGCACTTGTGAATAATAACCGTTCATCATCATTGTACAGAAATCCTCACCAGAGTCCCCAGCAAAAGCAGTGGCCTTACAAATCACAAACACCGGTTTATATTTCCTTTTGATACCCGTCCGTATCATCACTCACCAGTAAAAGTCGCCAGAACACTCTTTACGAACAAAATCACCCGTATTACAGATACTTCATGACACCCGCCCGTGTCATATTACCAGCAGAAAGCCAAAGACATCCTCTTTGCACCCGCACATACCTATATATACACTTTCTTGACACTCGTCCGTGTCATATCCCCAGCGCAGTCGCCTAGACTTTGTATATCGGATACTTGTTTATATTACACTTTTCTCCTTTTAACACTCGTCCGTGTCACCCTCCCCAGCAGTTAGACACTCATCTATACACCACTCGCTCTTATACAGATATTCGTCCGTATCTTGTATATACCAGTTACATACCCACAGATTCGACAGTAGTCCTTGTTCTCTGTTAACCAGTTGGTACTCGTCCGTACCATCATCTCAGAACATTGCGTCTAGTGTTTGTTTCTACCTGATACTCGTCCGTATCGTAGTCTTAAGGATGCTCGTCCGCATCTTTAATCCATACACTGTTTCAAACACTTGTGTCTTCTTGAATATAGATGCTCGTCCGTGTCTACTATTACCCCAGAAGAGCCATCAGATTCAACACTCGTCCGTGTTCTTTGTTAACCAGATGGTACTCGTCCGTATCATCATCTCTGAACACGCGTCAGTATTTGTTTCTACATGATACTCGTCCGTATCATAGTCTAAGGATGCTCGTCCGCACCTTTAATCTATACACAATACCAAACACTTATACTTTCCTTTCTTGGTTGTGAACACTCGTCCGTGTTCACTATATCCCCAGTAGATCACCAACAAAGCTTTTTTTCCTTTATCTAACACTCGTCCTGTGTTATGATACCCCGAGAGCAGCCGTACCCTGCTGAGTGGTCGTCCTCCACTTCTTGATGGTCGTCCTCCATCATGCTCATCCGATGGCCGTCCCCATCGTTGATCTTTTAGCAGCCGTCCCCTGCTAGGTGGTCGTCCTCCACCTTTTGATGATCGTCCTTCATCATTTTATCCAATGGCCGTCCCCATTGTTGATTTTGGTTATCTGACACTCGTCCTGTGTCATGATAAACCTTGAGAGCAGCCGTCCCCTGCTGAGTGGTCGTCCTCCGCTTCTTGATGGTCGTCCTCCATCATGCTCGTCCGATGGCCGTCCCCATCGTTGACCTTTGCTATCCGATGGCCGTCCCCATCGTTGATATTTTCGGCAGCCGTACCCTGCCAGGTGGTCGTCCTCCACCTTTGATGGCCGTCCCTATCATATTTCTTTTTATCCCCAACAGAGCAGCCGTCCCCTGCTAGGTGATCGTCCTTCACCTTTGATGGCCGTGCCCCATCATCTGTTTATTTCGTTCATTCTTTAACCCGATGGCCGTCCCCGTCGTGGTCCCCTTTCCTTTTTAGCCCGATGGCCGTCCCCATCGTTGGTTACTTTACCTTTGTGAACTTGATGGCCGTCCCCGTCATGTTTCATCAATCCCCCAGAAAATTTTACAGCTTTATCTTGATGGCCGTCCCCATCACGATTTTATTTTTCCCAGCTAGTCGGCCGTCCCCGTCTTAGCTTTACTATTTTTCCCAGCTAGTCGGCCGTCCCCGTCTTAGCTTTACTTTTTTCCCAGCATGTCGGCCGTCCCCGTCATTGCTATTTACCCAGCAGTCGTCCTCTGCTCGACGGTCGTCCTCCGTCGCCCACACTTTACAATATACTTTATTTTCCTTTTACAATCTATATCCTTTTTCTTCTTCATTCTGTGAGTGCAAATTTTGGACTGTCTTTGGTATTCAACCACAAGTTATCTTGTTTGCCTGTTAAGCCGTCGCTTACATCCTGCACAGCTAACTCATGTTTGAATAGGGGCAGCTGTAAACACCCCAAATTTGCCCTCACCCATTCACCATGGCTTGTGATCATTCTCATATGCATAAGTTCAATCATATCATCTCACATCTCATTTTTGATTCCCTGCATAGATTCTAAGTCATCTGCATCTAGGGTTTGTGATCTGAGCAATCTCAGGGCATCTTGAGCCACTCCAAAGATCACCAATCACTTCAAAGGGGTCTACATGTGTTCAAGCATCATATTACATCCTCACAAAGCCAAGAATTCAGAAGAATCACAAGAACTAGGGTTTGAATGGATGCAGAGCCAAGGATAGACTGCACAGTTGACTGAAAATTAGGGTTTTGGTTTCAGAGGCCATAACCCCAAATTTTTTGGTCATTCTTGTTTCCATTGGTCTCTATATGGTATAGGGAGTATGCATATCAATTTTCATGAAGAAATTCCATGGGGAAGTCATCTGATCAAGGGTTGACTTTTCAGACAAGTCAGTGCAAAATCAGGGCATCTGAGGCCCCCAATAACCCAACCAATGGGTGATCTTCATCATTTTGAGTGTATATGATCTTTATTTGATCATGGAAGAAGGTTAAAGTTCACAAAAATCAAGAATTTGGAAGTTTTGCAAATGTTGACTTTTTGGGCATAGTTGACTTTTCAAGAATGCCTCATTTTAGGTCATTTTTCAAGCCTTGATTCTTGATCCAAAAATGCTTCAAATGGAAAAACTTTGGTCATGAAAGTTGTAGATCTCATCTTTCCCTTTTCAAAAAGTACAAGAGCATGATCAAACTCTTCTTGGATCAAAAGTTATGGTGTGACAAAGTTGGCAAAAATCATTGATTTTCAAAGAATGCCTCAAATGGAAATTTTGCAAAGTCATGAACCAAAGCCTTTTGTGACCTCTAACCCACTTCAAACCAGCACACAAACTTTCCTTAGGCCTTAAAAGTCAGAATTGGATCAAGAATGCCCATGGTTTATGTTTGGTTGGCCAAAGAAATCACATGTGAACCATAAGGCAACAAGTTGCAAAACCACTCATTTCACTCCCTACAAACTATGACATTGGATGCTGACTTTGGCTAGCCTCTCACCTCACCCTTTGCTGCGTAGCCCATGCCATGTACTTGCCTAGATCATGAGCCATGCTTGCCTTACACAAAACTTGACTTTTTGCAAAAGCAAACTTACCAATCACTATAGGCCAGGTCACATCATCTGACCTATAGGATTAAAATACATTATCATTTTGCAAGCCATTTCATGTACAAGGCAAGGCTGAAACCATTCATAACATCACATTCACAAAATCACCTCATCTTGCAAGTTGCTTCGAATCTGCCTCCACAGCTTGCAAACACAAAAACCATCTTCACCATTCATCTCACCTCACTCCATAGACCTAAAACCACCAAAAGTCAGGCCTGAAACAAGCAAGAACACCCCACTGCCATTCTTCACCTCAACTTGCAGTTCCATTCGAATCTTTCTCCCTAGCTCACAAACACACAAACAAACACCACAGACCTTCTCCATTCATCCTCAGGATCATAAACAACCATTCACAATGCCCTGAAACAGCCTGAATCATCCCTGCCATTTTTGACTGAGCTTGAGCAGAAGTTTGTCAAACTTATCATCCAGCCAAAATAAATTTCTTTTGAGCATTCAAACATCATCTGGGGATCAAGTGGAGTGGATTGCACAAGGATAAGTGGCCAGAAAGTCATCAGAGTGAAAGCTTCGAATCTCAGGTAGCTTGAAAATTATTTTTCCAGAAATCATTTTTCATGTTATAAACTTGTTCTATGTGCTTCACTGATCATCCTGATGTCATTGGTTTCTAAAATGGCTTTGAAATGAGCATTTAATTTCTCTCTGAAACCTGCGTGCCCTAGTTTTCATTTCCTTCGATTCAGCTTATCTAGGAAAAAGAAATTTGTTTTGAGAGAGGGGTTTGATTCGTGAGTGGTTGGAGAACATTTCCCAATTCGTAGATTTTGTTTTTGTTACGTTTTGAGGGTTTTGGGGATTTCTCAGGGGGATGCTGGCCGGAGAAGACGACCGGAAGTCTTCTCCGGCAGCCTGAAAGTGTTTAAGCCCTAATTGCGTGATTAATGATCATTTGAATGTGAGCCGTAGATGGCCTTTGACCTGTTGACTTCCCTCCAGTTTGGATGGCCCAGATCATTTCGTTTGCCCTAATCCACTTAATTAGTTTTAATTAATTCGTAGTTAAATTAATTTGGCCAGATTGAATCCAGACCCTCCATTCACGCGCCAGTCAACCAATTTGAATCCAGACCCAATCCTGGCCCTCCATCCTGATTACTTCTCCTTTTATTTAATTTTAATTCATTTTCTTTTCCTTTTTATTTGCATATTTATTTTAAAATAGTAAAAAATTCCTAAAAATTATGAAACTTTTTCCTTAGAGTTTTATTAATTTTTATGACACAAAAATATTTTTATTTTATTTTTTATCATTAAAAAAGTATTTTTAAATATTTAAAAGATTATTTTTAATTGATTAATGGGAATTAATTAATTAAAAATACTTTTAGGTATTTAAAAATTACAAAAAAATTCATGAAATGTTCTAAGGCATTTAGAAACATTGTCCAACCTTCAAACCAAATTTCTTTTTTGATCTTGATGCATTTTAAGAATTTTTCATTGAATTAAATCATTTTTTATGCATTATTTTGATCATGGGTTCAAAAATTCATTTCTGCCTATCTAGGAAGAGTTGGGCATGGGTTCTTCTTGCATTGTTTTATGTTTGGCATGTAGTTTCTAGGATAAAATGGCCATGATTTGATCTTGCATTTTCCAATTGTTTGGCATTTCTTTTGTTAAGAACCCTAAAAAACCCTAATAACTTAGAAAAATCATAGCTTGAGATTGGTTAAGAGTTGAGAGCTCCCCTTTGAACCTTGGTTTAGTATAGGTTTAGGGTTTCTTTGGGTAGCATTTTCCATTTTTTATCTTAGGGTTTGCTTCTGTTTTTGGTTTTGGTTTGATGTTTGATTCATAAACCCTAATTTGAGCTTTCATTTGCATCCTCCTTGCATTCTCTTGCATAACATGACTTGTCTTTGCATTTTATGCATTCTTGTGTTTCATTTGACATCTTAAGACATATAGGAAGCATGTTTGATCATTGCATCACATATTTGCCATGTCATTTGCCTTGTATGCTTCATAACTTTCCATGCTTGTTCATGCTCCTTAACTTGCATCATTTGCATCCATGATCTTGTATGAACATCTCCATGTCTTGCCTCATGTTTGCAGCACCTCATAACATCATAATCATCATCAACATGCTTCTGGTTTTGTTTAGCATCATACTATTTCATCTCATTTTGCATTGCATGGCATTTCTTTCTAACATTTCAGGTGGTAAGTAAATTGAGAAGTGAATTTGCCTTCACTTCTCATAACCTTTCTTTTCATCTCTCTTGCATCCATTGCTGCATTTCTATATGTGTTTGAGATTGAGCTTGCTCATTCTTCTTCTTCCAACTTTCTTTCTTCAAGTGACTTGACTTCTTGAATGAAGCAAGTCACTTTGCTTCTCTTGATTCCTTTCATCTGCTTCCTGGTGGCTCCTTTGAAGATTGTCTTTGAAAACCTCACAAACCTTAGGAACAACCAAGCATGACAATGAATTAGGGTTTTGATTAGTCTCCCCTCTTAGTTTTCACCTTTGTGTCTCTCTTTGAGTCTTCTCTTCTCATCTCATAATCAGGGACTAAACCCTAAAGGCTTTAAGACTTTGTGATTAAGTTTATGCCTGCATCCTTCTCTTAGGATGGAGTGTATAACTTTAATCCTAAGTGTTAAACCCTTCATGTGTTTAAATCTCTTAATCAACCCACTTAATAATCATCAAGACATCACACTTGTAACTTGGGCCTTGCATTAGGGTTCTAATTCTTCCTTAATTGGTTAAGAAGGACTAACCCTAGTGTTAATGGACAAGTCCCCCTCAAGTTGTCTTACAAACCCTAAAAAACACTTCATCATCTTATCACTAAATAAAATCCACTTAATCAAAGGCTTGTTTTGTCATGAGTTTAATCTCTAATCATGGATTAAGTTGAGGAGCTTTCCTCAGCTTAAACATTCTCATCTATTATCCTTCTATTAGGATGGTGTAATGAGTCTGTTTAATCCTTGATTATGGCTTAACCTCATTACTCAACACTAAACAAAAACACCAAAAACACCTAAATAATCACAAGTAGGTTAATGATCTTAATCCTACACCAAAGGTGATTAAGTGTGAGAATCTGACTTCACACTTAAGGTATTCTCATTACCCCTAATCAGAGGGAAGATGTGATGAGTTTACTAACCCATTGGTTTAGACTTAAGCTCATCAACTTATGATAAACTTTCAAAAGCAATAAAAGACTAAAAACTCAAAAACAAACAATAATCGTCTCCTCCGGGATTCTTTTCTCATCTCATTCACTCACAAACGAGAACTTGCTTCTTCCGTCTAATGCAAGACAGTTTGCACCTGAGCCAGACAGGTCATACACTTGAGCATAGACAAGTAAGCAGTTCACAAGTCAATTCACCTTTCAGTCTCTTTGGGTCGAACTACGGTGTTCTGACTTCCTCATTGCACGAGAGGATACGTAGGCATAACTTAACGGTTATCGAACAAAAGTCTCTGTATATTCCCCCTCCATTCAGCTTCATTCTTTAGCCTCATGATCTTGAGCATTTCACTCCTTTCTTACACTGACACTTTCATACTTCATATCACTTATACACTACACACTGGCACCTGTACATTCTTTTCCAGCTATTTTATACACAGATTGCACTGACACTACCCCTTTAAAACACAAATCTTCTAAGCGTGGATCCCGTCGAGTACGACGGACAATCTGGGTGCTAATACCTTCCCAGGTTGTAACCAACCCCCTTTCTCAGTCTCTCTGGTTCGCAACCGTCTTATCCATCTTTTTCTAGGCTTATGCAGCATTGCCTTTCCTTCGGGATAAAAATGCCTAGCTGGCGACTCTATTCATTCTCCAGTGAGTTCACGGCTGTGTGTTCTCACTGTTCCCTTCGCCGACCGTTCGCGTCTGTACCTTCATCTGACCCAGTTTCATTTGTCGGGAGCGACAGTGATGACAATGGCATACCACATTTTGTGGCAAACCCATTCGCATCCGAGGGCCCACCTAGGACTTACATAGGATGACCTTGTTTTCCCGGACTCAACTGAGGCCTCCCTGCGTAGTATATAATACCAAACCGATTCCCTGATCTGGTCATGAGCCATTTCTCGTAAATGGAGAAAGTATTATTGCTATTCGGCTTTGAGAGTCCGTGATGTTTGACCCGGAGCATACCAGTGAGATTGGGAGGGGTTTACAGGTTTGCAGGAACCCTTGGCCTCTACATACCCTCATTATCAGTGATCCTTGTTATGATTGGGTCCTTATGGTTCTGGTTTTCTTGGTGCTATGGTTCTGAGAATTTCTATCAGAGGGTTGTGGCTCAGAGGATCTTAGTTTTCAGCTATTCAGAGGGTCCTTATATTCAGTGTCCAGTATCCAGATGGTCCCAGATTGATCATATACCTGCATTACATTTGCATTGCATCATTCTTGCATTAACTGTTTGTGTTTCCATTTTTAAGGTTATTGTTCACAGTTAGCACCCAGTTCTGGTAATTATAAGCTCTCCAGATGGCAGAACTCAAGAGAATTACAAGGAAAAAGAATGTTCACTATACTTTTCTTCAACCAGAAGTCAGGAGTGCTCAGAAATTAGCAGGGTTGATGAATGACCAAGTCTTGGGGAATTTCAGAAAGAGGTATGGGCAGATATTGAAGTACATGGACAAACCTACTGCAGACCAGAAGGACAGCTTGCACACCTTGCTTCAGTTTTATGATCCCTTGCTGCGGTGTTTTGTGTTTCCAGATTACATCTTGGCTCCTACCTTGGAGGAGATTTCCAGCATTTTGGGTATTCCAGTCAGAGATACCTTGCCTTACTATGGGTCTGAGGTGGTTCTTAAGGAAGAAGACATAGCCAAAGTCTGTCGTTTACCAGTTTCTAAAATCAAGAAGGCTTTGAAGGACAGTGAAGGCAGATGACTCCTTTGGAATGTGCTTATACCAGAGGCTGAAGAATATGCCAAAGAGGGTAAATAGGAAGATTTTGGTGTTGTGCTGGCTTTGATGGTGTATGGGTCTAGTCTTTTCCCGGGAGAGAAAGATTTTGTGAGCTTGGAAGTGATCTCCATATTTGCTAAAGGCAATCCTGTGCCAACTCTGTTGGGAGATTTCTACTACAACGTTCATTATCGGAATGAGAAAGGTAGAGGTGGACCAGTGGGTTGTTGTGCTTCATTGTTTGCTGAGTGGTTTGCTAGGCAATTGCCAAAGTCAAGCTCTTTCAAGGAAATGAGAGATGAGTGGAGGTGGTCTAGGAGGCTAATGGGGCTAACTTCTGAGGATATAGCTTGGAGATATGACAGAGATCTGCTGGGAAAGGAGTTGCTGGTCAGTTGTGGAAGATTTGCTGGAGTGCCTTTGCTAGGAAGAAAGGGTGTGATCAGTTATCATCCAACATTAACCAGGAAGCAATTTGGTTATCCTCTGAGAGATCCACCAAATATGGAAGAATTTGTTGAGTCTTTGTATTTTCCTGTGGAGGGAAACAAAGAATTAGTTATACAAGCATCTCAGGCTTGGGCTCACAGAGTGAGGAAAGGTAAGAAAGACTTTGGCAGAGTAGATCCCAAGACGTATCCTTCTTTTGCTACATGGTTGCAGAAACGTGTAGAGGAAGTTCTCATGCCATTCTCAGTAGAAGCTCCATTATATCCTAAAGAAGCGTCATGTCAGAGTACTGTCTCCCTTGAAGAGTATAAGAAACTGGAAGCTCAGTTGCACGAAGTCCGAGTAGAGAATGATGAAATGGTTAACTTGTACCATCTTGCCAACTGGGCCAAGAATGAAGCAGAGGGAAAGCTGCAGAAGATGCAAGCCTCATTGGAAGCTAAAGAGAAAGAGTTTGCTGGAAGGGAAGCTCACTTTCGGAGGTTGGGTCTGATGGAGGCAAAAAGAGAAGCGGAGCGCAAGAAGACTTTGAAGACTCTTAAAGAAGCTCGCCAGTCCATTGTTTCGTTGCAAGGCCAAAGAGAACAGGAGCAGCAGAAGTATAAAGAAAAAGAAGAGTTTTTCGAGGTACAAATGTCCTTCAAGAAAGAAGAGGTGGAACATGTCCATAACATACGAAGGGAAAAGACTCAGCAGTTGGCACAGAGCCAGATAGCCTTGGAGGAGGCACTGAAGGAAATTGAAGAGCTCAAGCTAAGGGCAGGTGTGAAGAAGAGCAGGACAGATGTGGCTGCAGAAGAACCTGAGTCTTTGATTTAGTTTTTATTTATTATTGTTCAGACTACCTACAGACTTGTTGCAGGAGTCTTGCTTTATCTTTTGTCTTTTATTCATGTATTAACTTGTAACCCTTCGGGGAATTTTGTTGGTGCTCTAACTTTTGGCCAGCAGTGGGTTATCCATGATATACAGTGTTAATATGAAAATTACCATTTCTGAATATGCAAAGCTTGTTTGTCTGATGCTGCTAAGATCTGAACACTCTTCAAAGGGGAAAGTTTGAAAATTAATACTCAAAGTGGCTATCTGGAGCAAATACTAGAATTGGGGCATATAAATGCCTAAACTTGGAAACATGTGCAGTTACATTGCATGCATATAACGTGTTTGTTTGTTTTGCAGGTAGTTCTTCAGTTTCTAACGTTTATGTCGTTTCAGGCACTATAGCTCCTAGGAAGGTTCGAGAACAGCCGATCGTACATAGATATCCCACAAGAGTCAACAGAGAAAGAGTCATGGATCAAATGCAGGCTGATTTAGCTGACTTGAGACTGAGGATGGACAATTTTATGACCCTTATGGCAGGAATGGGTCAGAATCAGGAACGTTTGCGTGCGTTGGTAGAAAATAATCAAGCCAAGAACAACGGGGTTGCTGATGGAGGTAATCGTAACGGTGCGGGCGCCCGTCAAGTTGAAATCCCTGTGGCACAGCCAGGGGTCACCATTATCAATGATGGACTGAACAATGTACAGATGGACGGTCAAGACGAACAGTTTACTCTGTTGGACAAAACAGAAGGCCAAGGGGCTGAAATGAACAGAAAGTTTGAAGAGATGGCTGAACAGATCAGGGCCATTCAATCTCAGAGCTCTCTGGGGTTCGACATTACTGACTTGGGCTTGGTTCCAGGGGTTAGAATACCTTACAAGTTCAAGGTTCCTACCTTCGAGAAATACAACGGCACAGCGTGTCCAAAGACTCACCTTCAGTCCTTTGTAGGAAGAATTGCTGCCCATACTGACGACGAGAAGCTATGGATGTATTATTTCCAGGACAGCCTGGTTGGGGCCTCCTTGGAATGGTATATGAAGCTAAGTAGGGTCAACGTTAAGAGTTGGAAGGACTTGGCAGAGGCGTTCGTGAAGCAATACCAGTACAATTTGGACATGGCTCCAAATCGCACTCAACTGCAGAACATGTCTCAAAATGCTAAGGAGGGGTTTAAGGAGTATGCTCAAAGGTCAGCTTGCTGCCAGAGTACAACCACCATTGCTGGAGAATGAGATGGCTGATATGTTCATGGGAACATTGCAAGGGGTGTTTATTGAAAGGTTGGCGTCCTGTTCTGCAACCAAGTTCAATGATATAGTAATAGCAGGCGAGAGGGTCGAGACTCTATTAAAGATGGGGAAGATTCAGGATACCAGTGCGAGCAGATCGAGTGGCGTAAGAAAAGATTTCAACGGGCCTCCGAGAAGGAGAGAAGGTGAAACCAATGCTGTGTATGGCTGAGGACAGGGCCGAGGATATAGAAGATCATATGAGCAAGTGGCAGCTGTCACTATCCCTTCCAGTCCTGTGCAGCAGGTACAGGCTCAACCTCAACAGCAACAACAACAACAGCCACAACGTAACAATTATCAACAAAGGCCTTATCATCCGAGACAAGCTCGTCCAGCTAATAGGGTGCTTGAAGCGATTCCCATGACATACACTGCATTGCTGTAGAGATTGCTAGACCTGAACTTGATACAACTGAGGACATTAGCACCACCACCACCTGGAGAGCTTCCAGTGGGGTACGATGCCAATGCTAGATGCGCATTCCATTCAGGGGCACCCGGGCACTCAACTGAGAAGTGCAGGGCGCTACAGCATAAAGTTCAAGATTTGATCGACTCCAAGGCGATTAACTTTGCACCACCGCCTAATGTTACTTCAAACCCTATCCCAAACCATGGAGGGGCTAGAATAAATGTTTTTGATGGTGGTGAGAAGTTAAGTCTGATTCGGAGCATAGAAGAAGTGAAGACTCCACTACTGGTGGTGAAGGAGAGGCTGCTAAAAGGACAAGTGTTTCCGGGATGTGGTTCTGATTGTGAAAAGTGTTTGAATTCAGTGAACAGTTGTGAAGACCTGAAGGTAGGGTTGCAGAATCTGATTGATGAAGGGTCATTGCAGTTTGATAAAGTTGATAATGGAAGTGATCGTGTGTCCACTATAACCATCTACTATGATCCAGCTGAGATACCTACTAGAAGAGAACCTGTGACTATTTATGATCCTGAAGTCAGTCCTGTTACTATTATTGTTCTTGGGTCTGTTCCTTATACTGATGATAAAGCCATCCCATGGCATTACGGCTCAGATGTGTATGTGGAAGGACAGAAAGTGGAGAGTAAGTCAGTAGCAATTGACCGACTGTAGTGAACGTCGGAGGGGTTGGTGGTTTTACGAGAAGTGGTCGTCTTTTTGCTCCCCCAGTTCTGAGAGGAGATCCTGAGACTGAAGCTGTGGCAAAAGCTAAAGGAAAGCAAACAACAACTGAAGAAACGATAACTCCTGCTACTGGACAGGGTACTTTTGAGAAAGAAGTGAAGGAATTTATGCGAATAATAAAGAAGAGTGACTACAAGGTAGTTGAACAGTTGAACCAGACGCCGTCCAAAATATCAATTCTGTCTTTGCTGATGTGTTCGCCAGCGCATAGAGAAGCCTTGTTGAAAGTGTTGCAGATGGCGTATGTTCCTCAAGAGATAACTATTAATCAACTGGAAGTTGTAATGGGCAGTGTGAATGCAAGCCACGGGTTGGGCTTCACAGATAGAGACCTTACTTCAGAGGGCCGTAACCACAACAAAGAGCTGCATATTACTATGGAGTGTAAGGGTGCTGTTTTGTCGCATGTCCAGGTTGACACGGGCTCTTCTCTTAATGTACTCCCGAAGAAAGCCTTAATGAAGTTAAAAGTCGATGGCATCGTCTTGCGACCCAGTGATTTGATAGTGAAAGCTTTTGATGGGTCCAGAAGGTCTGTGTTCGGAGAAGTTGAGTTACCTGTGAAAATAGGGTCTCAAGTATTCAAGAGCACATTCTACGTCATGGATATTCAGCTCGCATATAGTTTCTTGCTGGGACGTCCGTGGATTCATGCTGCAGGAGCAGTAACTTCCACTTTGCATCAAAAGCTAAAGTACGTAGTTGATGGCCAAGTAATCACTGTGTGCGGAGAGGAAGATATATTTGTGAGCCACTTATCAACTTTCAAATATGTGGATATGGACGGAGAGATCCATGAAACGCTGTGTCAGGCCTTCGAAGCGGTTAATGTCAGCATTTTGGATCCGGTAGAGAGGAACAATGAGAAATAAGGTACCTCCATTCACTCCTACAAGCAGGCTAAGGAGGTGGTTCAATCTGGAAGCGCCCAAGGCTGGGGCAAGTTGTTGGAATTGGAGAAGAAAGATGACAAGTTTGGGCTTGGTTATCAGCCTGGTAGGTCTAACTGGCCTCAGAGTGGTAAAGCTATCACTTTCACAAGCGCTGGGATGCTTGACCGCAACCATATCTGTGCAACAAGCGAAGAAGAAGACAGTGACTGCAGCTGGGATAACTGGATTCATCCATGTGCACCCGGAGAGGAGCTCAAGAACTGGTCTGCTGAAGACATCGTCCAAGTTACCTGGCAACCAAAGTAATTTACTTGTTTCCTTTTTTATCATGTTGCATTCTCAATCCTGCACTCTGCCCAAGGTGCAAGGATCCATGTAGGGCCACCATGCTTTTAATGCATTTATATTTTTCCATGAAATAAAGGACATTTTTCAAGCAAAATTGCGTTCTCTTTCTTTCGTTTTAAATTTTTCACAAAAAAGATAAAATGGCAATGTGTTTTTCCTTTTTGTTTGTGTGTTTGCGTCTCTTTTGAAAATTAAACAGATTCTGAAATAAGCACATCATCTGTGCAGTGTTGATCATCCGGATTCTAGTGATAACGTTCCTGCTATGACCACGCATGACTTCGACAATCCTATCTACCAAGCGGATGAAGGGGTTGAGGAAGACTGTGAACTCCCCGAAGAATTGGTCAGGTTGTTGAAACAAGAGGAAAGGGTCATTCAGCCTCATCAGGAAGAAATAGAGATCATCAACATCGGGACAGAAGAGTCGAAGAAAGAGATAAAGATTGGGGCCAGTCTACAGGCCGAGGTAAAGAAAGAGTTGATTGGTATGCTGCGTGAGTATGTGGATATATTCGCTTGGTCGTATCAAGATATGCCAAGGTTAGATACTGACATTGTTGTGCATAAGCTACCATTGACAGAAGACTGTCCTCCTGTGAAACAGAAGATGAGAAGAACTCGTCCTGATATGGCGATGAAGATCAAGGAGGAAGTTCAGAAACAGTGGGATGCCGGATTCCTTGCCGTAACTAGTTACCCACCTTGGGTAGCTAACATTGTGCCTGTACCAAAGAAAGACGGCAAAGTTCGGATGTGCGTTGATTATCGGGATCTAAACAGAGCGAGTCCAAAAGATGACTTTCCATTACCTCACATTGATGTGCTGGTAGATAACACTGCTCAGTTCTCGGTATTTTCTTTCATGTATGGCTTCTCCAGATATAATCAGATTAAGATGGCACCGGAAGACATGGAGAAAACAACGTTCATTACCCCGCGGGGTACATTCTGCTACAAGGTGATGCCTTTTGGCCTGAAGAACATCGGGGCAACATATCAGCGGGCTATGGTCACATTGTTCCACGACATGATACACAAGGAGATAGAGTGCTATGTGGACGATATGATTGCTAAGTCCCGAGACGAAGAAGAACATCTGGTCAATCTCAAGAAGCTGTTTGTTAGACTGATAAAGTATAAGCTGCGGTTGAATCCAAACAAGTGCACTTTCGGAGTGCGTTCTGGAAAATTGCTGGGTTTTATTGTTAGCCAGAAAGGAAACGAGGTGGATCCTGCAAACGTAAAAGCAATACAAGATATGCCTGCACCGAAAACAGAAAAAGAAGTGCGCGGGTTTTTAGGGAGGTTGAACTACATTTCATGGTTTATATCTCATCTAACTGCCACGTGCGAAGCAATATTCAAATTGCTAAGAAAAGAGAAAACGGCCAGGTGGATGAGGACTGTCAAAGAGCCTTTGAAACGATAAAAGAATATTTGCAGACACCTCCGATTCTAATGCCTCCAGTTCCAGGACGGCCACTTATTATGTACTTGACTATGCTAGAAGGGTCAATGGGGTGTGTGCTAGGCCAACATGACGAGTCTGGTCGAAAAGAGTATGCTATTTATTACCTTAGCAAAAAGTTTACCGACTGTGAATCCCGTTACTCACTGCTCGAGAAAACTTGATGCGCTTTCGTATGGGCTGCTCGCCGACTGAGACAGTATATGTTGACCCATACCACACTGCTAATCTCAAAAATGGATCCTGTCAAGTATATCTTTGAGAAACCAGCGTTAACCGGAAAGGTTGCTAGGTGGCAAATGATCTTAACAGAGTATGACATACAATATACTTCTCAGAAAGCCATCAAAGGAAGTGTATTGTCAGATTACCTTGCACAGCAACCTCTTGAAGATGACTATCAGCCAATGAAGTTTGATTTCCCTGATGAGGACATCATGTACCTCAAAGCAAAAGATTGCGAGGAACCACTTCTGGAGGAGGGGCCAGACCCTGAATCCAAATGGAAGTTGATGTTTGATGGGGCAGTCAATATCAATGGACGCGGAGTTGGTGTTGTCCTTATCACTCCTGAAGGTGTTCACTTTCCCTTCGCTGCCAGAATTAGTTTTGGCTGCACCAACAATGAAGCGGAATGCGAGGCGTGCATAATGGTAATAGAGGAGGCTATTAATCTTCGGATTAAGACCCTAGATATATTCGGAGATTCAGCCCTCGTTATCAACCAAATTACCGGTAAGTGGTATACGCATCAAGAACATTTAATTCCTTATAGAGATTATGCCAGAAAACTGTTGACGTTCTTCACAACGGTTAAGCTTCAGTACATACCACGAGATGAGAATCAATTTTCCGATGCATTGGCTACTCTTTCTTCGTCCATCAAAGTCTTGTGTTGGAATTATGTGCCCATGATTGACATTTCCAGGCTTGACGCACCAGCTCATGCTTTCTCTGTAGACGCAGTGTCTGATGAGAAACCTTGGTACTTTGATATCAAGCTCTTCCTGGAAAAGCAAGAATACCCAGCTGGGGCATCATCCAACGACAAGAAGACCTTAAGACGACTTGCTGCTAGCTTCTTCTTGAATACAGATGGGGTTTTGTATAAGAGGAATTTTGACATGGTCTTGCTCAGATGCGTGGATAGACACGAAGCAAGCCTGTTAATGCAGGAAGTCCACGAGGGATCTTTCGGTACTCATGCAGGAGGGCATGATATGGCTAAGAAATTGTTGAGGTCGGGGTATTATTGGATGACAATGGATGCAGATTGTTGCTCATACGCCCGTAAATTCCACAAGTGCCAGATTTATGCAGACAAAATGCATGTTCCTCCTAGCCCGCTCAATGTCATGTCATCTCCTTGGCCCTTTTCTATGTGGGGCATTGACATGATCGGAAAAATAGAGCCTACTGCTTCAAATGGTCATCATTTCATTTTAGTTGCGATCGATTACTTCACTAAGTGGGTTGAGGCAGCATCTTATGCCAATGTCACTCGTCAAGTGGTAGCCAGATTTTTGAAAAGAGACATCATTTGCAGATACGGTGTCCGAGAGAATCATCACTGACAATGGTTCTAATTTGAATAACAAGATGATGGTAGAGTTGTGCCGGGACTACCAGATTCAGCATCACAATTCTTCTCCTTACCGACCAAAGATGAATGGTGCGGTAGAGGCAGCAAATAAGAATATCAAGAAGATTGTGCAAAAGATGGTGGTCACTTACAAAGATTGGCATGAGATGTTACCATTTGCGCTGCATGGGTACCGAACGTCAGTCAGGACGTCTACAGGGGAAACTCCTTTCTCATTGGTATATGGTATGGAGGCAGTATTGCCTGTCGAGGTAGAAATTCCTTCATTGCGTGTGATGATGGATGTGAAGCTAGATGAGGCTGAGTGGGTACGTGCTCGATACAATCAGCTATGTCTAATTGAGGAAAAGAGATTAGCGGCTATCTGTCATGGTCAGCTTTATTAGAGGATAATGAAGCGAGCATTCGACCAATGAGTACGTACTCGGGAGTACCAAGTAGGAGAGCTTGTGCTCAAGAGGATCATTCCTCCAGGTTCAGATCACAGGGGCAAGTGGACCCCAAACTACGAAGGACCGTTCATAGTGAAGAAAGTTTTCTCAGGCGGAGCACTGATGCTCACCACTATGGATGGAGAAGATTTCCAATCCCCTGTTAACTCGGACGCAGTTAAAAAATACTTCGCATAAAAAGACCCGCTGGACACAAAAACAGAATTAAAGTCCAGGAAAGAAAAGGGCATCCCGGCGAGCTAAAAACAAAATGAAAATCTCGAGCAAAAGTTAGGGAAAATAAAAATAAAAATGTACACCCGCTGAGTTGAAAAGCCACATCGGACAGCTCTGGCAAAAAAGGGTATCCCGGTGGATTGAAAACCCGAAAGGGCGATCCACGCAAAACAAAGGAATAAGCGAACAACTGCGATCCAAGTAATCTGAACTAAATCATCGTTTCATACAACCTGACAATATCAGAAGGATAGGAATCAGTCCCCTCATCTCCTCAGAAAGCAAAGCAAGAATGGAGAGTTTTTAAGACATGCTGGTCATAGCAGAAAGGAAACTCATTGGGATGCCGTGCCCATTGTCATTAGGATAGTTTATTTTCTCAATTTTATGGTAGCTACCTCTTTCCAGGTGGTTGCTTCCTGATGTAAAAACTTTTCCTATTCAGAGGCATTTCAATAAAAAGAATATTCAGTCAAAAAAACTGTGTTGTGTTTTTGTTTGCAAAATGTCCTGAATTTTTGGAAAAAAATAATGAGCATTGCATTTTAAACATTGTGATATTTTGAAAGAAAATGACATTGCAGGGAAATATTTGAAATCCTCTTCGAGTGTCGGGTGACGATGGATGAACAGATCATACCATACAAGTCCCCGGACACATTTGTGTTTTCTGTTGTTGCAGGTTTTGCAGGATGGCGTCACATTCTCCCAAACAAATTCTTCCCCAGCTAAGTCATGGCAGGTGGGATTCCCAAGCAGGTTATTTTTCACCAGTAGAGTATGCTCAGCAAGCAGTGGGAGGCCCATTCCCCACAGAATCTATAATTATCAAAACTTTTCTTCCCAAGCATGAGATATTTGAGGAAGCATATCCACAGTCGTGTTGGAAGATCGTCATTTCCCCGCAGAGTTCCATGGTTGAGATACAACCATCATGGAAATATTCCCTAACACTCGTCTTTGTTCATACTCTATTGTCGCTCGTCTGCATTTCTCAACACTCGTTTGTGTTATCAATTTGGTACTGCTCGTTTGCTTTCCCCGGCAGTTGACCATGGTTATAGTTGCTTGTTGCTCGTCTGCAATTCCCAACACCCGTCTGTGTTTGATAGTTGCTTGTTGCTCATCTGCACTTCCCAGCACTCGGCTGTGTTTGTTATCTATTTGGAGCTCATCTGCATTGTTTGGACACTCGTTTGTGTTAGCTTATATCCATATGTGTTGATTTGATAATCACTCTGGTACTCGTCTGTATTACTACTCCAAATGCTCGTTTGTGTTGGATTTCTGGTACTCGTCTGTATTGCTACCCCAAATGCTCGTCTGTATTTGAATTTCTGGTATTCATCTGTATCAGTAGATGATATTCGTCTATATCATCGCCTGAAGCGCTCGTCTGTGTTTCTTAGATCATCGTCTGATATTCGCTTGTATCATTGACACTCGTCTGTATTTCTCTTGATGATCATTCAATACTCGTCTGTATTGAAGAGGTTTGAAATCCTGACTATGGGAGTAAATGTCAAAATGGTTACCGGTCCTGGCGTAACAGGTTTGCTCCAAGAAGGCTCATCTGTCTTAGATCATATATCCACGGATAATATATGAGAAGGGTTCGTCTACCTTGATTATGCATGTCTATCCCGCAGACTTAAGTTCATCACCGGTCTTGGCGTAACAGGTCTATCCGAAGGAGATTCTTCTGTCTCAAGTCATATGTTTTGCAAAGTATGAGAGGACTCGTATGTCCAGTTCCTGGCGTAACAGGATTGTTCGAAGAAGACTCGTCTGTCAAAGTATTCTGATTCCAAATAATAGTTCAACTTGGAAGGAGCTCGTCTACTTTCTCTATGCTTCAGTCACCAAAGCATCATTTGGTTGGGTTAATTTCGCAGTTCTTGCATTCTCCATCAGAGTGCAAATTTCAGGTTTTCTTGGTATTCAATCACAGTTTATCTTGAACGCTTGATAGCCCGTGCTACCGTCCTTTTCATATTAACAGTTGCTTGAATAGGGGCAGCTGTAACATCCCAAATTTGCCCTCTTCTTTTTAAGCATCATCATCATACCATAGTCTTCATAAGCATATCATATTCTTGGCATCTTTTCATGGAAAGATGAGGCATAACATTCTCATGACCTAGTGTAAACACCCCAAATTTTCCCTCACCCATTCACACCATGGCTTGTGATCATTTCATATGCATAAGCTCAATCATATTATCTCATATTACATTTTTGTTTCACTGCATTGATTCTAAGTCATCTGCATCTAGGGTTTGTGATCTGAGCAATCCAAGAGCTATTTGAGCCACTCCAAAGGTCATCAATCACTTCAAAGGGGTCCATGTATGTTCAAACATCATATTATATCCTCTCAAAGTCAAGAATTTCAAAGAATCACAAGAACTGAAAATGGCATGGAAGCAGAGCCAGGTTTGACTTCACAGATGACCTAGAATTAGGGTTTTGGTTTCGAAGGCCATAACTCCAAATTTTTTGGTCATTCTTGTTTCTATTGGTCTCTATATGGTATAGGGAGCATGCATATCAATTTTCATGAAGCAATTCAATGGGGAAGTCATCTGATCAAGGGTTGACTTTCTAAGCAAGTCAGTGCAAAATCAGGGCATCTGAGGCCCCCAATGACCCAACCAAAGGGTGTTCTTCATCATTTTGATTGTGTGTGATCTTTATTTGATCATTGAAGATGTTAGAAGTTCACAAATTTGAAGAATTTCAAGTCATTTGCAAAGTTGACTTTTTGGGAAAGTTGACTTTTAAGGAAAATTGCCATTTTGGGAAACTTTTGCAACCCTTACTTTTTGATTCAAAAAAGCTTCAAATGGAAAAACTTTGGTCATGAAAGTTGTAGAATGGATCATTCCCTTTTCAAAAAGTACAAGAACTTGACCTAATTCATTTTGGATCAAAAGTTATGGCTTGTCAAAGTTGGCAAAAATCACAAAATTTGAAGTTTTCTACCAAAGAGGCAAAGTTGCAAATTCACTTGTCAAGGCAAATTGAGCTATAAAACAAACTTCTAATCTTCATACAAACATGTACCAAGACCTAAAAGTCAGATTGCACCAAAGGATCACTCATTTTTATGACTTATGGAGCAAGATTTCTCAAAGGAAGCAAAAGTGAATCAAGTTGCAAAAACTCACTCAAGTGTGAATCCACTTGCTTGCTGACTTCACAAACAATCCAATGGCTCTCCACACATCTTGCTGCGCAGGACACCCCATCTGTCCTTGGCTAGCTAGTAGCCCATGCCTCTCTTACACAACTTTGACATTTTGGCAACTTGAGCCATACCAATCACAAAAGCACACATCAACTCATCTGACCAATCCCATTAGTTTATGCAAACAAAAAGCAAGCAAAAGCACATAACACACAAGCCTGAAACCACCCAGAACTCAGCTCTCTCATTTTCACCTCATTTTGCAAAAGCTTTCGAAAAACTCTCCACAAGCTGAAAACACAAAAAACAACTTCACAAATCAACTCAGCATACTTCACTGATCGAAAACCACCCATCACCATAGCCTAAAACTCCCTGAATCAGAAACACGATCACCACCCTCCCTTGAACAGAACTTCTGCCATCTCTCAAACCATCCATTATAAACTTCAAACAAGCATTGGAAGCTTCTCAGGGGGTCCAGTGGAGTTGATTGAAAGCAAGAAATCATCCAGAAAGTGCCAGAAACCAAAGCTTCAGTTCAGGTATCCATCAAGAACAAATTTTCCAGAACTTCATTTACTTGTTATAAACTGATTCTACATGTTATCCTGATCATCATGATGTGTTTGAAATCGAAAATGAGTGGAAAATGAGGATGTATTGATGTTCTGAAATTTCTCCCGTGAAAATTGTTTGCTTCGATTTGCTTGATTCATGTAGTTTAAATGTTGTTTGATGGTTGATTTATGTTCCATGATGTTAGAGGATCATTTCCCTGTGTTTAATTTGAAGTGGGGTGGCTTGTGGTGAAACCTAGGGTTTTGGTTCGCCGGAGAAGACGACCGGAAGTCTTCTCCGGCCACCTGAGAACCATTAGCCCTAATCTGTGTCATTAAGTGAGGTTTGAATTTGGTGCGTTAGATGAGTTGACTTAGGCTGACTGGCGCGTGTTTGAGTGGCTAGGATGTGTCCTCAGAAACCCTAATCCTCATTAACTTAATTAATCCAAATTAATTAATTCATAAACCTGGTTTAACCAGATTTGAACTTGGGCCATTGGATGTGGCGCCAAGTCAAACTTCCTTTGCCCAGAACGCATCTGATCCATCCATTGCTCTTACTTTTCATTTTATTAATTTTTATTTCACATTTTTCTTATTTAATTTGTGCATTTTATTAAAAATAGTAAAACATTTTCAAAAATTCTGAAAATTTTTATACAAACTTTTATTAATTTTCAGAAACCAAAAACATTTTTATTTTTATTTTTTGAATTAAAAAATATTTTTAAATCATTTAAAAGATTATTTTTAATTAATTAGTGAGAATTAATTAATTAAAAATACTTTTAGGTATTTAAAAATCACAAAAAAATTCATGAAACCTTTAAAATCATTTAGAAACATTGTACAACCCTCAAACCAAATTTCTTTTTTGATCTTAATACATTTTGACAATTTTCCATGGAATTAATTCTATTTCAAAGCATTATTTTGATCCAATGTTCAAAAATTCATTTCTGCTTAGTCTTTAAGAGTTGGACTTTGATTCTTTTTGCATTGCATCTTGCATATCATGTAGTTTATAGGATTAATTTGACATGATTTGATCTTGCATTTTCAATTTGTTTGACATTTTTCTTGACAAGGTACCTTGAAACCCTAGAAATCTTAAGAAATTCATAACTTTCACTAGGTTAAGAATTGGATCCCCTCCTTTGGGCAGTGAGTTTGTGTAGGGTTAGGGTTCCCTTGAATGTATTTTCAATTTTTTATCTTGATGTCTGCTTCTGATTTTGGTTTTTGTTTTGTTCATTGATCATAAACCCTAATTAGGGCTTCCTTTTGCATTCATCTTGCATTTGCTTGCATACCATGACTTGCCATAGCATTTTGTGCATCCATTTGATTCATTGGACATCTTAAGACATATTAGAAGCATTTTTTATCATTGCATCTTTCATTTGCCATGTTGTATGTCATTTGCATTCCATAATTTTTCATGTATGTTCATGGTGCTAAGCATGTTCCTCTTGCATCCATATGTATGTACGATCATCCCCATGCCTTGTTTCATGTTTACATTATCTCTTAGCATCATTAACATCATGTATTTGCTTCTGACTTTGTCTTGCACCATGCCATTGCATCTCATTTGCATTGCATTTCATTTCTTTCACTAACTTTTCAGGTGGTAAGTTACCTTGAGAAGTGAATTTGCCTTCCCTTTCACAATCTCTTTTCATCTCTCTTATGCATCATTGCTGAATTTTTGTATGTGTATTGGATTGAGCTTGCTCTTTCTTGTTCATCTTACCTTTCTTTCTTCAAGTGACTTGTCTTCTTAAATGAAGCAAGTTACTTTGCTTCTCTTTGCTCCTTTCATCTGCTTCATGGTGGTTCCTCTGAAGATCTTTCTTGTAAACCTCACAAACCTTAGGGACAACCAAGCATGACAATAATTAGGGTTTTGACTAGTCCCCCATTTAGATTTTGCCTTTGTGTCTCATTGAGTCTTCTCTTCTCATCTCATAATCAAGGACTAAACCATAAAGGCTTTAAGGCTTTGTGATTAGGCTTATGCCTGCATCCTTCTATTAGGATGGAGTGCATAACTTTAATCCTAAGTGTTAAACCCTTAATGTGTTTAAATCCTTTAATAAATTCATCTAATAATCATAAAGACATCAAGCTTGTAACTTGGGCCTTGCATTAGGGTTCTAATTCTTCCTTAATTGGTTAAGAAGGACTAACCCTAGTGTTAATGGACAAGTCCCCCTCAAGTTGTCTTACAAACCCTAAAATTCACTCCATCATCATATAATTAACTAAAATCTACTTAATAAAGGCCTTGTTTTGTCATGAGTTTAATCCCTAATCATGGATTAAGTTGAGGAGCTTTCCTCAGCTTAAACATTCTCATCTATTATCCTTCTATTAGGATGGTGTAATGAGTCTGTTTAATCCTTGATTATGGCTTAACCTCATTACTCAACACTAAACAAAAACCAAAAAAACATCTAAATAATCACAAGTAAGGTAATGATCTTAATCCTACACCAAAGGTGTTTAAGTGTGAGAAGCTGACTTCACACTTAAGGTATTCTCATTACCCCTGATCAGAGGGAAGATGTGATGAGTTTACTAAATCCATTGGTTTAGGCTTAAGCTCATTAACTTATGACAAACTTTCAAAAGCAATAAAAGACTGAAAACTCAAAAGCAAACAATAATCGTCTCCTTCGGGATTCTTTTCTCATCATCTTCACTCATAAACGAGAACTTGCTTCTTCCGTCTAATGCAAGACAGTTTGCACCTGAGCCAGACAGGTCATACACTTGAGCATAGACAAATAAGCAGTTCACAAGTCAATTTGCCTTTCAGTCTCTTTGGGTCGAACTACGGTGTTCTGACTTCCTCATTGCACGAGAGGATACGTAGGCATAACTTAACAGTTATCGAACAAAAGTCTCTGTACATTCCCCCTCTTCCCAGCTTTATTCTTTTAACCTCATGATCTTGAATATCTTATTCCTGTTCTTACACTGACACTTCTCTTGTACACTTCACAGTTCTTTTACACTGACACTTGCATCCTTTTCCAGCTCTTTTATACACAAATTGCACTGACACTACCCCTTTAGAACACAAATCTTTTAAGCGTGGATCCCGTCGAGTACGACGGACAATCTGGGTGCTAATACCTTCCCAGGTTGAAACCAACCCCCTATCTCAGTCTCTCTGGTTCGTGACCGTCTTATCCATTTTTTCTTAGGTTTATGCAGCATTACCTTTCCTTCGGGATAAAAATGCCTAGCTGGCAACTCTTTTCATCTCATCCTTTCGCCGACCGTTCGCGTCTGTACCTCATTTGAGCCTAGTCTCATCTTTTGGGAGCGACAGCTTGGTGACTCTGCTGGGGACCCTTATACTATAACCAGGGCTTCTGGTTCTTTTTGTGGGTTCCTCCTAGCGCTTGTTTGATTTGTGTTTACTGGGGTGTTATGTGCTAATTGTGTTTGTATATTTGTATTTATTTTTTGCTTTATGTACAGTTTTGTTTATTGCTTTCTTTACAGCTTTATATACATCATACTGTCATACTGTTCTGGCTGGATCTGGTTTTGCTTTGGTGGGTGGGGTTCTATTGAGAGTTAAGGTCCTATACCTAGGACCTGAGTGACATCTAGGCTAGAGTGGTTCATGTTCTTTCCCATTCCATTTCGGTCTGGTGCGGGAATATGAAACACGGTTCAGATATGGGTTTCTTCTTGAGAACTCTGTGCTACAGATTTCCTGTAGTGCTAGGGCTATCTGGGAAGCCTGCTAAGTCTGGATGACCTTTATTATGACCTTCAGAAACTGAGGTGAATTAGAGGAAGATCTTTTATGGTTATTATAAGCACTGTACCTCCGGGTTAGAAGTGTTTGCACTTCTCATAACTGATCCAAGTCTGAGGATCCTTGTTTTAGAACACCACCTGTGAGGGGGTTGGGCTGTTTACAGGTTTGCAGGTACCCTTGACCTCAGCATACCCAGGTTTACATGAGTGCATAAAACATTACTTAGGTGCATCATGTTATACATGCATACATAATGCATAAACTAATATTATTATACGGAATGTCACCTTGTTTTCAGGTTAAT
Organism: Lathyrus aphaca; assembly: GCA_963966055.1. Lineage (NCBI taxonomy): Eukaryota > Viridiplantae > Streptophyta > Magnoliopsida > Fabales > Fabaceae > Lathyrus > Lathyrus aphaca. Next base: position 72,114,535 of record OZ014522.1, on the reverse strand, counting down.
TATCCAACAAAGAAACTTATGATCATCAGGACTGCTCTATCCTCCTGAAGACATGCTGTTACATCAGGATTACTCCAGTCTCCTGAAAGCATATCATCAATCTCTCAGGACTGCTTCATCCTCCTGAAAGCTTATAATCTCATCAGGACTGCTCTATCCTCCTGAAGACATGCTGTTACATCAGGATTACTCCAGTCTCCTGAAAGCATATCATCAATCTCTCAGGACTGCTTCATCCTCCTGAAAGCTTATAATCTCATCAGGACTGCTCTATCCTCCTGAAGACATGCCGTTACATCAGGATTACTCCAGTCTCCTGAAAGCATATCATCAATCTCTCAAGACTGCTCTATCCTCTTGAAATCATATTATTACCTCAGGATTGCTCCATCCTCCTGACAGCTTTTTATTACATCAGGATTGCTTCATCCTCCTGAAATCATATCACTATCCCAGGATTGCTTCATCCTCCTGGAAGATTATTACTACTTCAGGATTGCTTTATTCTCCTGATAGCTATTATCAATACCTCAGGACTACTCCATCCTCCTGACAGCTATCATCATTACTTCAGGACTGCTTTATCTTCCTGAAAGTTATCATTATACCTTCATACTTTGGACTGCTTTATCCTCCAAGAAATGTATCTAAGAACTTTTCTCCAAGTGGCATCTTTAAGCCCACTCAATCATATTCAACTAGCCATCTGTATCACTTTATGCACCGGTGAGTGCAAATTTTTGGGCTTTTGTGTTCAATCCCCTTCAACCTTCCAGGTCACGACTGGCAAATATACCAATCTAACCCCTCAGGTTTCAGAAAATTGAACAGGGGCAGCTGTTGCACCCCAAAATTTGCCCTCACAATACAAGACTTTGTGTTCTAAGAAGGTTCACAAGGTTCACAAGTTTCTCAACATTTACAAAACCTTTCAGGAGGTTCATGGAGTCTAAAAGTTACTTTATGAAGGTTCACAAGGTTCACAAGTTTCTCAACATTTACAAGACCTTTCATGAGGTTCATGAAGTCTACAAGTTACTTCTTGAAGGTTCACAAGGTTCACAAGATTCACAATGATTACAAAGCTTTCCTGAGGTTCATGGAGTCTACAAGTCACTTTATGAGGTTCACAAGGTTCACAAGCTTCACAATACCTCCCATGAGGTTCACAAGACATTTTGTGATGGTTCACAAGGTTCACAAAGTTCACAATTGGTCAAAAGAGTTGACAATTCCCTCAGACAATGCACCTCCTAAGCAGTGCATCCAAAACTAGGGTTTTGACTTTAATCAGGCTAAATGGACTTCCAAGACTTCAAGTGAGCTTCATAACATCCTATATGTGTGTAAGAACCCCCATGACAAGTTTCAAGACTTTTCTCAAAAGTTTGCTCAGTCAGATGATCAGATAAGTCAAAATCAGCCAATGCAGTTAAAAAGTCAAACTGAGGTCAACTGTGGTCAAACCAAAGTCAAACTTCATGATTTTTTGCCAACATCAAGTATATGAAGTAAAATTCATCATTTGATCAAGGGTTGATCATGATTCATCAAGGAGATTCCAGATCATCAAGAATCAGGAGTTTCTAAATTAGGGTTTCCTCAGTAAAAGTCAACTGAACTTTGACCAGCCATAACTTTCACATACTTCATCACCAAGTCTCCACTAAAATCTCATTTTAAAGGAAATTGAATTCTCTACAACTTTGTGTCTCACAAGCCAAGCCCAAAAATGCTTCATTTGGAAGGTATGAGCTAAGACATTATAGGTCATTTCAAAAGTCAACAAAAAGTCAACAGCTTCAAAAGGGCATAACTTGAGATTGGTAAATGATATGGACATGAAACCAGTGGGGTTGTTTATAGGACTCATCAAGCTTTCTAAAATGTCCAAGAACACCCTCATAGCATTAAAATTGAGGGATTTGTGCCCTTGCAAAGTTGGGAAATTTTGTGATGGTTTATGATGAAAATGGAGGTCTAAAACCAAATTTTGTCAAATGGGCTGAACTTCTAATGACCCAAGGCAATCCATGACATCATGCACGAAAATTCCATGATATTTTCATAATTTTTATTTTATTTAATTAATTTATTATGATTTTTTATACTTAAAATCATTTTAAATTTAAATAAAATATTAAATATGAAGATTGGATCTCATTATTGGTTTTAGAAAATCATGAATTCAGTATGGAACAAATTGATGCAAGAATAATATTGAATGGCTTGAAATAGAAAGCATGGATGCAAGAAATATTGAAAATTCAAAGCTTATCATTGTGAATCTTTTCATATCAAATCTTGTACACAACCAATCCATATTTTGACCTAAATTCAATCCCTTATATATACTAAACATAATGTAATCATGAGAGGACGAATTCCAGCAGCCAAAGAGTAAGTTCACTTCTTCAAAAAATCACAAAAATTTCAAATTCGGATTCCAAAATACAGGCACTTTCAAGGCAATTTGAAGGTTGATTCTTCTTCATTGAACTTCATTGATCATGTTTGGATCATAAACAACATATGAAACACCCTCATTCGCATGAATCAAACCCGTGTTCATACCATATTTGAATTTTTTCGATTCCATGATTTCACTGGTTTTTAATTGATTTTGATTGTTTAACTATGTTTGTTTCATTGTACTAAAGCATCCTGGATGGTTAGATTGGAGTTTCACTGCCGAATCCATGAATCACCATAGTTAGGGTTTCACAACCGTGAGTTTGGGGATTCTATCATACAACCAATTTCAGACCAAATTGATGACATATTTGAGACCTATGGCCTTCATGTAGTTGATCTGGGCAGTTAAAATGAATTTATCGTGTGTATTTTTCATGATTTGATATGCAGGAGTTCTAGTGACGGGAAAAATCCGTCACTATAGGCTATTGCGACAGACCAACTGTCACTAAAAGCTAACTGGACGGCGAGAGCTAGGAGACGACCTTTGGCGCGTTTCTGAAATTCAAATATTATTTTATATTATATAGTTTTGTTTGTGGATAAATTACAAACGTTGCAGGTGGTCTAGTGGTTAGTACGCGTGGGAATGAATCCAAGGACCAGGGTTCGAACCCGTCCTGCATTATTTTATGGTAAAAATTCTTTGATTTCGCAGGTTTAATATATAATAAACGTTGGTCATCATTATTTCACCAGTGGCACGCAGCTCAGTTGGTTATTGTTGATGGATGGAGGCTGGGAGACCTGGGTTCGACCCCAGGCTCCAGCAGGTGAGTCTTGTCATTTTTTTTTTGTTTTCTTAACTTAATTATTTTTATAATTCTTTTATTTTCTTTTAATTAAATATTCCTAAAAGTAATAGAATAAAAATTATATAATTGAAATATGTATATTATAAGAATTAGAGTTAATTTTTGTTATATGTAAAATTTAAGTTATTTTAATAAAACCTAATTTATTTTCTTCTAAATAGTATAAAAACTAATTTTATTTTATGATTTAAATTTATAACTTTTGTAAATATAATACTTAATATAAATTTTGTACATATGATTAATTTTTGTGAATATGATATTTAAAACTTATTTTCTTCATATAATGTGTAAATATCTTTTAATAAATAATTGTTAATATATGTTTAGAAATAATTAAATTTGTAATGATTAAAATTTATAATTATATTATGTTTTAAAAAATTTTATGTTATAATAATTATTTAATTATTCTTATTTCTAAATAAATGTTTATATATTAAAATTTAATTTTGTGTTTATTATTCTCATCATGTTATTATAATATTGTTATTAATTATATTTATTTTAATTGTTACTGACCATATTATTATTTATTATTTTTGCTTCACTAATCTCATATATTTTATCATTATTATTATTTCACTAACTTTATTTATTTTTTAATATTTTTACTAACCCTATTTTTAATTATTATTTTTACTAACCCCTATTTATTTATTATTGCTTATTTATTTTTGCTTATTATTTATATTTTGCTTTATATTTTGCTATTTATTTTTAATTTGCCTATTATTATAATTATGTAATTGCTCCTGGATGTAAATTTTTGTAATATTTAATTTATTTAATTTTTTGCTATGGTTAGTAATTTAGGGAGTGCAAACATGTATCCTATTTAAAAATCAAATTTAGATCACTATTAATCATAAGATAAATATAAATTAAACACTCACACACGTAAGTCGATTTTTAATCGCCATCCTACACTTTCTAAGGCTATCCCTCAATGTTGCCTAATCAAAGGTCAAGTGGGGTGTATAAAGCAAGTCCCTTAAAAGAAAAATCATCAAGTCCCTAATGGTTGCCTTTAAAGATCAAGTCCCTTTTCGAATAATGATGATAGTCCCTCCTAAATGCTTAATACACCCCACAGTTGCCTTCATAAACAGATGTCCCTCACATGTCCCTCACATCCAAGGTAATGACTACCTATTCCTTAATAATAGGGATAGTCTTACTATTTAAAGGATAAAGAACAGAAAAGACTTAAACATTAGGGTAGGTTCCTCTTATGTACTTACTCACTTCATTCAAAACTTTTCAAACTTTCCACAATTTCAAACAAATTTTCAAACACAAGTTTTTACGCATCCATACATGGATCATTATCAACTATTATGAAAATTTTTCTATTCACACACTACACTTTCAAAAACAATTCAAAAGTGAGCTAAGTAACTAAGAGCCCATGGATAACCATGGATGTAAAGGGTGCTAACACCTTCCCTTTGCATAACCTACCCCCCGGACCCAAAAATATCTCTTAAGGTCTTTCCTGTTCTTTTATACCCTTTCCTTTTTTGGATAAAATAAAAGTCGGTGGCGACTCTTGCTATCCGCAACATAACTAAAAGTCAGTTCTCCCACCGTGTTACAGAACTGGCGACTCTGCTGGGGATTTAAATTTAAGAGGGGTACCCTTTGGAATTAAGATCACTTTAAATTGTTTGCCTTGTTTGCTTTATATTATCTTGTTGGGTGCTCTTATGTGTGAAAGGTCCTAACCCGGATCTAGTGTACCTTAGGTAAATGGCAATAGACCAAGGAAACTGTACGACGTATATCGATACGGTTGATCTGGTGGCCATAGTTAGTGCGACTTCTTGGTTGGTGCTTATGTTCCTTAAGTCAAGTTGAGGATAATATGAGGCTGCCATATGTTTTCAATGCACTAACTAACTTTTAGAACCCTAGTTAACTCATCTTGGCCTTTAGAATGTAGTGAGGTAACCGGCTTTGGTGCAGACTGAAGTTGGTTGACACTCGATACTACGCTCATTGAGATCTTAAACTCGGAGGGTTTTGGTTGGCAAGTAAGTTGCCTTCTGATCAACCACCCTTGTGAAGGATCAATGATATTGAGATCCCTTAGCACCTGGTTACTTTTGTAGGACAGGATGAACCAACTAACTTCAGGGGAGGGTACTTACCTTTGAACCTCATGCAAGCCTTTAAACCTAGGGCTATGGTGTGACTTGTTTGTGTGTGCCACATGTTTGTGATTGAACGTAACATCATGACATCATCATGCATCATAAGCATAGCATTTTCACTAACCATTTCAAGGACCAAAGGATTTATCTTTGTTCTTTGTTGCAGGTCATGGCTTCTGCTCGTAGAAACACCATCAGGATCAACTTTGTGGGGATACCTCCCAAGCTTAAAGAGTTGGTTTCTCAAGTGTCTGATCATTCCCAGTTCATCAAGAGACATGGTCACCTATTGGATCTAGTCACTTCAGGATTCAATGAAGACATGATGAGTGTCCTGTTTCAGTTCTTTGACCCTAAGCACCATTGCTTTACATTCCCTGACTATCAGCTGGTTCCAACCATGGAGTAGTTCTCTAAACTTCTGGGTATACCTGTTCTTGATCAAAGACCCTTCACAGGCTTAGAGAAGGAGCTTAAACCAGAAGTTATTGCTGCAGCTCTACATCTGAAGAAGTCTGACATTGTTCTAGAAACGAGAAGCGGAGTTAAGGGTATTCTTGCCAAGGTGTTGATAGAGAAAGCTCAGGTGTTCTTGAAGTCCATGAGCTATGATGCTTTTGAGGAGATCTTAGCCTTGCTAATTTATGGCTTGGTATTGTTCCCCAATCCATATCAGTTCATAGATGTTCATGCCATCAACATTTTCCTGAGTCACAATCCAGTGCCTACATTGCTTGGAGACATCCTACATTCTCTTCACACCCGTACTACAAGGGCAAGAGGAACTTTGATGTGCTGCGTACCTTTGCTTTCTAGGTGGTTTATTTCTCACCTTCCTCGCTCAGTAATGAAGAATGAGCAAGGGTTCAGATGGTCCAAGAGGATCATGTCACTTTCTCACTCAGATATCCATTGGTGCTCCAGATCTATGGAGAATGTCACCATCATTGATCGTTGTGGGGAGTTTCCTAATGTGCCACTTCTAGGCATAAGAGGAAGCATCACCTACAACCCCTCTCTAGCTTTACGACAGTTTGGTTACGCTCGAAGTGATGGTCCACATGACATGTTGATTCAGGGCATTGTGTTTGATTACGACAACGATCTTCAAGGTTACCGTCAGAGATTCATACGAGCATGGGGAAAAGTAAACAGGGTCGACAGCAAGACACTGGAACCTAAGTACACTATTCCTATGGAAGCTTATCTCAGATGGGTACGATCTCGTGCTCAGACTCTCATGATGCCATATCTTGCCGTCCTACCAGTTACCATGGAACCTGTTGCTGAAGGAGACATAACTTCTACCATCCTTCACCCAGACATGCCTACTGATATGGAAGACTTGCAGAGATCATGGGTCCAACTGAAGGAGCAAAGGGATACTTTCGAAGCTCATTACAAAGCAAGCCAAGAAAGAATCCTAGAACTAACAAAGCAACTTCACGAGGAACGGAACCTTAACTCATACCTCAACACAAAGAGGAAACGTCCATGGGAGACTTAAAACCCCATCTTTTGTACTTATTTCACTTCATTATTTGTAGGCCTAAAAGGCAAAGCAAAGTTATTACTAATAAAAGTTTACCTTCTTGTTTGTTTAAGCAAATTTAAATCCTGCGGTCCTTGAAAACATTGCATATGCATTCACATATCATTTCATTACATCACAGGCTTATAATTGTGCACAGGTTTCTCATCTTCTCGCTGTTTATTTCAGCAATGGCTCTTGAACAATCAGTTAAGGATCTCCAGGCACAAAATGCACAGTTCCAAGAGCTAATCCTGAACCTGACCAAGGGGCAGGATGAATTGAAGACACTGCTGGCTAAGAAGAAGAGTCCTGAGGACAACAAGGATGGTTAGTTGGAACAATTGCAAGCTGAGATAACAGAAATGAGGATCCAGATGAATGGCCAGGTGGCTCTTATTCAAAGTTTAGCTCAGGGGCAAGAAGAGCTAAGAACCTTTATCCACAAACTTCAAAGTAATGGAGTCAGGAATTCAATTGTCAGTCAACCTCCATTAAAACAAGATGATTTGGTTGAAAGGAAGATGAGGATAAAAGAAGGTAAGAAACCGGTTGCCATTGATTGTTCTTCAGTTGAAGAAGAAAGACCTGATAAGGTTAATCTACCTCAACACAAGGAATGTAGAAGGAAGTTTATCAAGTTCAGCACACCAATGTCACCAGTTTTGCAATGCCTATTGGAGATGAAGCTAATTTCCTTGGAAAAGTCTCCTAAAAATCCTAACACCTCTTCTCCTCGCTATAATCCCAAGGCAAGGTGTAAGTATCACTCCAACAGTCCTGGACATGATACTAATAACTGTTGGGCATTGAATAAGAAGATTCAAGATCTGATTGACGAAGGAATCCTAGAGGTTACTCCAGAAGGTCAAGTTGAATTTTACTATCGTCCATCAAACACCGAAGCTGCAAGGCAAGTAGCCCAAAGAAACAAGAAAGGAAGAGTACCTATGCCTGTTGAGATATGGGGCACCTTGGGGCATCCAAGTGGTAAATTTGATTTCATGGTGAAGTATACTGCTCCTCAAAGTTCACAGATTACAATTGAGGACATTCAGCCAACTGGATGGGACAACATTTGAATTTTCATTTGTAATTTCTTTGTTTTGTTTAAACACTTACTATTATGTTAAACTTTTGTTTTCATTAATGCATTGCGTATGTTTGTCTTGAATTAATCCATTCGTTTCACTATATTTTAAAATTATGCTTCTTATTTGTATCTTGTGATATTTAACTCCTGATAAAGCTATAAGCCTGTAGGGGGAGGATGACGAAAACAATACCATAATATTATGCAGTATGCTTTTGAACAGACTATGTTGACGATGTACAGGCATTGTTTCAATTCATAAACAGTGGAGATATAAGGAAGTTAATCCCTAGTCAACCCCTTTGAGCCTATGAAGTCGGAGTTTTTATTCTCGCACAAATTAAAACCCTTATTCATAACCCGGGGCAGGGTAGGTACTCGGTTAACTCAAATATGCCAATTATCTGTGTTGCACACAATTAATGATGGTTCTCTGTAATCATGAAACCTGACAGTCAATATCCAGCAAAAGAACAATTCACTAAGTCAAAACCTATGAAGGGGACTTAGTAAAACATTAAGACATCCCCCTGACTGTGATCTCGAAATAAGCAGTTCAGGCAAAAAGAAGGGATAATAAAGTCAAAAGAAAAAAAGAAGAAAAGAAGAGGTCACTATGAATCCTCAACAAAGAAAGATGACTGAAGGTCCAAATAAATTTTGGGTTTCTGAACCATCACAAATGTCAGTGTTACAATTCCAAACTCATTTGAACCTCAATGCATAAGTTAACTGAGTATAGGACTGAAGAACATCATGGAGATTGGGTTGGGTACAAATAAAATTTGAGCCTTTATCCTTTGTTTCTTAAACCGTGAACCAGGCCACGTTATAACCCTTTAAAAGTCCTAACTGAAGTATGGTTAGTTCGAAAGCGTACTGCTACAAAAAGGTATCCTGACTCCTTTAGGGCTTGTTATAAAACTTGAGTTAATATCACAGTTTTCAAAAAAAAAAAAAGCAGTTTTTCTAAAAAATAACTTGTTTCAAAACTTCAAGACAGACATAAGCATTGCATTTTTGAATATATTTGTTTGCATATACCTGAGTGTTTGACAAATGGAGAAGCTTACAGGATGAATGTTCAATGAACCAAAGTCCTTCCGATAAACAAAGTTACTTCCTGGATCAAAGTCCATGTATACAAAGGGGCATAATCATTATCTCCCAATCAAGGGGGCAGACCATGATACTGCCTAAATCAGGACAAGATTCAACTATGCTTAATAGCCAGAGGCAGATCTCCTCATCTATCTGAAGTGCCAAGGGTAACATTACAGAAGTCATAATGCCAGGGGCATGGTCATTGTTTCCTAATCAATGGGGCATACCAAGTTACTGTTCAAATCATTCGGGGCAATCAGTTCCAGATCCAACAGTGCTTAATAGCCAGGGGCAGCTCTTCTCATGTATTTGAATTACCAAGGGTAACACTGCAAAGTTCATGATGCCAGGGGCATATTATTATGGGGCATTCTGCTCAATTCTCCTGAGGTAACTACATTCAGATACTTCCCTTTTGGGACAATTCATCCTCAATCAAGGGGCAATGCTTTCTTTTCAAATCTAGTAGCCGGAGCGTATATGGTCCATTACAATTTGAAGATACATTCCTCTCTTTATATTACCTTGATTTGGAGTTCTCAGCAGAAGTCATTGTGGGAATTAACGGTCTACGCCAGTAGTATCAGATGGTGTCAGTATCATGTCTTCAGATCCAGCTATGAGGATTTCTGGGAAGGTATTCAGGAAAGTTAAGAATCTCAGGAGCTCTAAATCCAATTGGTTATACCCTCTCGAAGTTGAAACGATTCTGTTTTCAAGTTCAGCTTTACTTTTCTCTCTGAATCCAGATGTACTTTTACCCTAAACGGAATGTCCATTGGTTGTGTTTGAATGTATGCTTTTGAATATGATTGATGTTTACCAGAAATGCATATATGCTTAATATGATTGATTTTTACCAGAAATGCATGAAAATGCAGTAATAGTATTTACTAAGGACGAACGAGGGAAGGATGTCAACAAAGCTTCGCCAGTTCATCTCTACAAAACAGCTACAAACCCTCAGTAGGACGAATCCATCTTCATAGAGTCTCATCTCCCCTGGAATTTATATCCATCTCTTTTATCCTCATACGGATATACGGGAATTTACTTTCCAATAAGGGTACGACGAACGAAGACGGGAGGTTATATATACCTTACTATCTCTAGCATACGGGAGGTTATATAGGCCTTGCTATCCCCAGCAGACGGAAAGTTATATATGCCTTGCTATCCCCAGCAGACGGGAGGTTATATATACCTTACTATCCCCAGCATACGGAAGGTTATGTATCTTATCAAACAAGATGGGAATAAGTTCCTCATATTCTTCAACAACGAATCGGGATTTATTTTCCTGGCCAGCAGTTGTTGTACAAAGACATCCAGACGCTTCCGGCAGTATCATATCATACATACATCATTTACATCATACCATAACATACATATACATGAGTTCATAATACATTACTTAGGTGCATCATGTTATACATGTATACATAATGCATAAACTAATATTATTATACGGAATGTCACCTTGTTTTCAGGTTAATTATCCAACAAAGAAACTTATGATCATCAGGACTGCTCTATCCTCCTGAAGACATGCTGTTACATCAGGATTACTCCAGTCTCCTGAAAGCATATCATCAATCTCTCAGGACTGCTTCATCCTCCTGAAAGCTTATAATCTCATCAGGACTGCTCTATCCTCCTGAAGACATGCTGTTACATCAGGATTACTCCAGTCTCCTGAAAGCATATCATCAATCTCTCAGGACTGCTTCATCCTCCTGAAAGCTTATAATCTCATAAGGACTGCTCTATCCTCCTGAAGACATGCCGTTACATCAGGATTACTCCAGTCTCCTGAAAGCATATCATCAATCTCTCAAGACTGCTCTATCCTCTTGAAATCATATTATTACCTCAGGATTGCTCCATCCTCCTGACAGCTTTTTATTACATCAGGATTGCTTCATCCTCCTGAAATCATATCACTATCCCAGGATTGCTTCATCCTCCTGGAAGATTATTACTACTTCAGGATTGCTTTATTCTCCTGATAGCTATTATCAATACCTCAGGACTACTCCATCCTCCTGACAGCTATCATCATTACTTCAGGACTGCTTTATCTTCCTGAAAGTTATCATTATACCTTCATACTTTGGACTGCTTTATCCTCCAAGAAATGTATCTAAGAACTTTTCTCCAAGTGGCATCTTTAAGCCCACTCAATCATATTCAACTAGCCATCTGTATCACTTTATGCACCGGTGAGTGCAAATTTTTGGGCTTTTGTGTTCAATCCCCTTCAACCTTCCAGGTCACGACTGGCAAATATACCAATCTAACCCCTCAGGTTTCAGAAAATTGAACAGGGGCAGCTGTTGCACCCCAAAATTTGCCCTCACAATACAAGACTTTGTGTTCTAAGAAGGTTCACAAGGTTCACAAGTTTCTCAACATTTACAAAACCTTTCAGGAGGTTCATGGAGTCTAAAAGTTACTTTATGAAGGTTCACAAGGTTCACAAGTTTCTCAACATTTACAAGACCTTTCATGAGGTTCATGAAGTCTACAAGTTACTTCTTGAAGGTTCACAAGGTTCACAAGATTCACAATGATTACAAAGCTTTCCTGAGGTTCATGGAGTCTACAAGTCACTTTATGAGGTTCACAAGGTTCACAAGCTTCACAATACCTCCCATGAGGTTCACAAGACATTTTTTGATGGTTCACAAGGTTCACAAAGTTCACAATTGGTCAAAAGAGTTGACAATTCCCTCAGACAATGCACCTCCTAAGCAGTGCATCCAAAACTAGGGTTTTGACTTTAATCAGGCTAAATGGACTTCCAAGACTTCAAGTGAGCTTCATAACATCCTATATGTGTGTAAGAACCCCCATGACAAGTTTCAAGACTTTTCTCAAAAGTTTGCTCAGTCAGATGATCAGATAAGTCAAAATCAGTCAATGCAGTTAAAAAGTCAAACTGAGGTCAACTGTGGTCAAACCAAAGTCAAACTTCATGATTTTTTGCCAACATCAAGTATATGAAGTAAAATTCATCATTTGATCAAGGGTTGATCATGATTCATCAAGGAGATTCCAGATCATCAAGAATCAGGAGTTTCTAAATTAGGGTTTCCTCAGTAAAAGTCAACTGAACTTTGACCAGCCATAACTTTCACATACTTCATCACCAAGTCTCCACTAAAATCTCATTTTAAAGGAAATTGAATTCTCTACAACTTTGTGTCTCACAAGCCAAGCCCAAAAATGCTTCATTTGGAAGGTATGAGCTAAGACATTATAGGTCATTTCAAAAGTCAACAAAAAGTCAACAGCTTCAAAAGGGCATAACTTGAGATTGGTAAATGATATGGACATGAAACCAGTGGTGTTGTTTAGAGGACTCATCAAGCTTTCCAAAATGTCCAAGAACACCCTCATAGCATTAAAATTGAGGGATTTGTGCCCTTGCAAAGTTGGGAAATTTTGTGATGGTTTATGATGAAAATGGAGGTCTAAAACCAAATTTTGTCAAATGGGCTGAACTTCTAATGACCCAAGGCAATCCATGACATCATGCACGAAAATTCCATGATATTTTCATAATTTTTATTTTATTTAATTAATTTATTATGATTTTTTATACTTAAAATCATTTTAAATTTAAATAAAATATTAAATATGAAGATTGGATCTCATTATTGGTTTTAGAAAATCATGAATTCAGTATGGAACAAATTGATGCAAGAATAATATTGAATGGCTTAAAATAGAAAGCATGGATGCAAGAAATATTGAAAATTCAAAGCTTATCATTGTGAATCTTTTCATATCAAATCTTGTACACAACCAATCCATATTTTGACCTAAATTCAATCCCTTATATATACTAAACATAATGCAATCATGAGAGGACGAATTCCAGCAGCCAAAGAGTAAGTTCACTTCTTCAAAAAATCACAAAAATTTCAAATTCGGATTCCAAAATACAGGCACTTTCAAGGCAATTTGAAGGTTGATTCTTCTTCATTGAACTTCATTGATCATGTTTGGATCATAAACAACATATGAAACACCCTCATTCGCATGAATCAAACCCGTGTTCATACCATATTTGAATTTTTTCGATTCCATGATTTCACTGGTTTTTAATTGATTTTGATTGTTTAACTATGTTTGTTTCATTGTACTAAAGCATCCTGGATGGTTAGATTGGAGTTTCACTGTCGAATCCATGAATCACCATAGTTAGGGTTTCACAACCGTGAGTTTGGGGATTCTATCATACAACCAATTTCAGACCAAATTGATGACATATTTGAGACCTATGGCCTTCATGTAGTTGATCTGGGCAGTTAAAATGAATTTATCGTGTGTATTTTTCATGATTTGATATGCAGGAGTTCTAGTGACGGGAAAAATCCGTCACTATAGGCTATTGCGACAGACCAACTGTCACTAAAAGCTAACTAGACGGCGAGAGCTAGGAGACGACCTTTGGCGCGTTTCTGAAATTCAAATATTATTTTATATTATATAGTTTTGTTTGTGGATAAATTACAAACGTTGCAGGTGGTCTAGTGGTTAGTACGCGTGGGAATGAATCCAAGGACCAGGGTTCGAACCCGTCCTGCATTATTTTTTGGTAAAAATTCTTTGATTTCGCAGGTTTAATATATAATAAACGTTGGTCATCATTATTTCACCAGTGGCACGCAGCTCAGTTGGTTATTGTTGATGGATGGAGGCTGGGAGACCTGGGTTCGACCCCAGGCTCCAGCAGGTGAGTCTTGTCATTTTTTTTTGTTTTCTTAACTTAATTATTTTTATAATTCTTTTATTTTCTTTTAATTAAATATTCCTAAAAGTAATAGAATAAAAAATATATAATTGAAATATGTATATTATAAGAATTAGAGTTAATTTTTGTTATATGTAAAATTTAAGTTATTTTAATAAAACCTAATTTATTTTCTTCTAAATAGTATAAAAACTAATTTTATTTTATGATTTAAATTTATAACTTTTGTAAATATAATACTTAATATAAATTTTGTACATATGATTAATTTTTGTGAATATGATATTTAAAACTTATTTTCTTCATATAATGTGTAAATATCTTTTAATAAATAATTGTTAATATATGTTTAGAAATAATTAAATTTGTAATGATTAAAATTTATAATTATATTATGTTTTAAAAAATTTTATGTTATAATAATTATTTAATTATTCTTATTTCTAAATAAATGTTTATATATTAAAATTTAATTTTGTGTTTATTATTCTCATCATGTTATTATAATATTGTTATTAATTATATTTATTTTAATTGTTACTGACCATATTATTATTTATTATTTTTGCTTCACTAATCTCATATATTTTATCATTATTATTATTTCACTAACTTTATTTATTTTTTAATATTTTTACTAACCCTATTTTTAATTATTATTTTTACTAACCCCTATTTATTTATTATTGCTTATTTATTTTTGCTTATTATTTATATTTTGCTTTATATTTTGCTATTTATTTTTAATTTGCCTATTATTATAATTATGTAATTGCTCCTGGATGTAAATTTTTGTAATATTTAATTTATTTAATTTTTTGCTATGGTTAGTAATTTAGGGAGTGCAAACATGTATCCTATTTAAAAATCAAATTTAGATCACTATTAATCATAAGATAAATATAAATTAAACACTCACACACGTAAGTCGATTTTTAATCGCCATCCTACACTTTCTAAGGCTATCCCTCAATGTTGCCTAATCAAAGGTCAAGTGGGGTGTATAAAGCAAGTCCCTTAAAAGAAAAATCATCAAGTCCCTAATGGTTGCCTTTAAAGATCAAGTCCCTTTTCGAATAATGATGATAGTCCCTCCTAAATGCTTAATACACCCCACAGTTGCCTTCATAAACAGATGTCCCTCACATGTCCCTCACATCCAAGGTAATGACTACCTATTCCTTAATAATAGGGATAGTCTTACTATTTAAAGGATAAAGAACAGAAAAGACTTAAACATTAGGGTAGGTTCCTCTTATGTACTTACTCACTTCATTCAAAACTTTTCAAACTTTCCACAATTTCAAACAAATTTTCAAACACAAGTTTTTACGCATCCATACATGGATCATTATCAACTATTATGAAAATTTTTCTATTCACACACTACACTTTCAAAAACAATTCAAAAGTGAGCTAAGTAACTAAGAGCCCATGGATAACCATGGATGTAAAGGGTGCTAACACCTTCCCTTTGCATAACCTACCCCCCGGACCCAAAAATATCTCTTAAGGTCTTTCCTGTTCTTTTATACCCTTTCCTTTTTTGGATAAAATAAAAGTCGGTGGCGACTCTTGCTATCCGCAACATATGTAAAAGTCAGTTCTCCCACCGTGTTACATTAAGAGTACTCCATTTTGGGACAGTTCTTGTGATTTTAACCCTGGACATGTGACTCTTTATTTGAGCCCCCCACCTTGGTTACTGGACTTATGAACCTCCATCTGGATTTCTTGAACATACATGGACTTATATCAAGGCAGTTAATCAGATCCAGCTTGATCACAAACCCTTGCATATCATTTGCATACATCATTTGCATCATTTAACATTTGCTTATTTGTTTTTCAGGGTATCCATACTATATTTTGGCTTGGTTTTGACCCCTTCATCTGCATAGACCTATCTGCTTCAGCTATCCTCATCAGCTACCTGCTTCAGCTACTGTTATCACCAGCATCAGCCTGTCAGTGGCCCATCTCCAGTATTATTCTCCATCATCAGCATCTGTCTCAACTCTTCTTCAGCAACATGGCACCCAAGAAGAGCAATATCTCATACCATTTCTTTGAGCCTAAGTTTATTAGCAAGAATGCCATTCACCTTTTCATTCTGAGGAACCCAGTGCCCACCTTACTGGGAGATTTCTACTACTCTATTCACCAAAGGAATGAAAAGCAAAGAGGAAGATTGGTGAGATGTTGTGCTCCCCTGTTCCATACCTGGCTGCTCAAACACTTGCCCAAGACTGATGCATTCTTGAATCCTCACCAGCAAAAGAATTGGGCTAGAATACTCATTGCTTTGACCTCAGCTGACATCAGGTGGTGCACTCAAAGCACCAAGGGCAGGGACATCATTACTAGTTGTGGGCAGTTCCCCAATGTACCCCTGATAGGAGTGAAGGGTTGCATCAACTACAACCCACTGCTATTCAAAAGACAATTGGGCTATGCATTGGTCCACCCTCCTAGAGCACAAGACTTGGCTGAAACCCTTTATTATGAGATTAAGCCTAATCTGGCTGTTGTCAGGCAAGCATCCTGGGCTTGGGACAATGTCCAGACCAAAGGGATGGCCATTCTTGGGAGATGCAACAACGTGGCCTCAGCTCAGTACTATGAGTGGTCTCATGCCAGGGCACAAATTTCTGGGATGCCCTTCACCATTGAGGATGCACCTGGACCCTCCACAGCACCACCCCCTGCCACTGTCAGCCTAGAAGAGTTTGAGAAATTGAAAGAGAGGAATGAGAATCTAACTCAGGCTCTGCAGAAGACCCTCTGGGAGAGGAGTGATGGTCGTCTGGACATCGAAAGGTTAGAAAAGCTAAAGGTGGAGCATCTAGCCAGGATTGAGAAGTCAGAAGACTACATCAAGAAGTCAAGGGCTGGAGAGCAGATCTTGAAGAATGCCTGCAAGGAGGCTCAGTTCCAAAAGGCCAGGACTGATTTGTATCTGAAAGAGAGTCAAGCTAGGTGGGTCAGGATCACCGAAGCTCGTACTCAGGAAGATAAAAGGACTCAGGACAAGATTGAGCAGTTGGAGGCTAGTGCAAAGGAGAAACAGGAGGCCCTGCTAGCAGCCCAAAAAGAAATCTCAGAGATGAAGATTAGGGCTGGTGTGAAGAGGTCAAAGGACCAGGGCAAACACAAGAAGCTAACTGCTTCTATCACCACCAGGAATCTTCTTATCAGGAATCTCACGGAGCGTCCAGCTGATCCGGTAACTGAAGCACTTCTGAAGGAAGTTCAGGAGGATGAGTTTGGTCTTGGTGTCTGACTGTTTGCTTGTTGTTGCTTTCATTTCATTGTACTTTTCTTTTTTTTGTATTGTATTTTGATCCCTTAGGGGCATGAATTGTAAAAAACAAACTATGTATTATTCACTTTCTGTAATATATTCATTAGTTTGTTTCATTTGAATCTCTCTCTCCTAAGCAGCATCAAAAGCATCTTCCTCGGGGTCTGGAAAGGTCAAAACCAAGTGCCAAGCCGGATACCTTGGAAACAAATAAGCATACTGCATTGCATACTAACCTTTTGTTTTATTTTGTAGGTTTTTGTTTTGTTTGTTACTAACTCTGTTGTGGTTCAGGAACTATTGCTCGCCGTCAGGTGTTCCCACTCAACCGTCCGCACAGATATCCCACTCGTAACAACCTTTCGGGTATACAGATGGACCAGGTACAACAGGATCTTACAGAAGTCAGGACTCAAATGGCCAACGAGAGGTTGGAAATGAGAAACCAGATGACTCAGTTCATGGAGGTGATGAATGGATTGGCACAGAGCCAAGAAAGATTAAGGGCATTAGTAGAAAGGCAGACTCAGGAAGACCCCCATCTAGGGACCGGTGGAACGAGCAACAATGAGAGGGTTCAACCTCATATTAATCCACCTGTGTATGGGCCCCACCTTCACCCAGAGATCAACATCCCTGCTAATGTACAAGGGAATGCTACTACGGGCAGAGTACTACAAGAAGACCCCCAAGAAGATCAATTCACTGTGATGGGAGCTGGGGATGAAGCCTATGACAGAAGACTGGATGAAATTGCTGAGAAATTAAGGTCTCTAGAGTCTCAAAACTCTCTGGGCTTTGATGTCATGGACATGGGCTTAGTGGACGGAGTAAGAATACCTCACAAGTTTAAACCTTCGTGCTTTGAGAAGTACAACGGGACTTCCTGTCCACGAACCCATTTGCAATCCTTTCTGGGGAGGCTGAAGGCATACACCATGGATGAAAAACTGTGGATGTTTTATTTCGAAGACAGTTTAACAGGAGCTTCAAGGGAATGGTACTCTCATTTGACCAGAGCAACCATCAGATGCTGGAAAGACCTGGCTGAGGCCTTCATTAGACAATACCAATATAACCTGGACATGGCTCCTAATAGGACCCTCCTGATGGGAATGTCCCAGTCATCCAGAGAAAGCTTCCGGGAGTACGCCCAGAGGTGGAGACAGCTTGCTGCTGCTGTCCAGCCACCCATGTCGGAAAGGGAGATAGCCAACATGTTTATGAACACCCTCCAAGGGACATACATTGATAGGCTAGCTGCCTTTTCTTCCACCAGCTTCGCAGATGTAGTCATAGCTGGAGAAAGAATTGAGAGCCTATTAAAGATGGGCAAAATTTCTGACAACGGTGCGAGCTCTTCCAGCAACCCAAGAAAGCCTTTTGTGGGCCCAAGAAGAACTGGTGAGACTAATGTTATCCATACCAGCCGGGGCAGACCCCAGTATGTTCATAGGTCAGTGGCAGCTGTCACCATTCCCGCTCCAATTCATCCACAACCAGCATACCAACCACAACAACAATCCCACTACCGGCAACAAACTCAATATCCACCTCAGAGAAATTATAACAACAACACCAGCAACAACAATCAGCAAAGACCTTTTCAACAGAGACCATCTCAGGCCAATAGGGTGATTGATCCGATCCCTATGCCTTATGCCACATTATTGCCACAACTCCTGAAACTCAACATGGTTGAGCTAAGGACTTTGGCACCTCCAGATCCTGCCAGTCTACCCAGAAATTATGACGCCAGCGCCAGATGTGCTTTTCACTCAAATGCACCTGGCCACAGTACAGAGAAGTGTAGAGCTTTGCACATGAAAGTACAGGATCTAGTGGATTCCAAGGCTCTAAACTTTGCACCCCCGCCAAATGTCAGTAAAAACCCTATGCCAAACCACGGAGGACCCAGAATTAATGCTATTGAGGAAGATAAGCTGTCTTTCTTAATAACCAGCGTGGGGCAGATCTGGACACCCTTGGTAGAGATTAAAGCTCAGCTCCTTGAATGCCAGATATTTCCCGGGTGTGAGCTCGGGTGCGGTTATTGCAACATTTCGGTAAATGGGTGTGATAACTTGAGAAATGGTATAGATGGTCTCATCCAGAGTGGCCTACTTCAAATCACAACATCAACACCTCCAAATCCAGCAATCTCCTTAACAACAATTCCCGAGTCTTCTACAACTACAACAACAATTGTTCCAAACAATTCTTCAATCTCGTCAACAAATGCTTCATCTGTCACTTCAACGGACCAAATATCAACAACCATCTCTTCTACAACTTCAGCACCCATCCAGTCAACAGTATCTCCTATAACATCAACAACAAATAATGAAAGTGTCTCAACAGTTACAATATATTGTGATCCTGCAAATGATTCTGCCTACAACTCACAAAACGCCACTCCTATCAGAGCACCAGTTACAATATACTATGATCCACATACTATCATGGTCCCTTCTGCAGCTGCTATCAGTCCAGTCACTATCACAGTGCCTGGGCCGGTCCCTTATGAAAGCAATAATGCCATCCCTTGGCATTACGGCTCAGATCTATACTGCGAAGGGCAGAAAATCACTTTGGAATCATCAACTTCTTCGCCACAAATAGACAATGTGGGGGGAGGCGGAGGCTTCACTCGAAGCGGACGTCTCTTTGCCCCGCAAATTCCAAGACCCAGTGCCGAAGCAGAAGCTGCCGCCAAGGCAAAAGGGAAGAGCATGGTGCAAGAAGAACAAGTTGCTAAAGAAGCTTTAAAGACCCCTTTTGATCAAGAGGTTGATGAATTCATGAGAATCATCAAGAAAAGTGATTACAAGATAGTGGACCAGCTTCACCAGACACCTTCCAAGATCTCCATTTTATCATTGTTAATGTGCTCCGAGGCCTATCGGAACGCACTACTAAAAGTCTTGCACGCAGCTTATGTGCCAGAGGAGATTACAGTCAATCAGTTAGAGGCAGTGGTTGGAAACGTCAACGCTAGTCATGGACTAGGATTTACCAACACTGATTTGACGACGGAAGGCCGCAATCACAACAAGGCTTTGCATATTACCTTGGAATGCAAGGGTGCAGTTCTTTCTCATGTATTAGTGGACACAGGGTCATCCCTCAATGTCCTACCTAAGAAAGACCTTGTGAAGCTGGAGTATGAAGGATTGGCATTACGCCCCAGTAACTTGGTAGTGAGAGCCTTTGACGGTTCTAGGAGATCAGTTCTGGGAGAAATTGAGTTGCCTATAATGATTGGCCCACAAACTTTCAAAACGACCTTCTTCGTGATGGATATACAGCCTGCCTACAGCTGTCTATTGGGTAGACCATGGATACACGCCGCTGGCGCCGTGACGTCAACCCTTCACCAGAAGTTAAAATTCGAGTGGGAGGGCCAAGTCGTTACTATTTGTGGAGAGGAAGATATTTTTGTTAGCCATCTGGCTACATACAAATACATTGAGATGGATGGGGAGATCCATGAAACTATGAGTCAAGGGTTTGAGGCCTTGAACATATATGAAGCATCCGCTGTGCCTGGAACCTCAATGACATCTTATCAGCAAGCCCGGAAGGTTATTGAAGAAGGGACTGCCCAAGGCTGGGGCAAGTTGCTGCCCGTAGAGAAGAAAGAGGATAGATTTGGGTTGGGTTACAAACCAACTCAAAAAGATCAAGCAGAGGCTGCTAAGAAGCCCAATTTTATCAGTGGGGGGATGCTCACCCCAGATGCTGTGAACAACTTGGAAGACGAGGATGAAAGCAACCGCAACCTGGAGAGCTGGATACGTCCAAGGATCCCGGGGAGCAGTATCTCAAACTGGTCTTCCCCCGAAATTATAAGAGTTACTCCTGCAGAGTAATTATTATTTCCTGTATTTTTAAGCATGCATCAAGTCTTGCATCTTGCCCAAGATGACAAGACTCATTTTGTAATCGGGCCATCTGTAATTTTGTGCAATAAGATTAATCAATGAAATATCAGACATCTTTTGCAAATGAGTCTTTTTTTCTTTTCCGCTCACTGTTTTTCCATTTTTCTTTTTGTACAAAAAAAATAAATGGCAATGTTTTCAAAATGATAACTTCATTTCACTCTTTCTAAACAAGATTAAAATCAAATCACTAAAATGAACAAATCTGAACCCTTGCAGAGAGTGCCTTTCAGACCGCACCGACAACAGCACGGCTATGACTTCGTATGACTTTGACAATCCAATCAATCAAGCTGATGAAGGGGTTGAAGAAGAGTATGAGCTTCCTGAAGAGCTAGCTAGGTTGTTGAGACAAGAGGAAAAGGTTATCACTCCTCATCAGGAGGAGGTCGAAACAATTAATCTTGGTACAGATGAGGATGTGAAAGAAGTTAAAATCGGGGCCTGCTTACAAGACTCAGTGAAGAAACAACTGATTGACCTGCTTCAGGAATATGTGGATGTGTTTGCTTGGTCTTATCAGGATATGCCAGGGTTGGACACCGACATTGTTATGCACAAGCTGCCTTTAAGAGAAGATTGCCCGCCGGTTAAACAGAAACTGCGCCGTACTCGCCCAGACATGGCAATGAAAATCAAAGAAGAGGTACAAAAGCAGTGGGACGCCGGGTTCCTTGCTGTAACTAGCTATCCACCGTGGGTTGCTAATATAGTACCTGTGCCTAAGAAAGACGGCAAAGTTAGGATGTGTGTTGATTACCGGGATCTGAACAGGGCCAGCCCGAAAGATGACTTCCCATTACCTCACATCGATGTATTGGTGGATAATACGGCTCAGTTTTCGGTGTTTTCCTTCATGGACGGATTTTCAGGATACAATCAGATCAAGATGTCACCTGAAGACATGGAGAAGACGACTTTCATCACACCCTGGGGCACGTTCTGTTATAAGGTGATGCCTTTCGGACTAAAGAATGCTGGTGCAACATATCAACGGGCTATGGTGACATTATTCCACGATATGATCCATAAGGAAATCGAATGTTATGTGGATGACATGATTGCCAAGTCCCTCACCGAAGAAGACCACCTGGTGAATCTGCTGAAGCTATTCAAGCATCTGAGGAAGTACCAACTGAAGTTAAACCCCAACAAATGCACATTCGGGGTGCGATCCGGTAAGCTGCTGGGATTTATTGTAAGTGAGAAAGGGATTGAAGTTGACCCTGACAAAGTCAAAGCTATTCAAGAAATGCCTGCACCGAAGACAGAAAAAGAAGTTCGAGGGTTCTTAGGTCGATTGAACTACATTTCACGGTTCATATCTCACCTTACAGCAACCTGTGAACCCTTGTTCAAACTGCTAAGAAAAGAACAAATGGTCAGGTGGAACGGAGACTGCCAGAAGGCTTTTGACAAGATCAAGGAATACTTACAAGAGCCTCCAATCCTTATGCCTCCAGTTGAAGGAAGACCTCTAATCATGTACTTGACAGTATTAGAAGAGTCAATGGGGTGTGTGCTGGGCCAGCATGACGAGTCTGGTCGAAAAGAGTATGCAATATACTACCTAAGCAAAAAGTTTACCGACTGTGAACAACGTTATTCACTGCTCGAGAAAACTTGATGTGCTTTAGCGTGGGCTGCTCGCCGGCTGAGACAGTATATGTTGACCCACACTACCTTGTTGATCTCAAAGATGGACCCAGTCAAGTATATATTTGAGAAGCCAGCACTTACCGGACGGGTTGCAAGATGGCAAATGATCCTCACAGAATATGATATCCAGTACACATCTCAGAAAGCCATCAAGGGCTGTGTATTGTCTGAATATCTGGCTGAGCAACCAATTGATGATTACCAGCCTATGAGATTTGACTTCCCTGATGAAGACATCATGTTCATAAAAGCAAAAGATCATGAAGAGCCTGTTCACACCGAAGGGCCTGACCCGGAAGAAGAATGGACTATGATGTTTGATGGGGCTGTTAACATGAATGGTCGTGGTGTTGGTGCAGTATTCATTACACCTAAAGGAGTTCACCTGCCTTTCTCGGCGAAACTCACCTTTAACTGCACTAACAACGAAGCTGAATACGAAGCTTGCATTATGGGTCTTGAGGAAGCCATTAACCTCAGGATCAAGACATTGACTGTATTCGGAGATTCAACTCTGGTAGTTAATCAAACCAACGGCAAATGTTACACACACCAGGATCATATGATACCTTACAGGGATTATACAAGGAGGTTATTGACTTTCTTTACAACAGTCAAGCTTGAGTATATCCCTCGGGACGAGAATCAGTTTGCAGATGCTCTTGCCACCATTTCATCCATGATCAAAGTTCAAGCTGCCAACTTTATACCTCGGATTTCAGTGTCCAGACTTGACAGACCAGCGTATGTATTTGCATCAGATATTGTTAAAGATGACAAGCCTTGGTTCCATGACATTAAGTGCTTCTTGGAGAATCAGACATGCCCACCTGGGGCATCTTCCAATGATAAGAAGACATTAAGAAAGCTTACTGGTAGTTTCTTCTTGAATACTGATGGCTCCCTGTATAAGAGAAACTTTGATATGGTGCTCCTCAGATGCGTTGACAGAACAGAAGCAGACTTGTTATTGAGGCGGTTAGCAGAGTTTTTATGAAAAAAGTTTATGGATGGCTGAGGCTGGTGTTGGTTTCTGTCTGTGAGCGGTTGGTCTGGTTTCTGCGGCCTGAAGGGATTGTTGCGGATTTGCGTGGTGAAAGCCAAGGTGGGTGTTTTGTGTTACGGTTTGGTATTTCAGAGGGTTTTTGAAGGTTTGCTTCAAGCTGTGAAGGTTTATGGTTTATGGGGTGATGAGTGATTCATAGTTTCACGGCAGTAGATGAGAAGGGCGGCCTACCTTGGTTAGTGTTTTGGCTTACTGCGTTCATGTTTCAGGATCTCGCGGCGGATTTCCAGACCTGGTTTGTTTCTGCTATCACTGCATGTTTTTGTTTGATTTGTATTTATCTCTTTTTTTTTGTCTCTGATTTCCTATGTTGGTTCTGAAGATTCGCTTGGGTGGTCGCAGAAATGAGTTGGTGAAGAGTAACACAGGGTCAGGATGCTTTTTGGAGGTGGTGTTTTAGTGCTTTTGCTGTTGATGTTTTTCTTTGGATACGAAGCCTTTTCGCAACGAAAATCAAAAGGTGCAGTAACAGACACTTATAGCAATGACACAAAACGGGAAAAAAAAGAAAGTGAGGAAAGAATTTACCTGCGGAAACGGTTTATGGTGACGATCCGACGCGGTTTTGAAGAATCCGGTGAGTTCTCTTCGTTCACAACTCTTTCGGTCTCTCGCTTATTGCAACTCTGTTCCGTGTGATCTTGATTATGGTTGTATGCAGTATGTAGGACTGCAACTTATAAGGTTGCATAGGGTATACTCTTATTGAACCTGTGGCTGGTTTGGAGTTTGTTATGGCTTTGTGTATGCAGTAAGTAGCTGCTGGTGAATTTTTGTGTTTTTGATGTAGTGGCTAGGTTTTTTTCTTACTGTTTCATTGCTGATGGTTTTTCTATGGCTAGTGTTTTCATGGCTGTTTTTGTTAAATCTTTCTTCCCCTCTTCCTCTGATGTAACAGTGTTATATATATGACTTCATTAGGTTTTTTTTTTGAAAAAATGTACCAGGTAACTTGTAGAGGAAATGGGACAAAAACTGAATGCTGCTGCAATAGTGGGGAGGTGGAGCAGAGTTTTGTGTGCTGCAGACCTGCTGTGGGTGGCTGCAGGCTTGCTGAACTTGTCTTGTGGGTGGCTGCAGGCTTGTTGAACTTGCCTTGTGGTCCTGCTGTGTGTTGTCCCATTTTTTCTTTCTTCTCTTTTTTTTTTAAATTCTACTTCTCCAATGCAATTGTAACATTATGCTGATGTGAATATGGCAAGAATGAATGGGAAACTTATGCTATGTGAATGTATGATCATGGAATGATTTATGTTTGGATAAAAATAGGGATGAACAATATGTTTGCTTTGAATGAGTGAATGAATTGAATTTGAATTTATGAAATATTGAATGAATTTTATGTGATTATGTGAATGATAAATGACTTGAAAAAAAATAGACAAGGTTTGAACATTATGAATGAGTTATGAGAATTAATGAAATATGAGTATGATAGTATAGACATGGAATTGAATTTGAAATTTTGAAATTGGAATTGATTCTTGAATTGAAATTGGAAATGATTCTTGAACATGATTTGGAACTTGATTTTAAAATATCGAAAATTGAAAATGGAATTGGAATTAAATTGGAACTTGAAGCTTGTGAATAGAAATTGGAATAAAATGAAAATGAAAAAAGAAAACCTTGGAATTAAAATTTAAAATGAATTAAAATAAAAAATTGGAAATTGGAATTAAGTTAGACATGGAATCTTAAAAAAAAAGTAAACTAAAAATAAAATTAGAAATTGAAATTAAATTAGAAATAGAAACTTGAAAATGGATTAAAAAAATAAAAAAAAATAAATAAATTGGAGATTACAATTAAATTAGAAATGGAAACTAAAAAAAAAAGTGAATTAAAAATAAAAGTTAAAAAAAATAAAATTACATTTAGAAATAAACCTTTGAAAATTGAAAATAGAAAATAAAAAAATACATTTAGAAAAACTTTGAAAATTGGAAATAAAATTACATTTTTTAACAAAACTTTGAAAATAAATGGAAATAGAAATTAAGTTTTAAAAATTTAGGAATGAATTAAAATTTTGAAATAGAATTTGAAATAATAAAATTTTTTTTAAAAAAAGAACTTAAAAAATAAAATAGAAATAGAAATTAAAATTAAAATTAAAATTAAAAACACGAAAATGAATTAAAAAGTTAGAAATGAGAAATAGAAATTAAAATTAAATTAATGAATAGCTTGAAAATGAGTTGAAAGCAACAGAAAATTAAATCTGGAATTTCCCTGCTAAATGCGATGAATGTATGATGCGAGCAGTTAGGGGTAAAATTTGGGGTGTGACAGTTGCCCCTATTTAAATAACTTTACCAGATGGCGTGAGTGATGGTAAACACTTATGAGATCAGGGTGAAAGGTATTTAAATATAGAAATAACCGGAAATTTTGCCCCTAAATGCAATGTTATGCTGGACTACAAATTATCTAACTCTGTAACTCTCATGCAATGAATGATGATTATGGTATGAATGATTAGAATGAGATATATCGACGACCACAAGCCAAGACTCACTGGGGATGACAATACACTGGGGATAAAGAAACGAAAATAGGAAATATTCAAAGTGATAAATCAACAGGTTCAAGTGTAACTGTTGACACTAAGAATAACAAAAGACGGGAACAAAAGGAAATCCAAAGCGTTGGATCAACGAACACAGACAAAACAAAATAAAATTCAAAGTGATTGCACAGTGGCTCGATACGATCAACTGACACCAGGAATAAGACAAGGAAATAAATCGAAGTGGTAGATCAATGGCTCTATGCGACCAATTGACTTTGAGAAATAAAAAGCAACAACATATTCGAAGTGAATGCGCAACGGCTCGATGCGACCAACTGACGCTAAGAATACAACAAAATAATCAACCAAAGTGAATGTGCAGCGGCTCTATGCGACCAACTGACACTGAGAATGACAACAACAAACTTATTCAAAGTGAATGCGCAGCGGCTCGATGCGACCAACTGACACCATGAATAACAACAAAAATATTCAAAGTGAAAGCGCAGCGGCACTATGCGACCAACTGATACTAAGAATACAACAAAATAATCAACCAAAGTGAATGTGCAGTGGCTCTATGCGACCAACTGTCACTGGAAATGATAAACGTAATATTCAAAATGAATGCGCAGTGGCTCGATGCGACCAACTGTCATTAAGAATAAAACAAAATAAACATTCAAAGTGAATGTGCAGCGGCTCTATGCGACCAACTGTCACTATGAATACAACAAAATAAACATTCAAAGTAAATGTGCAGCGGCTCTATGCGACCCACTGACACTAAGAATAGAAATGACACAATATTCAAAGTGAATGCGCAGCGGCTCGATGCGACCAACTGACACCAAGAATACAACAAAATAAACATTCAAAGGGAATGTGCAGCGGCTCAATACGACCAACTGTCACTGGAAACGATAAACGTAATACTCAAAGTGAATGCGCAGCGGCTCGATGCGACCAACTGTCATTAGAAATGATAAACGTAATATTCAAAGTGGATGCGCAGCGGCTCGACGCGACCAACTGACACTAAGAATACAACAAAATAAACATTCAAAGTGAATGCACAGCGGATCTATGCGACCAACTAACACTAAGAATAACAACAAAATAAACATTCAAAGTGAATGCACAGCGGCTCTATGCGACCAACTGTCACCAAGAATAGAAACGACGCAAAATTCAAAGTGAATGCGCAGCGGCTCAATGCGACCAACTGACACCATGAATAACAACAAAAATATTCAAAGTGGAAGCGCAATAGGTTCGATGCGACCAACTGACACCATGAATAACAAAATAAGCATTCAAAGTGAATGCACAACGGCTCTATGCGACCAACTGACACTAAGAATGAAAAAATATAATATTCGAAGTGAATGCGCGGCGGCTCGATGCGACCAACCGACACTAAGAATGAAAAAAATATAATATTCGAAGTGAATGCGCGGCGGCTCGATGCGACCAATCGACACTAAGAATAACAACAACACAACATTCAAAGTGAATGTGCAGCGGCTCAATGCGACCAACTGACACCCTGAATAACAACAAAAATATTCAAAGTGAAAGCGCAATAGGTTTGAGAGCTATTGACACTAAGAATAGAAGCCAAGATACACTCAAAGTGAATGCGCAACAGGTTAAAAAAAACGGTTGACACTAAGAATGATAAAGACAAAGTAGTTAAAGTATTCAAAATGGTAAATTAGCAGGTTCAAATGTAACTGCCAACACCGAGGATAAGGAAGGAAATCACAGTGATTTAGTAGTGACTCTATGCGACCAACTAACATTGGGGATAGAATGCAAATCACCCAAAGATAGATCAACGACTCTAGACGACCGGCTAACACAAAGAAGTAACAACAAAATATGTTGGAGTTTTCAAATAAGATAAAACACCCAACCTCTGGAAATTCCTTCAGGAACCATCAGGAGAAAGGCACAAGTATGTGCCAAAATCAAATGGACTTGGATTCAAGCAACCTGTTTCACGACCTGCTTAAAAGATCTGTGCCAATGACAATTGGACTTCAAGGAAATATTGGTGGTCATAAAGACAAATACCAATCACAATTAGAATTCCACGGGGGACACCAGCAATTATCGGGGACAAAAACATTGGTAAACCAAACTTCGGGCACCAACAACAATGAATTTTCAAATTGAACACTAATAATAACTGGACTTGGAGTTAGACAGACGACAACTGGGGAAAGACAAATGCTAATGTCAAATGCGCATGATTGAGCATGATGCGAATGATCATGATATGCAAATGTTGACTCTAAAGAGACAAAGAGTTGACAAGACTCAAAGAGGAGTAGGCTCTCAACACCAATACTTAGATGAGCAATATGAAAAAACACTGGGGAAATGTCTTCGAACTTGGAAATCATGCTTGGTCCAAGGATCCATCCAAGAGTGTTATCAGTTTTGAACTTCTATGGGGATTTCTGTAATAATGGTATAAAAGTGTTGTTGCAAACCAGGACTTCTTGGGGAAACAGAAGGTTTTTTCCAATTTCCCCAAAGTCAAAGAAACTTGAAAGTTTTTCAGTATGTTTTCAAAAACATTTCCTTAAAAAAAAACTTGTCATTTTCAGAGTTAAATAGTAATCAAGTGATGGCGTTTTGCATAACAAAAGAAAATAAGAAGTTGAACAACAAAATTCATAGGCAAAGTTTGTATTTTATTCAAGAATGGTAGCCTGCCAAGGGCAAAAACTCCATGGGAAATTACAATTTGAAAATGGCAATGGGGAAAGGTCTACATTGAATCCAACGACCACTACAATTCCTAATAACTAAGACTGCCCGACACCTTGCTTCTGACAAGAGCAATTGGATTGGTCTTCCAGTATGATTCTTCAGTAATGGCAAACACCGTCTGACACAGTCAAATGCCTTTGTCCCTAACTTTTGCCTGGACCGCCCTTTCGGGTTTTCAATCCACCGGGACGCTCTTTTTTACCTAAGCCGCCCTTTCGGGTTTTCAACTTAGCGAGCTCTTATTTTTTCATTTTTTATCCCTAACTTTTGCCTGGATCTCCTTCATAGGTTTTGATCCACCGGGATACCCATTTTTTGCATAGGTCGCCATTTCTGGTTTTCGACCTATCGGGTTTTATTTAGGCATAATATTTTTTGACTGCATCAGAATTCACCGGGTGCTTCAGCTGTTCACCATCCATAGTTGTAAGGATTAAGGAACCTCCGAAGAATGCCACCTTCACAACATATGGGCCTTCATAGTTAGGACTCCATTTTCCACGCATGTCTTTGTGGACTGGCAAGATTTTCTTGAGTACAAGATCTCCTTCTTTGAATTCTCGGATACGGACTTTCTTGTCAAATGCTCTCTTGATGCGCTTTTGGTACAACTGGCCATGGCACATGGCGGTCATTCTCTTCTCATCAATGAGTTTCAGTTGGTCAAACCTGTTCTGGACCCACTCAGCTTCCTCCAGTTTGGTTTCCATCAAGATTCTTAAAGATGGTATCTCTACTTCAATAGGGAGAACTGCATCCATCCCATACACCAGAGAGAAAGGGGTTGCCCCTGTTGAAGTACGAACTGATGTTCTGTATCCGTGTAAAGCATATGGTAACATCTCGTGCCAATCTTTGTAAGTTTTTACCATCTTCTGCAGAATCTTTTTGATGTTCTTATTTGCAGCTTCAATAGCTCCATTCATCTTCGGACGATACGGAGAAGAGTTATGATGTTCAATCTTGAATGTCTCACACAGCTCTTTCATTGTTTTGTTGTTCAAATTGGTCCCATTATCTGTGATGATTCGGCTTGGGATCCCATAACGACAGATAATTTGGTTCTTGACGAAACGGGCAACCACTTGCTTTGTCACATTGGCGTAGGAAGCTGCTTCTACCCATTTGGTAAAGTAATCGATTGCGACCAAGATAAGTCGATGACCATTGGAAGCTTTAGGCTCAATTTCCCCTATCATGTCAATGCCCCGCATTGAGAAAGGCCAAGGCGATGACAGAACATTCAAAAGTGTTGGAGGTACGTGCACCTTGTCGGCATAAATCTGGCATTTATGACACTTCCTGGCATACTTGAAACAATCTGATTCCATGGTCAACCAGAAATATCCAGCTCTCAAAATCTTCCTGGACATGGCATGTCCATTGGCATGTGTTCCAAATGATCCTTCATGGATTTCCCTGATCAATAAGTCTGCTTCGCGCTTGTCCACACATCTGAGCAGAACCATGTCATGATTTCTCTTGTAAAGCAC
Organism: Lathyrus aphaca; assembly: GCA_963966055.1. Lineage (NCBI taxonomy): Eukaryota > Viridiplantae > Streptophyta > Magnoliopsida > Fabales > Fabaceae > Lathyrus > Lathyrus aphaca. Next base: position 72,083,834 of record OZ014522.1, on the reverse strand, counting down.
ATTGTTGCTGAGGAAAAATTTGGACGCCAATCTTCTTAAAGTCTTCTTGTCTAGATTTGTTGCGTCAGCTGGGTACTCCTGATTTTGCAAGTAGTTCTTGATGTCATAGAACCAAGGTTTTTCATCAGTTTCCTCTTCGACCAGTAGACAGTAGGCTGGTGCAGTTCTTCGCTCGATTGTAATGAGTGGAGCTTCATTAAGAAATCTGACTTGAAACATAGATGCCAACATAGCCAAAGCATCTGCAATTTGATTTTCTGCCCTTGGAACATGATGGAAAGTGACTTCGTCAAAGTATTTAATTAACTCCACAATATGGGCCCGATAAGGGATCAACTTCTCGTCACGGGTCTCCCATTCACCTTTGACTTGGTATATTACCAAAGCTGAGTCTCCATATACATCAAGAATCTTGATTCTGGTATCGATTGCAGCTTCGATACCTAAAACACATGCTTCGTACTCAGCAATGTTGTTTGTACATTCAAAACACAATCTAGCCGTGAAGGGAGTATAACCACCATCAGGATTCATCAAAACAACTCCTACACCATGCCCCATGTAGTTAGAGGAACCATCAAACATCATCTTCCAACGAGAACCTGGCTCGGGACCTTCATCTGGACCTGGAACTTCACAGTCCTTTATCAACATAATGTCTTCGTCCGGGAAATTGAATTTCAAAGGTTCATAATCTTCGACAGGATGATCAGCAAGGTATTCAGATAAAACACTGCCTTTAATAGACTTCTGGGTTACATACTGGATATCATATTCGGATAACAACAAGTGCCAACGGGCGAGTCTTCCAGTCAAAGCAGGCTTCTCAAAGATGTACTTTATTGGATCCATTTTCGAAATCAACAAAGTAGTGTGACAAATCATATACTGCCTGAGGCGTCTGGCCGCCCACGCCAAAGCACAGCAAGTTTTCTCTAAAAGCGAATATCAGCTCTCACAGTCTGTGAACTTCTTGCTTAAGTAATAAATGGCGTGCTCCTTACGACCAGTTTCGTCTTGTTGACCTATTACGCAACCCATAGATCCCTCGAGCACAGTCAGATACATGAAAAGAGGCTTCCCTGGAGTAGGTGGGATCAAGATAGGGGATTCTTGTAGATAAACCTTAATCTTCTCAAAAGCCAGTTGACAATCAGGACTCCACTCAATCGCTTGATTCTTCCGGAGTAACTTGAATAAAGGCTCACAAGTAGCAGTCATGTTGGAGATGAATCTGGAGATGTAGTTCAATCTTCCGAGGAAACCCCTGACTTGCTTTTCTGTTTTGGGAGCTGGCATCTCTTGAATCGCTCTGACCTTATCCGGATCTACTTCAATACCTTGCTGATTAACAATAAAACCAAGTAACTTTCCTGATTGGACACCAAAAGTACACTTAGCCGGATTCAGACGCAGTTGGAACTTTCTGAGACGCTCAAATAACTTCAAGAGATGATCCAAATGATCCTCCTCACTCTGTGATTTGGCAATCATATCATCCACATAAACTTCTATCTCTTTATGCATCATATCATGGAAAAGGGTGACCATTGCCCTCTGATAAGTGGCTCCTGCATTTCTGAGACCAAATGGCATAACCTTGTAACAATAAGTGCCTCATGGTGTGATGAATGTAGTCTTTTCCATATCGTCAGGATCCATCTTGATCTGGTTGTATCCTGAAAACCCATCCATGAAGGAGAAAACAGCAAATTTAGCAGTGTTGTCAACCAAAGTATCAATATGCGGAAGAGGGAAATCGTCCTTGGGACTGGCTTTGTTCAAATCTCTATAGTCCACGCACATCCTAACCTTGCCATCCTTTTTGGGGACTGGCACGATGTTAGCTACCCACTCAGGGTACTTCGCAACTGCGAGGAATCCAGCATCAAACTGCCTTTTGACCTCTTCTCGAATCTTCAGAGCCATGTCTGGTCTTGTTCTTCGAAGCTTTTGCTTTACGGGAGGACAATCTGGTCGAAGAGGTAACTTGTGGACCACTATGTCTGTGTCTAAACCAGGCATATCCTGATATGACCATGCAAACACATCTACATACTCTCTGAGAAGCTTGACCAATCTTTCTCTAATGTCTGCCCCAAGTGTTGTACCAATTTTGACTTCCTTCTTGTCTTCATCAGTGCCAAGATTGATGGTCTCTACCTGCTCCTTATGTGGCTGAAGATCTGTGTGCTCATTCTCAACCAATCTTGCCAGTTCTTCGGGAATGTCACAATCTTCTTCACTTTCATCTTCCGCTTGGTAGATGGGCGAATCAAAGTTAGGAGAGAATGTAGAGTCATTGGATTCAACAGGGTTTTCGTTTATTCTGCATATGATAATGATTTGCTTTTATTAAAAGTGGAAAATAGAGAAATGCAAGAGAAAAAGTTTTTTTATAAGTTTTGAAAGATTGCCATTTTCTTTTAAAAGTGAAAAAGAGAGAAAGAAAAAAAACAGTAAATGATCAAAATAAGAGTTTAACAAAATGCCTTCATTGATAATAACTTTGAAAATGAGAAGGGGCCCTACAAAATACTCCCATAGCCTTGGTCAGAGCTAGGGAACTTTGAAAACATTTAAAAAACAATAAATTACTTTGACAATGGAAAAAACTCTGGGATCTCGACTGCTTCCAAATTGCCAAAGGCTTCTTCACACTGATACACCAAATGATTCACATCTTCATCTTCAGAACCCCCATCAATTGCATTGACCTGATAACCGGCACTGGAAAACACCTCTTGAATGGTCTTCAGACGTCCTTTAATGGAGGTTGATGCTCCTTCCTTCACATGAGTTGGTTTGTAACCCAACCCGCAACGATCTAGCTTCTGTTTGACTTCAATGACATCACCCCAACCTTCATAGCTTCTTTCTTCAATGGTGGAAATGGTACTCTTCAGCGATGCAAAAGATGGGATACCCTTCCCTTTTGGTTCCTCTACTTCCAAAAGGACAGCATTGGCTATCTCAAGAGCTTGGAAAGAAGTTTCCAAAGCATCTTCACCATCCTCAATATAGCTAAAGGATGAAAGGTTGCTAACCATGAGATCTTCTTCCCCAGACACGGTTACCAGCTTATTATCAACTACAAACTTCATCTTCTGGTGTAAGGTAGAAGTGACTGCCCCAGCGACATGGATCCAAGGTCTTCCGAGCAAGCAACTGTAATTGGGGTTAATGTCCATAACCTGGAAAGTGATTTTGAACACCTGTGGCCCAATCAAGATCGGTAAGTCTATTTCTCCAATAACAGTCCTCCTTGACCCATCAAAAGCTTTCACAATCAGTGCACTAGGCATCATCGCTGCCCCTTGATAAGATAACTTAGCAAGCGTTCTTTTCGGCAAAACATTCAATGAAGATCCTGTATCCACAAGAACTCTTGCTAGAGTATCCTCCTGACATTTTACAGATATGTGGAGAGCACGGTTATGGTCCAAGCCCTCTTTCGGAAGATCCTCCATACTGAAGCTGAGATTGTTACATGCCGTGATATTGGCAATGACTCCATCAAACTGATTCACTGTTATATCATGTGTAACATGGGCTTGGGCTAGTAATTTCTGGAGAGCACTCCGATGGGCCGGTGAATGCATAAGAAGTGATAGGATAGATATTTTGGAAGGCGTTTGATGTAGCTGATCAATAACCTTATAATCACTTTTCTTAATGATTCTGAGAAATTCTGCATCCTCTTCTCCCAAGACTACCCCTTTATCCTGGTTGGCAACAGCTGGAATGATTTCTTTAGGCGGAACCGTATTGGCTTGCTGAGTATAAACACGACCACTGCGAGTTAAACGACCTGCACCCGCTATGTCAGCACTTGCAACTTTTGAACCTTCCTTCTGACTGGCTTTATCAATATTCTGATGAACTTTCCCTGTATCATACTTCCATGGAACTGCTTTTGTGTCTTCATAAAGGAAAGGGTTACTCCTTTGTTCAAACCTTGGCTCAGGTATATTGAAAATGGGTATCACAGGCTCTGGCATATTAAAGATGGGTTGAACTCTTGAGGACTCAGGCAGGTTGAACACTGGCACCAAGGTAGAATCAGATTCAGGCAAGTTGAAAATGGGTTCAATCATTGCCACTTCATCCTTCTTCACACGACCGCTTACTTGTAAAACACCCAGATTAATCAAATTTTGAACGTCTTTTAAGACCAATTCACATCGCTTTGGGTTATTTGCACAAGCTTCACAATTCTTATGACAGTTCTTCAACATACCCACTTCTACTAACTTCGCATGGAAGTCTCTAAGCGGGGTCTTGATCTCTGTGGCGTTGAAAATCAAACCTTCGTCAGACTCGTCAACAATGGCATTTATGGACCCATGCTTGGGTAAAGGATTATCTTTGACATTCGGACCAGTATTCCCAAATGACAGAATGTTCTTCTCCATCAAATCTTTCACTATGTACTTTAAAGCATAACAACCCTCCAAATCGTGCCCTGGGGCACCTTCATGGAATAAACAGTGGGCATTTGAGTTGTAATTTGGTGGGAGCGGATTTGGTGGAGGACCCAAAGGCCTTGGAGTAACCAAACCTTTCTTCAGCAGTGAAGGATATAATTCAGTATAGGTCATAGGGATTCGAGGATTAGGAGGCCTTCCTCCTGGTCTTCTATTCTGAAAGTTGGGATTCGGATGAGGAGCTGGAGTCCTCTGCTGGTAGGCTGAAGCATTGGGCGCTTGTTGATAGCCTGGATTGTTGAGCATTGGTTGATAAGGTGGAATCACTGGAGCCGCTTGCTGATACATCGGTACTGCTTGAGTTGGCCGATACATCGGGACTTGTGGATTAAATGACGGTTGAACCGCCGCTACATAAGGATGTTGGGCATATTGTGGTGGATGAGCATACTGCTGTTGAGCCATAGGTGGAGGTCTCTGCCAAAGCGGATTTCTTCTTTGACTTGTCATTATTGCATTCGTCTCGCCCTCTTTCTTCTTGTGGAAATTACTGGTAAATTTCTTGACATTACTTCCACTGCCGGTGCTGGAACTGCCAGATGCACCACTCATCTTTCCACTTTTTAGTCCAAGTTCAACTTTGATTCCCACAGCCACTAGATCAGAAAAACTAGCAGTTATGCTCCCCACCATTCTCTCATAGAATTCTGGTCGCACAGTGTCAACAAACCAGTCAGCTAATTCTCTTTCAGTCAATGGGGGCTCTACCTGAGAAGCGGTCCCTCTCCACCTCTGAGCATATTCCTTAAATGATTCAGAATCTTTTTGTGACATACTCAACAGTTGCCTCCTATCGGGAGCAAGGTCCATATTGTACTTGTATTGCTGGATTAAAGCATCTGCCAAGTCTTCGAAACTGCGAATCTTCGACTGGTCTAGCGTTAGATACCATTTGGAGGAGATTCCCTTTAGACTGTCCTGGAAGCAGTGGATCATTAATTTATCATTGTCCACCTGCGCAGCCATTCTTCGATATTACATCAAGAGATGGTTCTTAGGACAAGTTGCGCCCTCATACATATCAAAAGTGGGTATCTTGAACTTTGGAGGTATTACCAATCCAGATACCAGACACATCTCTCTAGCAGCGGCCCCAAAGATCTGGTCACCTTCAATTGCTCTTAACCTTTTTTCAAGGGTATCAAAATTCTCTTGCATCTTCTCATGCTTCTCGTCTCCGTTTTCAGACATATCTGGCGCGTCATACACCTGATGGTCATTAAAGTATGGTTGGGAACGGGTGTGCACAATGTCTGGTGTAAAATTAGCAACTGCATGGTTCTCTTCATTAGTCACAGGAATAGTCTGTTGAGCAGCAAATCCTTGAGGAGGAGGCACAAAACCTTGGGAAAGAAATGCCATACCCTGAGAAGGAGGTGCGAAACTTTGAGAAGCTAAACCTTGGGAAGGAGGGAAGAAACCTTGAGCAGCCAGTCCTTGAGAAGAGGGAATGAAACTTTGAGAAGCAAAACCTTTAGGAGGAGGGACGAATCCATGAGTAGCCAGTCCTTGAGAAGAGGGAATGAAACTTTGAGAAGCAAAACCTTGAGAAGGAGGGAAGAAACCCTGAGTAGCAAGTCCTTGGGAGGAAGGAATAAAACTTTGAGAAGCGAAACCTTGAGGAGGAGGGACGAATCCATGAGGAAGCCCAAAAGGAGGCCAGGTCATAGCGGTAGTGACTGATGACGTAGGCTCAGTCGTTGCAGTGACAATTTCTGACACCACAGTCTGTTGGGTATCCATCTTCGCTCGAATGACCTGCAGCATTTCCATCATCTGACCCATATTTCCACGAATATCAGTAAGTTCCTCGTTAACTCTGTCCATCTCTAGGTCTCTTTCAGCCATCCTCTTTCTGGCTTGAGCTCGAGTGTAGTATTTGCGTGAGAGCCTCAGTGTGAAAGCTGGAGAGCAGATGACGGGAATGAGTTTTATATGAAAAATGCAAATGAAATGCCAAATGTATGAGTGCAATGCGAAAATAATAAATTTTATTCAAGGAACTTAAGAAACAATTTGCAAATACCAAGGAACACATAAAAGGATATGATTTCATTAAATTCAAAAAGTGATACAAAGTCTTGAGTACATCTTCAAAAATCCCAAACAAAGCTTAAATAAAACAAAGACAAAGTCCTAAGGAGATTCTCCTAAAAGCCTCAAGTTGAGCTTCTCGATTTGTGCCTTCATCTGAGCCCTTTCAAGCATAAGTTGATCCACGATCGACTTCCAAGAAGTGTCCCCTTGAGTGCTGGAGGAAAATAAATCCTCTTGCGCTTTCCTTTTCTTGCTGGAGAGCTCTTCTTCTTCCTTCATCTTCAGTTGTCTTCTAAGTTCTTCATTCTCACTACTGATGATCTGATGTCGATTCTTCCATGCATTCTTCTCTCGACTCTCTTTTTCCAAATCAATCTTCAGCTTCTCTGCATCATCCATAAAGATCAGAATGGGTTTCTTGAAGGTCATAGGATCCTGGCGAGGGTAAGGCATCTTCAGAATGATTGCCCTATCTCGTACCCATTGGAGATAGGGTTCCATAGAAACACAATTCGGCTTTCCCAAGCTACTCCTACCCTTCCTATGGATGTACTTCCAAGCTTGCATAATCTGTTTCTTGAGCTCTGGTTCTTCGTCATCCTTAAAGAAAATTCCTTCCACTTCAACACTCTTAGGTTTGTCCTTCAACGGATACCCGAGTTGGCAGCGAGCCAAAACTGGATTATAGCTGATTCCTCCCTTAGTGCCAAGAAGAGGTACATTAGCAAAATCACCACAGCTATCAATAATTAATGCTCCATCATAAACACGATTGTACCAACTAATGTCAGAGTGGGTAAGAGACATGATCCTTTGTGACCACCACAAACCATCCTTAAGATTCCAAAATGAAGCTGACTTAGGCAAGTGCGAAATAAACCACTCGTACAGCAATGATGCACAACAAGTAATCATCCCTCCCTTATGGAGATTCCTCAGATGGATGGAATGGTAAGTGTCTCCGAGCAAAGTAGGGACCGGGTTCTTCTTCAGAAATATTTTGATGGCGTTCAGGTCTACAAAGTCTTCAAAGTTTGGGAAAAGTAACACTCCATATATTAGCAGAATAAAGGTCGCCTCAAAAGCTTTCGTATCCTTCACACTAACAAAATTCTTGGCCTTTTCTACCAAAAACTTTGTAGGGAATCCAAAAATCTTTCCTTTATAGGTCATATTTGCCTTGACCTCAGGAACACTCAAATATGTCGCCTTTGCAATCTCTGCTTCTTCAGGGTCCTTCTCTAGAACAGGGAATGGAAACTCATCCTTAACACGTGATCCCACCAGAAATGAATATTCTTCCAAAGTAGGTGCCAATTGGTAATCAGGGAACGTAAAACAATGGTAGAGAGGATCATAAAACTGGAGCATCACAGAGAGCAACCTTCCGTCCCACTCAGTCTTAAGTAAGGCTAAAAGTCTCCTATGCTTATCCATGAAGGCTTCTTGATCCAAAACCAAATCTCTTAATTTCCTTAGGTCTTCGAGTTTGGGAGTTTTGAATGTGTACTTGACAGTCTTTCTTCTTCCAAAGTCCATGATGATACCTACGATATTTGCAAAGGTAGAGTTTCTAAGTTCCTTGAATAAATTGGTAAAAATGATGCTTCATGATGCATGAATGCAATGAATACACAAAAACACACAAGGCTTAGGTTTAAAGCTTGCATGAGGTCAAAGGTTCAACCCTCCCAAAAGGTATGTACTATGAGTTTATTTGTACCTGTACAACGGGTTCTAAAAGTTCCCAGAATCATTGTCCCATCTTTCGGATATTACCGACTTCCCAACTCAACTTGGTAATCAATAATATTCTCAAGAGAGTCTCATCCGAGTGTAGTATCGCGTAACAACTATTTTGGATTTGCACCCTCATAGTCATCGCACTACATACCTAAAAGGCCAAGTGGGGGTAAATGTTCTACGGTCCTCAGCATTAATGGCTCTCAGGTCGAATATAGTAATGCTTTCACGACTGAACTCGATCAACAAAACTACATCCGAGGAGGCCTCCGCTGAGTGGTGGTGTCTCAAGTCAACTTGGTCGGGACTCAACTCCCTACAAGCCTTCTTGAATATACCACCGTCCTATCTTATCTTGCACTCAAGTCCGGGTTAGGACTTATCTCACCACACATGGAACACCCAACAAAAATCCCAAATAATAACAAGCAATACAACAACAAATATACAAATATACAAGGTGGGCTTAACCCTCAAAAATAGATCTCCCCAGTGAAGTCGCCATTTCTGTTGCGGTGAGAATCGGATACAAAGCTATTAAGTGAGCTTGAATCGCAAAACTTTTATGTTCACCACCGACTTTAATTTAATCCAAAGGGAAAAGGGAAAAAGATCGTAAAAACCCTAAATGAGGAGAAACTAGGTTCGGGGGTTGATTATACCTAGGGAAGGTGTTAGCATCCTAAGCATCCGCAGTATCCTACGGGAACCTCTTGTTGATATTTGTATTATTGTTATTTATTGCTTGCTAAAAATAAGGGAACCTAAGGTTTTTATTTCTAATGGTGCTCGCACAACATCGCATCGATGCCTACGTATCGGGTATAGAATCAGAGCACTCGTAGCTCTCCTAAGGATTAACGAACACTTGGTTACGCTCAAGGTTCGCGGGGGAAGGTAAGTGTTATGGCAAACACTCACGTGACTTTAGGAAAGTCACAAAAAGTTGTAAAATAAAAAGTCCTAATGGTTAAGGTTGAAAATGGAACTAGGGATGGCTAAACTTCCTATGACATTAAGTCAACTGCAGGAGTTCTTTCCCTTTTGGATTGAAATGCGAAAAAAATAAAGTAGATAAATGAGGGTGCAAGCTCCTAAGTCTAAGGCATAGGTGGCAACTTGCAAAAATAAATTGAATGAAGTAAATGGAAAATGCAAAGTAAAAGGCTTAGTAACCGGGCTATGACTCGATATATGGATCGAGAATGCGGGGGTGGAAGACAAGCGTGGTGCGTCAATTTGCTTAAGTTAGAAAGCTGTGAAGTGTAAAGACCGTGCAGATGGCGATCGTAAAACGACCGACTTACGTGTGTGAGTGGAGTGTATGGTTTAATCGGAACGTTAGAATTTAATATGGTGTAAAAGTGCGAGAAATAAATAAAGTGAAATAAATTGTGAAAAAAATAAATTAAATAGAATGAAAATGAAAATAAATGAATGGCCTCATATTGGTCACGATTAATCGGAAACGATTTATCGTGACTTTTTGTCATATCATCGGCCCAAAATAAAATAAAAAGAAAAAATCAAAGAAATATAAATGAAGAGATTACCAAATAGTTCACAAAACGTATTTTCTAATACAAAATAATAACATAAGATTTCATTAAATGTAAATATATAAAAAAAAACTCAAAAAAACTTAACTAAATTAAATGGATTAAGAACCAAAATGAGAACATGAAAGGGGTTTAACGGGCTTGTGTGTGGTCTGTGAAGCAGAATAGATCTGTGAGCTCATCAAGCCCAACAACAACAACATAATAAAAATAAAAAATACAAATGAAGGGTGATGTGGCGCTGAGTTTGGAGGACATATGTGTAGGATTTCAGATTATGGGTCAATGAATGTGTGGATGACAACTACGGCTTAACCCAAGTAGAAAAACCTAATGAAACCTAACATCAAATATAATTAAATAAATAAATAAAATGAAAACTGAAAAGAAAAAAAAAACAAAAGGGGCGCGATTAATTCAATATTTAGATGCCGAAGCTTTCTCTTCACCTAATCATTCAAAAACACGGCTCTGAGAAATAAAAAGAAGAAAAGACACAGCCTCCGTCTCGGTTCACTCGTTCACGAATCTCTCCGCTTCGCAAACTCATTTCCTCTCTCATTTCGAATCTCAAATCTCTCAGTTTTCTCTTGGTGGATTTTCGTTTTGGATCTCTCTAACTCAAACTCGCGGATCTCTCTCGCGTTTGGTTTTAGATTCGAGGTTGCTCACGATGGATCTGTGTTTCTGATCGGGTTGTTTCACGGCGGATTGGTTCGATTCGGATTTAGGTCGCGGATTTGTACGATTATTGAGTTTGCGATTTGGGATTTCGGATTGCGGCGCTGTGGTTGCGGGTTGTTGAGGTTGAGTGATGGTATGCGGTTTGATTGTGTGTCACGATTCTGCGGTGAGTGTTTGTGAAGAGAGTTTTGAAAATGGTGGTGGAGTTTGAATGGGGCTGATGAAGGATTTCCGGCGGCGATTGGTTGTGTTTAGGGCCGGTTCGCGCGGCTGTTTGCGGCGAGGGTTTCGGTTCTGTGAAAGGAGGCTTTCGGTTCACGGTGGCTTTGGGGTTTGTTGGCCGGAGTAAGGGTCTGTCTGATTTGGTTTTAACAGTGGAGATTCTCTTTTTCTGTAGTTAACAGAGGCTTTTGTTTCACTGTTTTTTTGTTTTGAAGGTGGCCTGCTGAAATGGTTTTGGGTTGGTTGGTTGCGAGATGGATTCGCGGTGAGTTTCACAGCGGCGGTTTGGCTTACGGTAGGGCTTCTCAACGGTTCTGTTATTGAGGCGGTTAGCAGAGTTTTTATGAAAAAAGTTTATGGATGGCTGAGGCTGGTGTTGGTTTCTGTCTGTGAGCGGTTGGTCTGGTTTCTGCGGCCTGAAGGGATTGTTGCGGATTTGCGTGGTGAAAGCCAAGATGGGTGTTTTGTGTTACGGTTTGGTATTTCAGAGGGTTTTTGAAGGTTTGCTTCAAGCTGTGAAGGTTTATGGTTTATGGGGTGATGAGTGATTCATAGTTTCACGGCAGTAGATAAGAAGGGCGGCCTACCTTGGTTAGTGTTTTGGCTTACTGCGTTCATGTTTCAGGATCTCGCAGCGGATTTCCAGACCTGGTTTGTTTTTGCTATCACTGCGTGTTTTTGTTTGATTTGTATTTATCTCTTTTTTTTTGTCTCTGATTTCCTATGTTGGTTCTGAAGATTCGCTTGGGTGGTCGCAGAAATGAGTTGGTGAAGAGTAACACAAGGTCAGGATGCTTTTTGGAGGTGGTGTTTTAGTGCTTTTGTTGTTGATGTTTTTCTTTGGATACGAAGCCTTTTCGCAACGAAAATCAAAAGGTGCAGTAACAGACACTTATAGCAATGACACAAAACGAAAAAAAAAGAAAGTGAGGAAAGAATTTACCTGCGGAAACGGTTTATGGTGACGATCCGACGAGGTTTTGAAGAATCCGGTGAGTTCTCTTCGTTCATAACTCTTTCGGTCTCTCGCTTATTGCAACTCCGTTCCGTGTGATCTTGATTATGGTTGTATGCAGTATGTAGGACTGTAACTTATAAGGTTGCATAGGGTATACTCTTATTGAACCTGTGGCTGGTTTGGAGTTTGTTATGGCTTTGTGTATGCAGTAAGTAGCTGCTGGTGAATTTTTGTGTTTTTGATGTAGTGGCTAGGTTTTTTTCTTATTGTTTCATTGCTGATGGTTTTTCTATGGCTAGTGTTTTCATGGCTGTTTTTGTTAAATCTTTCTTCCCCTCTTCCTCTGATGTAACAGTGTTATATATATGACTTCATTAGGGTTTTTTTTTGAAAAAATGTACCAGGTAACTTGTAGGTGAAGGGTTGGAGGAAATGGGACAAAAACTGAATGCTGCTGCAATAGTGGGGAGGTGGAGCAGAGTTTTGTGTGCTGCAGACCTGCTGTGGGTGGTTGCAGGCTTGTTGAACTTGTCTTGTGGGTGGCTGCAGGCTTGCTGAACTTGCCTTGTGGTCCTGCTGTGTGCTGTCCCATTTTTTCTTTCTTCTCTTTTTTTTTTTAAATTCTACTTCTCCAATGCAATTGTAACATTATGCTGATGTGAATATGGCAAGAATGAATGGGAAACTTATGCTATGTGAATGTATGATCATGGAATGATTTATGTTTGGATAAAAATAGGGATGAACAATATGTTTGCTTTGAATGAGTGAATGAATTGAATTTGAATTTATGAAATATTGAATGAATTTTATGTGATTATGTGAATGATAAATGACTTGAAAAAAAATAGACAAGGTTTGAACATTATGAATGAGTTATGAGAATTAATGAAATATGAGTATGATAGTATAGACATGGAATTGAATTTGAAATTTTGAAATTGGAATTGATTCTTGAATTGAAATTGGAAATGATTCTTGAACATGATTTGGAACTTGATTTTAAAATATCGAAAATTGAAAATGGAATTGGAATTAAATTGGAACTTGAAGCTTGTGAATAGAAATTGGAAATAGAAATTGGAATAAAATGAAAATGAAAAAAGAAAACCTTGGAATTAAAATTTAAAATGAATTAAAATAAAAAATTGGAAATTGGAATTAAGTTAGAAATGGAATCTTAAAAAAAAGTAAACTAAAAATAAAATTAGAAATTGAAATTAAATTAGAAATAGAAACTTGAAAATGGATTAAAAATAAATAAATAAATAAAAATTGGAGATTACAATTAAATTAGAAATGGAAACTAAAAAAAAAAGTGAATTAAAAATAAAAGTTAAAAAAAATAAAATTACATTTAGAAATAAACCTTTGAAAATTGAAAATAGAAAATAAAAAAATACATTTAGAAAAACTTTGAAAATTGGAAATAAAATTACATTTTTTAACAAAACTTTGAAAATAAATGGAAATAGAAATTAAGTTTTAAAAATTTAGGAATGAATTAAAATTTTGAAATAGAATTTGAAATAATAAAAAAAATTTTAAAAAAAAAAGAACTTAAAAAATAAAATAGAAATAGAAATTAAAATTAAAATTAAAATTAAAAACACGAAAATGAATTAAAAAGTTAGAAATGAGAAATAGAAATTAAAATTAAATTAATGAATAGCTTGAAAATGAGTTGAAAGCAACAGAAAATTAAATCTGGAATTTCCCTGCTAAATGCGATGAATGTATGATGCGAGCAGTTAGGGTTAAAATTTGGGGTGTGACACACACCATTTGATTAGAACAACAAGAGTGGATCCCATTGAGTACAACAAATGCGATGGGGTGCTACTACCTCCTCTCACATAATTGACTCTCGGATTTGGTTGGAATGACCATGTCTTTTTCCTTTTTGAGTTTTCTTCGATCGTTTCCTTTCCCTGTTGCGATAACTAACATTCAGTGGCGACTCTGTTTTGCGCCCGATTATTTTTTGGGTTGTGACAACTAACTTTTTACATCTTCGCACAAAGTCTCCACACATTTAACATGATCAACATTTTCATGATCATTATGAAGGTGTGAGAAAAACACAAGAAATTAGGGGTTTGAATTAGTGTTTTCACTCTTGTTAACTTTTTTCTATGTTTTATTGTTGTTTGCAGCGGAAGCATGAGTAAATAAAGTAAAGCATAAACAAGAGAAAGAGATACACAATATATCCTGATTCACTTGAAAAAATCAAGTTAATTCATTCCACCCCTCAAGATGATTTTCCTTAGCCAATGAATTAATCCACTATAAGCAAACTGATTATAAGGCATAACACTACCTATGACTAAATGCACAACCAACTGATGTGACTTACAACATAGCACAACCAGTTAATGTGACTTCCTTGCGTGGCTACCTATTGTGACTAACTGTGGAACAACCATGTGAATTCCCTGCACGACTACCTGACGTGACTAACTGCATAACAATCATTGTGACATCAAGGCACCAAGACACCAAGTCCTTAGTAGCACCAATACACATAGTCCTGATCCTCCTAAATATTTTGATATTCACTCGGTCTTTTAGGGATTAAAAACATTCAGTTTGTAAGTGGGTAAGGTTTACAATTGTTTGCTTCTTCCATAAGCATAAGTAAACACAGTTAAGAACATTGATCTGAAGATCATCTTATACATACTAAGAATATTACATTTTATTGTAGCTCAAATAGTCTGGAGTCTTCTTCTTTATCTTCAAGTAGTTTCTTCACGGACAACAACCCGAGCTCTTGAATTTCTTGAAGTTTTCTTCTTCTAAGCTTACACCATCTTGATCCAAATTGTAGCACATAATAACTTCATCATCTTGATTCCCATAATAAGAACATTATGGACAACAAAACTTGTTCTCTTATTTCAATGATCAGATCAGAACACAACATTCAGTTGTGCATTTATAATTCAGCTTCCATGATCATCTTTTTGTTGACATTTGCATCCTTACAAGTTTCTTGTAGCATATACAATTATGAACATTTATGAATCAAAAACTTTTGTATCAATAGTTTGTTGTATAATCGTAATCATCCTTTTTGTTTCATATTCATTGAAGCACAACATGGATTTGTACACTTATTCAAGAAACTGTATTGGTGGTTATCATCCTTCATGTTTTTGTGACCTCAAACGGCCTTTTCAATGGCTTGGTTGTTTCCAACTACCTTAACCTCAACACGTGAGTATTTCTTTATACAGCCAAAAATAGATCCATTATAGAGAAGCTGGCTACTAAAGGAATGGCGTTACACCAGGATAGAAATTATACTTCCACGTTTGTCCTTTTTCCACAAATTAAATTTAGTGGGGAGGTAGTGGGGTAAAGCGTATTGTACTATGTATGTTCCTTGTTAACAGTAACTCCGTCTTATAATCTTCAGAGGCTTCTGATTGTAGTATGATTGAAGCATGAGTAGAGACGTGATAACTGGGTCCTCAGAATCTCAAGTCTTTAGTGTCTTCAAAACCTTGTTCACTCAGAACCTTATCTTCAGAACTTCAGCACTTGTCTTTGAAACCCTTGTTCTTTAGAACTTCAAGTCTTCAGATTCTTCAGAACTTCATTCACTCAGAACCTTGTCTTCAGAGTCTTTAGCACTTTGTCTTCAGAACCTCAATCTTCATAAACATTAAGTCTTCAAAACCTTCAACACTCAGTTTAAATAGAACCTCAAGTCTTTAGAGTTCATTGGCCTTTGATTATCAGAAGATAGTAACTTCAAAAGCTTTACTAGCTTCAGAATCAAAACCACACATAGAATAATATCCATGAGATCATTGCAACAACAACATAAGGCATCTCTGTATCTTTTTGTTTATGATCAGATACAGAAGCATCCTTGCTTCTTTGGCACGCTTACGACTTATGTTACACATAGTAACTCGTATATGGTCTTTAACGATCATCTAAAATATGTTTGTTAGATCTAATAACTTCATAAACATGATATGCATAATAACAAACATTAGAACATAAAATTTTCGTTCCATAAACATTCCATTGTTATCATAAAAAAACATAGATAAGATGCATAATTAATTCTTGTTCTTACAATCTCCTCCTTTTTTATGATGACAAAACCATGTATTTTGATAGAACAAATTATAAAAGGTAATTACCAAACATAACATATTCAGAGTTTCAATAAATAACTCCCCTTGAATGTTCTAACCTCAAATTTTCATTTATGCTTGTTAAGAGTCTCCCCCTGATCCCAAGACTCAAAATATAAAATTTTGAGTTTTCAGAACATAGAATAGAGAAGGAATACTTCCTTAAGGTGACTCATCAGAGTCTTACTAGAACACCTGGTCTTCATCTCAGAACTCGGTATCTATCAAAACTTGATTATTGATCAAAGCTTGATTCTGAATCTGATTGGATATATTATCTGATGAACGATCAAAGCTTGATTCTGAGTCTGATAGGATATAACATCGCTTGTATATCAGAACTTCTTTTCCCTTGATTCTTCATATAGTCTTTGAATTTTGATTTGCTCATATCTTCTGAATAGCGTCTTTGAATTTGAGAAACTGTCTTTACTGTTTTCATGAAGATTTCTACTTCTGATTCTTAATGTTATGAATTTCATATTCTCATACAATTTACAACTTCTGAACATTATGGGTACCAAAATCCAGATAACTTTAACTTTCAGAAAGTTCTCAACTTTTGAACAGTATTGGGTATATCTGATTTGAACACATATGTTCACAAAGTGTACAACTTCGATTATATGATTTATCAGCATTTGTACTTAAGATCTTCTTCTTAGAAACAAAGTTTTTTCATTTGACCTGTCTTAGAACTCTTAGTGAACCTTTTCAAAGTTCTTTAACGTCAAACAATTATTAGCAATACATTCATTTTATCAATTTAAATTGTGTTTTAGTTTCGATTCTGAAAATAAATGTTATCAAAATCATCTTAAGCTTTCTCCCCCTTTTTGACATCATAAAAAAGGTTATAACATTAAAGTATATGCATAATGATAATGATAAATATAAGTTTAAGAATTCTTATAGAATAAGCCAATTAACAAGAAATAAAAAACATTTCATTGATAATTTGAAGAAATGCAACAAACACAATTGAGAAAGACTCAAACTAACCAAGACTGAACAAACAAACATGACAAGACAAGACCGAAACAGAGACACCCAACCCAACCAAAATTTCATCATCACACATCATGATGATTAAATCCTCAAGATATTCAACCATATCCACTCTCTTGCACCTTTCTTCAATCAACACATTTTCTGGTCCAATCTTTCTTACCAGCTCCAACAAACCCTCTTTGAAGAATAACTCAGACAATACCCTTCCATAAGGAATGTAGGATTTGATATGTCTTTTTGAAACTTCAATAGAGTATTTCAAATGATTGAGAATAATTTATGGTAAGTTAATCCTGAAGTGATGCATCGGGATATAAACAAAGATGATGTCATCATGTAAAAGAGTGCTTCTGGAAGTTGCTCGTGGACGGAGGTTGGTTTGAGATAATTGAAACCACGCTTTAGTAACAGGGAAGAGTGCAGTTAGATTGGTTTTTTCGTACACAGGAAATGAGCTAACATGAAGAACAATGGGACTTTCCACAAAGTTCAAATTTAACTGATAGTCGTCAACAGTGACTCCGGAGGAGACACAGTTTATGACTTAAGATGTAAAGGAGGGTGCGATCACAAAGGGAATCCCATAGATCTTTGACCAGATGGTGTTGTCTATATCTCCAATCCTAGCATATTTCTAGCTTTTACTAGATTGGAAAAAACGAGACCATTCAACATGGCATAATACCCCGACCATGATTGGAGTTGCATACTCCTCACTATGTACAATCCATCATTTTTAAGTCTGGAGAGATTCGATTGTTTTTCATAGATGACTTCTAAGAGGTCCTCATTACTGAGAAAAGTTTTTGAATATATTGTTATATGAATGATACAATAAAGGAAATAACTGGATGGAATTAGGATGAGAAAATGTGAGTGGAGATGTGGAGGTTGGATTATGACTATTTATAAGAGAATAAGAAATGAGGGAGAATAAATGAGAATAAAGAATCGGTAAATTTGAAATGGGAAAAGTTTGTCATTTCCAAGATAGGTTATGAGTACCTAGAGTAAAGCATGAGATAGACTTAACTAGGGATAGAAAGGAAGTGAGTAGTCTCTCCTAATAGGGAATATCAATAGATCACAAATAAGGATACTAATGAATGTAAACTCATGAGTGGAAAAAGATAACTAAAACACACCATAAATGTTATGAATAAAGTGGCTTATTTTCAAGAAAATTGACAGTCTCAAAACATCTTATCATATTGAATATGCAGTAAAGGGGAATACGTAAGAGTTTTAAATCTATTTTCAATATAACTTACGAAACCCAATGTCTCAATCCATGATTACACATGATCAATAACTATGACAGGTGTCACCATTCATGTTCACACGATCCCGGATAAAACGACAACATTAAATGTTGTGACTATTCACTATCCAGATAATAAATCAAAAGATTTACTCTTTGAGGGAAAACGTTCCAAATTATGAGACTTTCACTTATCATAAAGTTCAAATTTCAGATTTATACTAGCATTTTACTAATATGCTTCTGATTAAAGCATCTTCCTAGAACTATTCTTTTCATCTGATAGTCTCTTCATTCTTCTGTTCGTAACTACCCATATGACTTCTGAGAGCATATTACAGTGCACAATCATCTTCTGAATTATTTCTGTCTTCCTTTCTGATGGATTATAAACATCTCTTTTGATGTTTGTCTTGATCTTGAGCAATAGAGAAGAATCAAATTCTTAGTATAGTCTTCATCATTAGATAATCCATCTTCTGTAAAACTTCCTTTTAAAGAATAATTTATTTCAGTAGGCCAATAATTTCTTAGCTTAAACATAAACTTCTAGGAAGTTATGTGCTTGAGAAAAATTAATTGACGTCTTTTTAATTCATCTTACTTTTTTTCCTTGAATAGATGCAAATCTTTAGCAAATACAAGTATCATCAAACCAATATGCATCTCCTGAAAAGGTATTGAATGAAAATCTTGTTCTTACTAAGATGAGCTAACTTATTCAGAGTCAGTTCATCAGAGGTTGACAGATATTGTCTTTCCTTTCCAAAGATCATAACAGCTTCTAAGAAAAGTGTGTGTTGATTTCTTCATTCTGAATAACATCAGTGACTTCAATTTCTTAAATTTTGCTAAGTTGTTTTGATTCCAGGATTCATGCAACATTATTTTCTGAGAAGGATTTCAAAAAACATTTTGACTAATCAAAGTTTATTCAACCGAGATACTTTCTCAGGTTAACATAACTTAATTGTCTATGTTACTTCCATTTCTCTTTATAACAATCAGTAATACTCAGAGAATCCAATGTATTGTGAGTTGCATCTTCTTGAACATATTCCTGATGAATCAATAAGATTTCCTTGCTAACCAAACTTCAGTTTTCAGCGAAACGTTTCCGAGGAAATAATATTCAAATTTTCTACATCAGATCTTATAACTGCTTGATCAGTTAAGCTTCTAATCACTTAACAAATGTTATGACTTAGAGGAACTAATATTTAGAAATTTGAATTCCTTTGTTTATGATTTATGATAATCTTTTGCAGACTTCGTCTTGAAGTCTTTATGCTTCAGAATCATGAGTTAGCATTCTTTCTTCTTTACATGAAGAAATTCCTAGTAAGCTTATATGAGAAATTCAAAAGTGGACGAATCCAGTTTTTGAAAACATCTCATTCTGGATTAATCTTCAACAAACAAGATTTCTTGCTTTCTGATGATTTGATCTTGAGAAAATACGTTGTTCAACCAAACATATTCCAAGAGTAGTGTCGCTCCCGGGATTTTCATCCAACTACAAACATGAAAGTGTCGCGAAAAAAGAAGAAGAGTCTCCAGCCATGTATTTTTATCCTGATGAAAGGGAAATGTAATGTTGCACAAACCTGGGGGAAAGGAAATAATAAGGCCTTGAGAACCAGAGAGAATGGTTATGGTAGTCGGTTACGTGAAGGGAATTTATTAGCATCCTTTCACATCTGTTGTACTCGACGTGATCTACGTTTGCTTGCACTGCTCAAAGGGTGTTGTGATCTGCACGCTGAAACGAGAACGAAAAGAGATGAGAAATGAAAGAATGAGGGAAGTGGCATGAAGAATGTCTCAACAAGCATCGCACTTGTGCCTACGTATCTTGAAAGAGAATCAGAGTCGTCATTGTTCATAAATGAATGGGGATTTGTGTTCACCAAGTATCGTGCTTGTACCTACGTATTCCCTCTGTGCAATGGAAAATTCAGAACAACGTAGTTCATCTAACTAGGGTTGACACAACTTTCTTGTGTTTTTTAATTGAACAAATAATGCTCTAACTCAGGTGTTGCAGGATCGCCGAATCGAGTGCGTTTACCATTTGCAATAGAATGTAAAGAAAACTCGGGTTTATACTCGCAAACTGGGGAATAGAAGAAAACTCGGACAAGTGCCAAGTTGTGATTGATATGAGGAGCCTAACTACTAAGAAGGAGGTTCAACAATTGACAAGAAAACTAACAATATTGTCTCACTTCCTATCGTGCATAGGAGATAAGTCAATACATTTCTTTGCAGCTATAAGGAAATCTAAGGACTTCGAATGGAATGCAGCCTGTGTGGAAGCTTTCCAAGCAGTAAAGTATTATCTATCTACAAACCTTATCCTGATAATACCTAAGGAGAATACACCTTTAATTTTGTATTTATCAGTCACGGATAAGGCACTTAGCTCAGTTCTGGTACAAGACGATGACGGTGGAGAACAACCGATGTATTTCGTAAGCAAAGTCCTAAAGGGAGCATAGCTTAAGTACCAAAAGATAGAGCGGCTAGCCTTGGCGGTTGTTGTGATTGTTCAGTAGCTAAGAAATTATTTCTATGGGCACCCTATCATGGTGAAGACCAATTATCCGATCAAACAGATCTTAAAGAAGTCGGACTTGGTAGAGCGCATGGTCAAGTGGGCTATAGAACTCTCCGAATAAGACATTGACTTTGCTCATAGAACCAACATCAAGTATCAAACTTTAGCTGATTTTATGGTGGAGTTAAACGCACCAGAAGAGGAAGAGACCTCATACAAATGGGTCTTACATTTGGATGGATCCTCTAACGTTAAATGAATTGGAGTTGTAATAGTATTCGAGGGACCTGGTGAACTAACATTGTAATACTATTTGTGTTTCAATTTTCAGGCCAGTAACAATCAAGAAGAATACAAATCTTTGATTGTCGGGATGCGTCTAGTAAAAGAAGTCGGGACAACCCATCTCCTTGTAAAAACAGATTCTAAACTGGTAATCGAACAAATGACAAGTGAGTTCCAAACGAAGGATCCTGCCTTGATGAAGTAGTTTTAGAAGGCGTCGTTAATGTCCAAATTATTCTCCGAGTTTGAGGTTGTGCTCATCCCAAGGGAAGATAACACTCGGGTTGACCTTCTGGCTCGCCTGGCTAGTTCCAAAAGCTCGAGAATAAACAAAATAGTGATTCAAGAAACACTTGAGATGCCTAGTATACAAATAGAAGAAATATGCATGATGGAAAGTGTTCAGGGATTGTTGAAACCTATCATCTACTACCCAACATAGGATGTATTGCCTAAGGGCATCAATGAGGCTTAGAAGATTAAAAGAATAGCTGCCCAATACACAATTATTGTGAATACGCTATACAAAATGGGTCATTCAACACTCATGCTAAAATGCGTATCAGAATAAGAGGTTGAGCTAGTAATCAAGGAAGTCCACGAAGGGGCTTGTGGCAACCACATTGGAGCAAGAACTTTGGTCGGGAAAATCTTAAGAATCATGTATTACTGGCCAAGGATGATCCAAGACTGCACCTCTTTCGTTAGCAGGTGTGAAAAGTGTCAAATATTCGCTCTAGGGACACATTTTTCAACTGAGGCCCTCCATTCCATTTCCTCTCCTTGGTCGTTTCATCAGTGGGGAGTAGATATCCTGGGACTATTCCCGATGGCTACGGGACAACTCAAGTTCCTAATTGTCGTGGTTGACTATTTTACAAAGTGGGTTGAGGCTGAGGTTGTTGCACGGATCTCATCCGAGAAGGTGAGAAAGTTTTACTCGAAGAACATCATATGCCAGTTTGGTTTGTCAGGAGTTATAGTCACGAATAATGGGAGATTTGACATAACAATTCATCCTCACAAACCTTTGATGATAAATGAGGTTTTGTAGCATCCTCCGCCGACAGGGTGGTTCAAATACAACATTGATGGAAATGCTAAGGGATCTTCTTCCTTAAGTGCTTGTGGTGTATTTTCAGAAATGAAATAGCTCTTCATATTAAAACTTTTTTTCTTTTCTAGGCTTTGGTTTAACTTTGGAGGTTGAGTTATGTGCTACTATGTTAGTTTTTGAGCTGACCATGGAGAGAAATTGAAAGAGGATTTGGATCGACTTAAACTATTTCTTGATTATGAAAGGTTTCTCTAACACTAGATTTTTCTTAAGCTATTAAGTTCACGGTTTCTTACATTTATAGGAAAACAATGTTTGTGTGGATTTTCTTATCAATATTAGTCTCTCTTGTAGTTCATTTTTTTGGTTTTTTATTTTATTTTTAAAAGCAATGATATTACTAAAAAAAATTGGAATACTAAGAGTATTCCAATCTTTACAAAGAGAATAAAATTCCCCATCAAATCCTCTCTAGAACTATATGGGGTTCCTTTTCTTGGTTTAATTATGTTCAAAATATTTGTTGTTAGCAAGATTGATACCTCTTGACTAAGGGCATAATTGAATCACTTTTAAATTTTAGTTTTTTTAAAATCTATTTTACAAATCTTTTTTGCAAAATTGTTTTTGAGAGAAAAAAAAATTAAAAAGAATTCATTTGGTAATTCAATTTTTGAAAATTGTTTTAAAAATTAAAAAGTGAAAAAATATGTTTGGTAGTATAATTTTCAAAAATAATTTTTTTGAAATAGAACAAATTAAAATAGTTTGTTGGTTATCTATTTTTTAAAAATCAGTTTTATTGTATTAAATAAAAATAATTGGGATATGTTTTTTGAAAATATAAAAATTCAGCTAATATACATTTAAATTCATTATTTTTTTATATAATTAATAATAAGATATACAATTCACTTAGTGAGATGCATAAAATTACAATTCAGTTCTAATATACTCTACAAATAAGACTAAATATATTATACTTTGATTATAATTTAATATATATATATATATATATATATATATATATATATATATATATATATATATATATATATATATATATATATATATATATATATATATATATATATATATATATATATATATATATATATAAAAATTTTATGCGCCTACAAATACTCTCTTCTTAATCATATACTGTACCAAAAACTCTCTTAATCATATGAAATCATGACGTTTAAAGCTAGACAGAAAAGGATTCCTAAGATTAAGAAGAACCAAATAAATTTTGATTTGTTTGAGGTTTGAGGTTACTTTTCTGTTTGAAAGAATGGTTAATTAATTAAAGTTATGATGTGTTAGATACGTACATAACATAAACAATTTGTCGGAGTCTCAATAACGGTGGACCTAATTGGAGTGGAACATAAGGCAAATAAAGTGTGAAAAGAAAAAAACAATTTAATTATAATATTGACAAAGTTGACTAATACTTTTTTTGTTTATTAAATTTGATATCTGTGTCCTTTAAAGTGAATGTGAATGAATGGTTGGATATTTAATTTTATAATAGTTACTTCATATTCCAAACGGAATCCAAATGAATGGGTATATGCACTTGTGTTATAAAGAAGTCCTAGTATTACATATCATTCATCACCATCAACTATTAGGAGGCCACATTAAAATAGATCTAACTACTTCACCCACTTTAATAAGTTGTGATGTGTTTTATTCGATAAAAGAATGATATGGGAGTTGTTCTTAAATCAGAAATAGATAAAGGATTAAAGATAATAGTAGATTTGGATCAGAAATGGATCGAGGATTAAAGATAATAGTAGATTTTGATTTCTACGAAGTAGAGAGGAATTTGTCTATAAGATTGATATTTTAACACTCAAGTTATTATATGATGAAGATGAATGAATTAAAATTGAATTTGAATTTGAAACTTAATATCTGAATTGACAAATTTTCTATACAGTAGAGAGAAAATAACAAACTTATTATTAGTTAGGAGTGAATTGGGGAGAGTCATTGGAAGCAGGCTTAGATCTCCTGTGCTTGCTAGCAGGATGATTCTTATATATTGAGAAGATTATAGAAGGATTGTAGTTCCTTCACGATGGTCGATCGGAGTCGATATGACCGGTTTGTCCCTAAACCCTAGCCTATATGTGGCAAGACGAGGGTTTGTCGCATTAGCCTCGACTGCCAACCACTATCTAATTATCTTTGGAAGATAGACATACAAAAGTTTCAATCTCTTGGGGATTCACACCTTTAATGACACATGTTTCAAATATATTTTCTAAGGTATCATCATTATGACCCTTAGGAACTAAAACACTCGAGTGTTGTGTGCGAGTGGTTTGACATGTTTATAGAGTTTGTTTCCTTTTGCATGATATCATATCGTTCTTGAAGAGTCAGTGTTACATTTATTTGAATCATTTCTCCTAGTTTGTGGCTATCTTCCTTTATTATGATACTTTACTTTCATATATCCAGAAAAGTTAGTGCATTATGGGTAAAAAATTCACAAAAAAGTGCTCACAAATTCCAGAAGAATGCTCAACCTTCTTGGGTGGACTATGTATACTCTTCCACCATTTCTTTTTTTTTTCTTCAGAGAAGGCAATCTTGATGAAGCCATTTTGAAGTTTGCACATCTTTGGATTTTGGTGTCTTGACCCTTAGCGAGAATGAAAGGATACGCAATGAGTATGGTGTTTGTGCCATTCTTTTTTATGAATGCGCTTACTCAGTTTTGTGTCTTCGTCTGCCTTTCATTGTTTTTGATGTAAAAGTTCTTAAGCATCTTCTATATTTAATTCCTAATACATTTTCTTCCTCCATTTGAACTATGATTTTACACAAGAAAAAGTTTTTGAAAAATGGTTTAATAGGATTGTTCTATTCAACCCCCGCCCTTCTAATCCATTCATACATGTGACATATTGGATCAAACTCTAGTATTGTCGAAGGGTAGCTTATGTATCAAGCATGAGGTCGATGTTTATTTGCATGTTGTTGTCGAAGTAATGTGTGTTGTAGTCGAAGTTGTTCTAACATGCATTAGTCAATATTGCTAGGTTTGTTAGTATGTTGAATTGGGTCTTGCTTGTAAGCCCAATTGTTTAAGTTAGCTTGTACCCTAAGTTAGCTTGTAATGGGTAATTTGTAAGGTCCATTAGGTTAGTGTGTTAGTTTTCTTATAAATAGCATGTTAGTCTCTCATCTTGTATAAGGAAAAATAGGAAGATAAAATCCTAATTCAAGAGAGATGTTATATGTTA
The DNA here is from genome assembly GCA_963966055.1 of Lathyrus aphaca. NCBI lineage: Eukaryota > Viridiplantae > Streptophyta > Magnoliopsida > Fabales > Fabaceae > Lathyrus > Lathyrus aphaca. The sequence goes on along the minus strand of OZ014522.1, from coordinate 72,058,547 downwards.
TTTGTGTATACATGTAATCTTGTTTAAGGAGAAAGGAAAGAATAGCAGTTTATAACCAAATTCTTGTTGTTATCCTTGTGTTTCCATAAAACCTAACCCTTGTGAGTTTCTTGATCCTAAATAAACCAATTATACTTTGTTTCTAGGGCATCCAATTTCACAACAAATTGGTGTGGTGAGCATGGAGGAAGATGTCGTTAACAAAGTATAATATTGAAAAGTTCATCGGAGTGAACGATTTCAGTTTGTGGCGCTTGAAGATGAAAGCCCTACTGGTTTAGTAGGGTTGTTTGGAAGCATTGAAGGGAAATGCAACCATGAATGTTGCGTTAACAAAAACTAAAAAGACGACCATGATAGAGAAAGCGCACGATGCAATATTGTTGAGCCTTTGTGAACAGGTATCAAAGGAGACGACGGCGTCGGGGTTATGGTTGAAACTTGAAATTTTGTACATGACCAAATCGCTGGTGAATCAACTCTACCTGAATCAAGCTTTCTATTCATTCAAAATGATTGAAGACAAAGTGTTGGCTGGGTAGTTGGGTCTGTTTAACAAACTGATTTGGGTACCAAATGTTAAATCCAATAACACAAAAGGACCTAAAAATATTTGGATACCAAATATTAAACTTAATTTGGTTTTACAAGAATTCATTGCAACATCAAAAGCTAATTGGAAAATAAAAAAATGAATTCTAAAGCATATATCCAGAGATTTCTTGTTCATAAAAAGAAATAACCCCACTTTTGAAGAATTCTTTGGAAGGAATATTAGTAAGAAATAAATGGATTCCAAAATTTTATCTCATTTCAAAAGATTTAGAGGGCTTTCAAATGAAGAAAATATAAATTTATTCTAGAAAGAAAAAATGGGAAAAAATTCTTAAATTTATTTTCGTTTGGTAATAGGTAAGTCACTTAGAAAATAAAAATGAAAAATTGTGGTCGCTCTTCTAATAAGTGTTAAATTATCACATCTTCTTTATTTTTCTACTATTTTTCTTTTTTAAAAGGGTTTATTTTAAGAAAAGGGATGTCATAAACCAAATAAAGGAGATGTCTCAAAAGCTGAAATTCTGGCAACAGATATACGATGTCGAATAAAATGTCATGACATTAATATCTGATAAGGTTAAAAATAACAAAGTAAATAAACAAATGCAGAAGTAAAGAACACAGAGAATTGTTAACCCAGTTTGGTGCAAACACACCTACTCTAGGGGCTACCAAGCCAGGAAGGAACTCCATTATCAGTAGTATCAATTCAGAGCTAAACCACCAGTTTACCCTCTTCACTTAATCACTACCCAATTCTAGTTCTATCTATGAACTCCTAAATACGAGACACCTCTCACTCCCCCTCAATCACGACAGCGATAACAAACAAGAAATTAGTAAAAGAAAGAAGACACTCTTAAAAAAACAATCCTTGACCTTGCTTCAAGGCTTTAGTCAAGTACAAACACTCTTGCTTAAAAGCTTTGAGTGGACAACATACAACTCGATAAACCTAGTCCAAAACAACCATCAACATGACAATTGTTTGGCTCACAAGAAACTAAAACACACACAAAAATGATGAATACTGCAGTCCTTATTTTCTCTGTATCTGTCCCCCTTCAAACTAGGGTAATGCAGCCTTTTTGTAGCGTCTGAATCATGGGCATGGGCCTGCTGAACTTGCACAATCAAATACGATAATTCCTAAAATAAAGGAACAAAAATAGCAACATATAAAATGTTATGCTAATATTACTCCATGTTGAATCATTTCCTTGTAATAAACCGCGCATGTTATTGCTCAACAAATTACACATTTAATAACAGCAAAACGTATGCATGAAATAAGGATTCAACTAGGTCTTCAGGCCCAGTCAGAGATGTCATGACATTAGTCTTGACATCCTGATAAAATAGTCGCATACATTAAACCTTCACACCTACAGAATGCTTAAATCACATGTCGTAACATCCCATATGACATTCAGAATCAGAAACATTATTTACCATAAAATATTGTCAATTTAAAACATCTACAAACTCCCCCTTTGGCAAATTTTTGGCTTAAACAATTTAAGCATTATTCAGAGCACTTATTCAGAGTATAAACAGCAGCAGAAACACACCAGAGAGATAGACTATCTCCCCCCTCAACCAAAACTTGTATCAGAGCATAGCACAACAACAAAAGTTGTTTCAAACCAGAGAGATTTCATCTCCCCCTCAATCTGTAAAGCCCTGCAGAGAACAGTCTGACGATACTAAAATAAATAGTATACAGTCAGAGATCAGGTCATCTAGCTAACTATAATTACTCCCCCCCTTTAGCCAGAAATTGAGCCACACATAGAAATAATCATAGAGCTAAAACAATTGTTAGAAACCAAAGCTCATGAAGAGCAGAAATCCAGGGTTATACCAGAAACCCAACATACAATACCAGAAATCCAAAAAAATACAAAGGGCCTTCAAGGACTAGGAATCAAAATAAAGAAAAACCAGAAGAAAAAAACATCACAGACAGAACCATCAGCCAACCACACCTAATCAAAACCAGATTCATCTCCAACATCATCTTCTCCCCCACTTCCATTCTCACTATCTGAACCATCATTAGCTTCAGCTTCCTCTTCAGTCTGCTCACCATCATTAGTCCCCTTTTTCTCTAACATCTCAATCATTCTCTCAAATTTCACTTTTCTTGCCTCTAACTCCTTACAAGATTCTTTGAGCTCAACAATGATTAAGTTCTTGTTGAGAGGCTTGCTGCTAGTAGATGTTGCAGTAGATGTTACAACAATGTCAGGGACATGTGATCCCTGAAACAACTTATAATAGAAAGATAGAGCATTGTCCCTCTTGCAAGTTGTATCAAAATCAGTTAGAATTGCAGGGTACTAATTTAGAATAATACCACAGATGAGGGAAGGAAAAGTAATGGGTAACTTCACAGCCAGTGTGTAAACACCCCAAATTTGCCCTCACTCATTTCACACCATGGCTTGTTATCTTTCATGTTTGCATAAGCATAAGCATATTATCTCACATTGCATATTTTGTTTCATCTGCATAGTTGTTTCATCTGCATCTAGGGTTTGTGATCTGAGCAATCCAAGATTCCATCTGAGCCATCCCAAAGGCCTCTAAATGTTCCAAGAGGGTCCATGTGTGTTCTATCATCATATTATATCCCTAAAAGTTCATGGAAGTCAAGAAATCACAAGAACTGGAAAAGCATGGAAGCAGAGTTAGGGTTTTCACTGCACAGATGACCAAAAGTAAGGTTTTGGTTTCAGAGGCCTCAACACCAAATTTTTGGGCCATTCTTGTTTCTAATGTTCTTAATATGTTATAAGGATCATGTGTACCAAGTTTGATGAAGAAATTCATTGTGGAAGTCATTTGTTCATTAGGTAACTTGAGCAAGTCAAAGCAAAATCAGGGCATCTGAGGCCCCCAACAATGGAACCAAAGGGGTATTTTCATCAAATTAAAGTTCTATGATCTTTATTTGGTCATTGAAGTGCTTGGAAGTTCACAAAATTGAAGAAATTTGAGCTAAACCAAAAGTTGCCAAAAATGGAAATGACTTGTAATGGAAACTTTCCATTTTGGGAAAGTTTTTCAACCTCCTCTTTCTTGATCAAAAATGCTTCAAATGAAAAATTATAGGTCATAAAAGTTGTAGATTGGGTCTTTCCCTTTTCAAAAAGTACAAGAACATGTTTTGATTCATTATGGAACTCAAGTTATGATCCTTCAAAGTTGGCAAAAATCCTATAATTTTCAAGAATGCACCAAAGAGGATTTTTTGCAAAACCACTTGCCAAGATATTTCTTGACCTCTAATGCATCTCTAAACATCATACCATCATAGTACAACTCATTTTGATCAGAATTGGCCCAAGAATTATGCATTTTCATGCCTTGAACTTCAAGAAATTTCAAAAGGGCCAAAACTTCTCAAATTTGCAAAATGGTATAGATCTTCCCATACACTTGTGCCAGCATGCCAAATCTGATCCACAAGCTTCCCTTGATCTCTTCTGAGCCAAGCCATGCCCAAATTCAGACCTGCCATGTGCCCATACCTCAAGTACAACCAACCTTGACTTTTTGCATTTCACACCATACCAATCAGCATAGCCCACAACAACTCTTCTGACCTATCAAGACATGATATGTGGACATTATACAAGCCATAACACATAACACATTGTCCTGAAACTGAACACAACAAAAGAACACAAAAATCCTCAAGAAACTTTCCCTCTTCGAAATTCATAACACAACCACAAAAACTTCAAGCAAACTTCACCATTCAACTCAGCATCACTCATAGAACATTTCTCACCCTCCATTATAGCCTGAAACATCACAAAACAAAAACACGATTTCTCACCTTTCAAAACTGAACTTCAAAAAGAGGGATACATACACTCTAGCAAAGCATCAAAGAAGCTCAAGGGTGGTCAGAGGAGGGTGTTTGCATCAAGAAGAAGGCCCAAGCAGCTCCATTGGCAAAGCTTCATCTCAGGTACCTTCTTGAAACATTTTTCCAGAAATCGTTTTTTTAGTTGCAAGATGATAGAGTTTACTCTCCTGATCACAATGAACTTTTATTTTTGAAGAATGGTTGAGAATTGAGTGTGTATGCGTGTTCTGAAATTTTATCCATTTTTATGTTTTTGTTCGAATCTTGATCATGATGAAAAATAAATGAAATGTGTTGTTGGATTCTTGTTCTATGATGCTTAGTGATCATTTCTGGAGATTTGGGGAGTTTTTTATGGCCTGGGGAGAGAGATGAGGTAAGGACCCTACCGGAGAAGACGACCGGAACACTGTCCCGGCCGTCTGAGATTAATTAGGGCTAAGCTTAGGTGATTAGGGGAATTTGAATTTGGACCGTTAGATGAGTGCTTGCCGCGCGTTTTGAAGGGCCAGGATCAGTCATTAAACCCTAATTTTAATTAATTAGTTTAATTTAAATTAATTAGTCAGAAACAATCTGGACCACCCATTTTACGCGCTAGTCAACTCCCTCCACCCAACTTTGAATCTCAGCCTTGGATCTTGCATACTTTCCATTTAAATTCATTTTTATTTCATTTTTATTCATTTTTCTTGCACATTTAATTTAAAATACTTAGAAAAATCCCAAAAAATATTTCCTTTTGCATTTTTGTTCCAAATATTTTTCTTAATCAGAAAATGATTTTTATTTTATTTTTTGCATAAAAATTGTATTTTTAAAATATTTAAATGTTTATTTTAATTAATTAATGGAAATTAATTAATTAAAATAGCATTTAGATTTCTAAAAATCATCAAAAAATTCATGTTGCATCTTAACATATTTAGAAACATTTTCAAACCCCTCATACAAATTTCTTTTTGGTTTTGATCATCATTTGACAATTTTCTTTGAATTTAGGGTTCATAAAATCATATTTTGAACCCTAACCTTTGAAAAATCTTTTCTGCCTAACCATGAAGGATTTGAAGTTGGTTCTCTTTTCATTGTTTTACACATATCATGTAGTATCTAGGATATTTTTGGCATGAATTCATCTTGCATTTTCAATTTGTTTGGTATTTTACTTTGAGGATCATCCAAAAAACCCTAGAAACTTAGGAAATTCATAACTTCTTCTAGGTTTAGTTTCTGACCTCCCCCTTTGGATGGTAACCTAGTATAGGTTTAGGGTTCCTTTGAGTACATTTTCAATTTTTTATAATGTCATTTGCTTCTGTCTTTTCCATTTGCATCTCATCCTTCCATGTAACCCTAATTTTGCATCTTTACTTGCAACTTACATTGCATTGCATGAACATGTGAACTTGCCATGCCATTCTAAGCATTTGTATGCCATATTAGACATCTTAAGACCTTTCTTGAACATTGCTTGATCATTTATTCATACATTTGCTTTTCTTTGCATCCATTTCATTTCATAAACATCCATGTGTTTACATGCTTCCTACATGCTTCGTTTGCAGTCATTCTCTTGCATAACCACACATATGCATATTGTATGCCTTTGCATCATGTCATAGCATCATTTGCATCATGTGTATGCTTCTGGTCTTGGTCTTTGTCTTTGCATATGCTTCATTCCATTTCATTTCTTTCCTTATGCATCTTGTGCTAACTTTTCAGGTTAATGGTAAGTTGTTTGAGAGGTGGATTTGCCTTCACCTCCCACTTCTTCTCATATTTTTCATATTGCATATTTGCTGCATTTTTTATTGTCTTTGAGTGGGCTTGCTCACTTGTGTTCTTTCTTTCTCACTTTCTTTCTTTAAGTTACTTATCTTCTTAGGAAGTAAGTAACTTATTCTTCTGCTTCCTTCTCTTTTCATCTTGCTTCTCCTTGGTGGCTTCCTTGAAGAAAAATTTCTTAAACCTCACAAGCCATAGGAATATCCAATCATGATAACAATTAGGGTTGTGATTAGTCCCCCTTAACTTTTTCCTTTGAGTCTTCTTTGTGTCTCTCTTCTCATCTCATAATTAGAGACTAAACCTTTAAGGTTTTAGGACTTTGGAATTAGGGTTATGCCTGCATCCTTATCTTAGGATGGAGTGTATAACTTTAATCCTAAGTGTTAAACCCTTAATCTGTTTAAATCTCTTAATCAATCCATCTAATAATCACTAAGACATTAACTTGTAACTTGGGCCTTACATTAGGGTTCTAATTCTTCCTTTATGGTTAAGAAGGACTAACCCTAGTGTTTAATGGACAAGTCCCCCTCAAGTTGTCTTACAAATCATTAAACTCACTTCTTAATTTCATCTTTAATTAAAATCCATTTAATAAAGGCTTGTTTTGTCATGAATTTAATCCCTAACCATGGCTTAAGTTGAGGTATCTTCCTCAGCTTAAGTGTTCTCATCTATCATCCTTCTATTAGGATGGTGTAATGAGTTCACCAATCCTTGATTATGGCTTAAACTCATTACTTAACACTAAACAAAACCCAAAAACATCTAAATAATCACAAGTAGGTTAATGATCTTAATCCTACATCATCATGGCAATTAAGTTGAGATGTTTATCTCATACTTAAGGTATTCTCATTATCCCTAATCAGGGAGGATATAATGAGTTTATAAACCCTTGGTTTAGGCTTAAGCTCATAATCCTATGCAAAACACCAAAAACAATAACAAAACTGAAAAACACAAAAAAAAACAATAATCGTTTCCTTCGGGATTCTTTTCTTATCACACTCATTCATAAACGAGAACTTGCTTCTTCCTTCTAATGCAAGACAGTTAGCACTCGAGCCAGACGAGTCATACACTTGAGCATAGACTAGCAGGCAGTTCACAGTCAATTTATCTTTCAGTCTCTTTGAGTCGAACTACGGTGTTCTGACTTCCTATCTTTCATTTTTTTTCATTCAACCACTACAAAATAGCCATGACCACCACTATTGATTCCTTCAACAATAACTCTTCCTCACGCTCCACCGGTCATACCGACCCTCCTCCTCCACCTCCCACTCCTACACCGACTCATCCTGCTCTCATTGTCCCAAATATTACTAATTTCATTAAGATTACTTTGAGAAATGGAAATGGCACTTATAACACGTGGTCAGAACTTTTCAAAATTCATGCTCGAGTTTATCAAGTGATTGACCATATCATTCCCACTGAACCAGTTGCAAATCCCTCTCTCAAAACTACCGATCCAAATTTATGGCTTCGTCTTGACACCGTTGTTTTGCAGTGGATATATGGAACAATCTCCGATGATCTTCTCAACACTATCATCGAACATAATTCCACCGCTGAAATCGCGTGGAATCGCTTATTCCACATATTTTTTGGTAACAAGAATTCTAGGACTCTCTACCCAGAGCAAGAATTTTCGCGAACATATATGGAATAATTCTCTGATGCTTCCTCCTACCTTCAATATCTCAAGTCTCTCTCTAATCAACTAGCTAATGTTGGCGCCCCTGTATCAAATGAACATTTAGTTATTAAACTCATTTTGGGACTAACCGATGCATATGCTATTGTGGGATCCCAAATTTGTCATGCTGATTCACTTCCTAAGTTCTATAAAGCTCGTTCCATGATCATTTTGGAAGAAACATCACTGCAGAAAAAGCTGTCAAGATTAGTCGAAAATTCATCTTTCATGGCATCTCACAATGATGCGCCAATTATTTCAGCGACATCTCGTCCTAACCGTGGCAACAACGGCAACCACACTCATGGTGGTCCAAGCAATGTCAGAGGACAGTGTGGACGAGGCCGAGGGCGAAATAATGGGCACGACGGAGGTCGTATTCTGCAACAGCAGTGACATTCACCATATTACCCGCATCAACAGGGGGTTTATCTGCTATATCCAAATCAATATCAACAATGGAGCTCTCCGCCATGGCAACTATGGGTTACACCACCTTGTATGTATCCAACAACAAGAAATCCAAAGGAACAACACGACATTCTTGGTCCCAAGCCATATCACTAGAGGAACCTCGCATATGACGGTCAACAGAGGTAATCTCACGTCCTACTTCAATATGAGAATAATATTATTGTCGGTAGTAGTCAAAATACTCTTGTAATTGATTGTGGACATGCATGATTACCAAATTCTCTTCATCCTCTAAAATTACCTAATGTTTTACATGCACCAAAACTCATAAAAAATCTTATCTTTATAATTTTACGATAGATAATGATATGTCGGTTGAATTTGATCCTTTTGGTTTTTTGTGTGAAGGATTTTCATATAGGAATATTGTTAATGAGATATAACAGTTTTGGTGACCTCTATCCCATTGCCACAAGACCACCTAATAAAAACTTGCCACCATCCACCTTTGTCGCGTTATCCACATAATTATGGCACAACCGTTTAGGACATCCAGAAGCTACTATCTTAAGTTCTCTACACTTAGACAATTTTCTCCAATGTAATAAGTCTCGGAACATTTACTTTTGTAATTCATGCGCTCTTGGAAAACAAATAAAATTTTCTTTTTATAACTTTGTGTCTCATACTTTTATGTCTTTTGATATTGTGCACAGTGACCTCTAGACTTCACAATTTATTAGTTCAGAAGGTTATCGTTACTATGTGTTATTTCTTGATGATTACACAAATTTTTTATGGACATTTCCAGTTCATATAGAATCTCAGGTTCATTCCGTTTTTCTTCAATTTTGAACTCACATTGAAACACAATTTAAAAGAAAAATTAAATGTTTCCAATGTGAAAACTATAAAGAAAAATTTGTGTCCTCACACCTCCTCACAAAATGGAAAAGCCGAAAGAAAAATTTGTACGATAAACAACATCATTTGTACCCTTCTTGCCCATGCCTTTTTACCTCCATCAATATGGCATCTTGCACTACACATGGACACTTACCTACATAATATCCTTCCAAAATAAAAATCTTTCCCTCCAACCACCCATTAAAATACTCTACCAAAAAGATCCAGCCTATACTCACCTTCGTGTCTTTGGATGTCTTTGTTATTCTCTCATCCCTTCATCGTATAGGAATAAGTTACAAGCTCGGTCCATACCTTGTGTATTCTTAGGATATCCCTCAAATCATAGAGGATACAAATGTTATGATTTATCTAGCCAAACAATATTTATTTCCTAGTATGTCATTTTTGATGAAACTAAGCTTCCATTTTCTAATCTAAATGTTCCGACAATGGTTGGCTATAATTTTTTGGATGACGACAGGCCCTTTCTTCCATCCTATTCTTATAGTGCTCCACCCTCTAACCATCAAAATCGTACTCCCCCCTAACTACACTAGTTCAAACAAACATCTACCAACCATCACCATCTTCCTTTAATTTGCCTCTGTCACCCTCCCACAATCACACCTCACCAACCATAGCATCATCCCCATCCACAACATTACCTCTAAACTGATCATTAACAACTATCGTCTCATCCCTATCCACTACATCACTTTCGACTCCTCCCTCTTCATAAAAAAAAACTCCCTTATCCCCTCAGATGACAACCAGAGCCCAACACGTTATGGTCAAACCTCGTAAACTCTTCAATCTCCATACATCAACCTCAACCTTCATATCCCCTCTTCCTACAAATCCAATTGATGCATTAAATGACCAAAATTGGAAAATGGCCATGAAAGACGAATATGATGCTCTTATTGAAAATAAGACGTGAGACTTAGTTCCTCATCCTTCTAATGCTAATGTTATTCGAAGTTTGTGGATTTTCAGGCATAAAAATAAATCTGACACTTCCTTTGAGAGATACAAAGCTCGCCTTGTATGTAATGGTGCAAATCAACAAACGGGTGTTGATTGTGGTGACACATTCAGCCCGGTGGTCAAACCGGCAACCATTTGAACGATTCTAAATGTTACTTCATCTAAATCATGGTATCTTCGATGTTAAAAATGATTTCTTGCATGGGAACCTTCATGAAACAGTATATATGCATCAACCTCCTCGATTTAGTAATTCTCAATTTTCTGATCATGTATGTTTATTAAAGAAATCTCTATATGGTCTTAAACATGCACCTCGCTCCTGGTATCAGCGCTTTACTAACTATGTAGCTACAATGGGGTTCTCTCATAGTATTTCAGACCACTCTCTTTTTATATATCATCATGGCAATGACATAACTTATATTCTTCAGTATGTGGATGACATTATTCTTGTTGCATCATCTGACACTCTTAGAGAATCTATTATGGCACAATTGGGTTCCAAATTCTCCATGAAGGATATGGGGCCTCTAAATTATTTTCTGGGTATTTCTGTCACCCGACATCCCGAAGGCCTTTTTCTTTCTCAAAAGAAATATGCAGAAGAAATTATCAAACGAGCCGGTATGTCCTTCTGCAAACCATCATCCACACCAGTTGGCATAAAGTAGAAACTTAGTGGTTCATCCGGTAACCCTTACCATGATCCAACCGAATATCGTCGCCTTGCCGGAGCATTGAAATACTTGAAGTTCACTCGACCAGACATCTCATATGCAGTTCAGCGGGTGTGTTTATTTATGCATGATCCAAAAACTCAACACATGTCTGCCTTGAAACGCATTATTCGATACATTAATGGTACCATTGATTTCGGCCTCCATCTGTACCCTTCACCCGTCGACAAGCTCATTTCTTACACAAATGCAGATTGGGCCGGTTGTCTAGACACAAGAAGATCTACCTCCGGCTACTGTGTTTATCTCGGTGACAGCTTAATATGGTCCGCAAAATGCCAACATACCTTGTCTAGTTCAAGTGCTGAAGTCGAATACAGAGGTGTAGCTAATGTTGTGTCTTAATCATGTTAGTTACGCAACTTACTCCTGGAACTATGTTGTCCTATCACAAAAGCTATTATGGTATATTGTGACAACATCATCGCAGTTTATCTTTCAGACAATCCTGTTCAACATCAACGCACCAAACATATTGAAATGGATATACATTTCGTGTGTGAGAAAGTTGCATGCGTTCAAGTACGCATTCTTCACATTCCCTCTTGTTTTCAGATTGCTGACATCTTCACAAAGGGACTTTCGTTGCAACTCTTTGATAACTTTCGTGATAGTCTCAACATTCGTGCACCCCAGTTTTGACTACGATGGTATATTAGATATGTAAATATAGAAAGTTTATTATTAGTATTAATTACAAATGATTATTAGAAACATAACCACATAATTGTATCGTATATATAAATGTCTAGCATATCAATGAAAAGACACGACCTAAATTATCTTACATTAATCTTATTATTAATATTTTTAAAATTAATCTTTTTTCTTTTTTCTTTAAATCGTGAACGTAATGTCTATTGTATTATTTATGTCACATGTATTTCTTAATTTTTTTTTTCATTCTCTAAATACAAAATGGACTTTGTTTTTATTTTTAATTTTATTTCAAAACAATTCAAATTTAAAATAAAAAAAAAAGTTAAAATTTGTTCAAAAACCTATAAGTCACCTCCTATGTCTATATTATAAGTAGGAGTGATAGGATAAGCTAAGTTTGAGAAGACTTGAGTATGTTTTTTATTAAGATTTTTTAAATCATATTATATATATATATATATATATATATATATATATATATATATATATATATATATATATATATATATATATATATATATATATATATATATATATATATATATATATATATATATATATATATATATATGATTTAAAAAAAAACATGCATCTTAAATTTTTTTAAAATCTAATTTTTTTATTAAATAGATTTAAATGTTCTGTTTTTAAACAAATTGGGTTAGAGGTCTTTGTAGACGTCTAATCTATTTTCATCCTTAATTACTAGACAAATGTAAATATAAAAGGATGATAAATAATTCTGATTTGTAATAATAATATTAAATACTACTAATAACCAATTAATTTAACAGTAATTCAATTCAAATTAAACAGTAGTACTAAATTAGTAAAATTGTGGAGAAAAAAAACCTAGTAGTAGCCATAAATCTGTATCAATCAACCTGATGGTCTCTATTGAAAAGTAGGTCATAGCATAACGCGTTTTTGGTGGCTCCCACCCAATCCAATTATGACTATCTATCTCCCAAAACACACACGTTTAAACACATCACATTCACACGCTTTCAACGTTTCACACTTTCAGCTTTCCACGTGGCACTTTCTTGTACATTCGTTCATCTATCCAAGGTGACCGACGTGGTGGAAATCACGTGAACTAAGGTGGCCCACGATAGAAAGAGCACGTGAACTGCATTTATGGACTTATTATGCATTTTTGGCTCCTTTCGTCGTTCATTTATTTCATATGACAGTAACCTCTTTAAGAATTTTATGTTTTTTTCTGGAACATTATTACGTTAGTTTGTAGCTATTAGTTGTTCAAAAATATAATATAAGTAAATCATAATAAGACCTTTGTGTATGTCCTACATTATTTACCTATCTCAAATGATATTTAATAAATGAAAATGATATTAGTTTTATAAATGTTATTTAATAAATTAGTTTTATAAATAAAAATAATATTTCATTTAAAATTAATTTTAGAATCTTTAAAGGTAGAATTTGTACTAATATTAATATATGAATTATTAGTAAAATAAAACAAAATGAATTGAGATTTTGTAATTTTTTTTAAACTTATAAAATAACTAAAAGTTATTAGAATTTTTTTTAATTAACTTTATAAAAGTAATCATGATAAATAAAATATATTGTCTGGTAATCATGAAAATTTAATGATAAAAGGTAATCATAAATTTTTTATGATAAAAGATAAAAGTTTAATGAAACAATTAATTTTATAAATTGAATAAATTATCATTGTTTTTAAAAACGGAAATGAATTACAAATAATTTTATAAACATAATTAATTCTACTATTTTTCAGTTATTTGTATAAATGATAATAAGTTATAAATATTTTTATAAATGGACACTCGGGTTTAAGAATAAAAATTGAAGTATTAAAATAATTATTTTTAACATGAATAAATTAAATAGTTAGTGCATATTATTAATATATATTTGAAACTATGTGAATATTTATAGACTACAAAAAAAATTTCATAGTTGACAAATGAGATTGAAAAATATGTAATGTGAATTTAGACGTGACTCGTGTGAGAGCACGGAAAGCTGTTATAAATTTTAGGTTTAGATAAATTTGACTAATATTTAAAAAGTAATGTTTTTTGAATTGGAAAATGATTTTATTCAAATTTGTAGTTTTAAAATTAATTATATTGATTCAACTAAGTTTTGTTAACTCATCTGGATTCAAGGGTAGATGTAAACGTATCTATGAGAAACTATGTTGTAAGACATTTCATTTTAATGTCCATCTTTTAAACATTTATTTTGTTGCAGTTAAGAGAAAATATATGATTTTGAAAATGCTATTGATATATTTTTAAAAAAATTATAATATTATTTCTCATATAAATTATGTTTTATGATTAATTGATAAAATAATTATGATTTATGATTATAAGTATCATAAAAATCATTTAAATTATGATTTATTCTAAAATGATAAAATAATTTTTTTAACCAAATATTTTAAAATGAGTAATTATTAACTTGAAATAAATTATATAAAGTGAACAATTGAAATCGATAAAATTTTCTATCATTTTTAAACAAATTTATTGAGAAATATTAGCAAAATTATGATTTCTTTAAAATTGAATATAAGTATTATTATAGTTTAAATAACATTTTGTTACTAAAAAATATTAAAAATTATGTATTTTTTTATGAAATATTAATAAAAATCATGTATTTTTTAATAAAATACTTTTGAAAAAAACCATTATATGTATGGTAACTTTATCAAAGAGTTACATTATAGTAACTTTTAGTGTTACATTTTATTAAATAGTAATCATGAAAAATAAAAGATTATTGGTAGTCATGAAAAAATAATGATAAATAATAATCATGAAAAAACAATGATAATGGTAATAATTTATACAATAATTTTCTACTAAATTAAAAATAAATAATTGAAAAATTCAAATACTATAGTGAAAAGAAAAAAAACATATTAAGATAAGAAAAAATGAATAATTTAAAAATGGAATGACTTTAAATGTTATATGAAATTTAAAATTTTGTAGAGTTAAACTTCTATTATGAAATTCTCCTACTCGAAACCTGAATTATTCATTTAGAACTGAAATTTGACGGGGATCTGTCATATATTGTAAGTTTGTAAAAATTGTAAAAATTATATAATAAGAAGGATTTAAAACTGATATTTGACGGAAAACTGTTATAAACTTTAGGTTTGAACAAATTGACTAATATCTAAAAGATAATGTTATTTGAATTGGAAACATGATTTTATTCATGTTTGTAGTTTTAGATTTACTCATCTGAATTCAACTGAGTTTTATTAATTATTGGAATTGCAAGTATGATCCAGAATCGCATATTGTGTATTGAATAATATCAATATAGACTTTGAAAAAGTGATAAAATTGACAAGTGACATTTCGCAATGAAAAAGTGATAAAATTGACAAGTGACATTTTGCAACGTAGTCTGTAAATACAGAAATAACTCGTGCGATAGTACGGGTATCCCGCTAGTACAGTTATTAAAAACTTAATATTACTTTATATATATATTATGTAATAAGTTTTTATATAATACTAGACATTACAGTACTATGTTGGAAGTAGAGGTAGAGTAGTAGCTATTAGTTGTTGAAAAAAATAATATAAGTAAATCATAATAAGACCTTTGTCTATGTCCTACATTATTTAAATATCTCAATTTATTTAGTAGTTATATAAACATTTTAAAGAAAAGCAAAATAATATATTAAAAGAATCTATACTAAATATAAGATGTGCAAAACAATGTTTAAAAATCTAGAAAGGATATCCCTGATCAAACCATTAAATTAATGAATAATAATCAATAATCATTGATTAAATCGCATGACCTCTAATTTAATTTATACAAATTAAATAAATATATAAAATAAAATTCTTGACATAAATTTCATAATAACTTTTTACTCATAAATTAACAAAAGTTAAAAAGATAATTATATTATATAATAATATCATAAACTAATAAATTAATATAAAACATAAATAAATAAATATGGGTGTTTATTGGTATCGGTTAATCCACAAACCTACTCAGCCAATCCAAATCAATCCTTATTTTTACTAAACTCAATCATGTACGGGTCCAACCCGAACCAACTGATTTAAATTCATTGGTATGTGTAACACGGTGAGAGAACTGACTTTGGCGTTTTTGTTTCCAAAAACTATGTTGCGGATAGCAAGAGTCACCACCGACAAGGAATAAAAGAAAAAAGATTTGAGTTCGGGGGTAAGTCATACAAAGGGAAGGTAACTTTTCAATGATCCTCGTATGAATGTATACAAAGTAGGGAAGGTAACTTTTCAATGATCCTCGTATGAATGTATACAAAGTGTTTAGCTTTGAAAATGTTTGAAAAATGGTGTGTAAAGAGTATTTTGAAAGAGTGACAAGTACTTAAGAACTACTTACCCTAAGTTTGTAAGGTTTTTCTTATTATTTATTTCCTTTAGGGTAAGACTGTCCTTACTATTAGTGAGTAAGTAGTCTTTACCTTGAATTTTTGAAGGAACGAGTGTAGAGTTATCGTATGGTCATAGAAAGCAACTTAAGGGATGTCTTTAACAATTCGTAAGGACTATCATCATATTTACCGAATGGACAAGATCATTATATCGTAGGTAACCTCGTAGGGACTTGATTTTTTAATCTGAAGGGACTATGATGATTTTATTCTGTAGGGACTTTGCTTTTTAAGACACCCCATTTTCGAGGGACTTAACCATGTTAAAGACAACTGAGAGGGGAAACCATATGAGGTGTAGATGGCGATCATAGAATAATCGACTTATGTGTGTGAATGACTGTTTTCAGATATTTATCTAGAATTTAAATTTTCTAATCCATTTATTTCAATTATTTCTTCGGCACGCCCTATATTACTAACCACACAGTAAATATATAAAAAATGACAAGAATTAAATGGCAGAAAATAAATATCCTAACTATTACAGCACTTTGGGGCAATTACATAATTATAAGGCGAATATAAGAATAAAATCTAAAATATTACAAATGAGACAATAATAATAATAATATGAACAATAAATGAATAACATAAAAATTAGTGAAAGGTTTAGGTTTATGAAAAAAATTAGGATTAAAGTTTCAAAAAGGTTTTAGGTTCATAAAAAATGTTTTAAGACTTTAAAAAAAATCAGTGTTTATTTAAAAATATAGGGTTTTAGAAAATGTCGAAGTTTGAAGAAGAAATTAAAAAGTTTCATCATGAAAAATTAATTACCTATATAAAATAAAACCTAATTAAAAATTTTTAATTAAAAGAAAATAAATTAAATAAATAATAATAAAAAGTATTATGAATTTTGTTTTGTTTTTTTAAAAATTAATGGGATTAATTTTTGGTTAATGGTTTTTTTAAAGAAAGGTTTAAGGTTAATTAATTTAAAGAATTAAAAAATTTGGAGAAGATTAGAGAAAAAAAAGGAAATAAACTCATTCTTCCTCAAAATGTTGAAAAAAAACACAAATTAAAAAAATTTCCAAGGCTGGGTTTGAACCCACGCCCTTGCCTTCAAGGCCTTCAACCCTAGTCACTGGGTCATGCGTGCCTGCTGATTATTAGATACATAATATAATAAAATAAAAATAAAAAGACAAGACATAAAAAATGTGTAGATCTAAACATATGTATATGAATAACATAAAAATAATCTGAATTAAAAAAGGAACAACGATGTTGCTAACGCAAAATTGCGATCATCGTAATAGAATTAAAACGTGCGGATCTAATTTATAAAAAATAAAGCGAAAGAAAGTAAAATAAATAACGATGTTGCTAACGCAAAATTGCGATAATCGCAACCGGATCAGAACAATATAAGTGTCACGCCTTATACACACAATTATGAAAATAGCGTATCGACACGGTCCAATCCGAACAACATAATCAAATTATAAAAACAGAATAAAATAAAGTAAAAGAAAACATATTTAACAAAATAATTATATATTATACATATTAACATTATATTATATTATATTATATTATATATATTATAAACATTATATATAAAACGTTATGTGAGTTACTATAAAATTATATAAAATGTTATGTTATAAAACGTTACGTGAGTTATATTATAAATTTTTTCACATATATGAACAACGAATCTCCTGAATGCTTGTCGCTACATGTACATGTAGTGGCGGAGCCAAATAAAAAATAAAAGGATGACCGCTAATGTGAAATAAAGATTATAAATAAAAATAAAAATAATATTTTATATAAAACATTTAAGTTAACATAAATATAAAGTTGAATATCAAAAAATTAAACAACATAATTTTAAAATACCTTAAAATAACGCTTTACGCGTTTCAAGTGACTTGAAATCATCAATAATAGACTCAAAACTAATGCTTGCACTAATCTCCCTTTCAATATATACTGTCATGCTATCTCTTAGAAAACCAGCATCCATCTTGTTTCTCAACTTAGTCTTGATAATTTTCATTGCTGAAAAAGACCTCTCAGTTGTGACCGTAGAAACCGAAAGAGTCATGATAAGACGGAGTACTCTGTCAATCAAAAAGTAAATTTCGGCCTGTCCAGTTGCAACCAAACATGAACATAGTTCTTGAATAGTGGATAAATTATTCAAATCTGATTCTTTGCGAACAATAAAAAGAAAATGTTGGAGTTGACATTTCAAATTATTCTTCTCTTGATCACTAAAATCCATAGGATAATATTTCTCAACAAGAGAACAAATAGTATCAATGTTAAAAGCTTTATATCCATCCTTGGGAGACAAGGCACAAGAAAGTGTTAACAAATCCATTGCTTGCTCACTAAATCTGCTATTCAACTCTTGTAACTGTTTGTCAATGGTACTGAAAAAGATTTCAACTTTAAAGTAATGTTGAATTGTAACTTGATTCTCTTCAAGACGGGATCGTCCAAATCTTGTTGTTGAATGAATATCATTAAGATCAGGAATCTCAATACTATGCTTTTCGCAAAATGATATCACTTTAGTAAACAATATATCCCAACCATTTTCTCTCAAGTCTTGAATCAAACCCTTTGTTGAGTGAACCAAATGCATAACATTAACTACAGAAGTGCAATATAAATATAAAATCAAATGCCTTCAAGTAATTATAAGAACTATCAGCATCCCCGCGTGTAGCATAACTTCCTCTTTCTTCCTCAAAATGTTATGGCCAGGGTTTGAACCTACGCCTTCATCAACTTCAGCATTGACCACTAAGTCATGTCTGCCTTTGTGAATGAACCTGAAACAAACTTATTATATAATAAAATTGAGAAAGAAAGAAAAAAACACAAATTAAAAAAATTTCCAAGGTTGGGTTTGAACCCTGCCCGCCTTTGTGAATGAACCTGAAACAAGCTTATTATATAATAAAATTGAGAAAGAAAGAAAAAAACACAAATTAAAAAAATTTCCAAGGCTGGGTTTGAACCCACGTCCTTGCGCCTTCAACCCTAGTCACTGGGTCATGCGCGTAACGCAAAATTGCGATCATCGCAATAGAATTAAAATGTGCGGATCTAATTTATAAAAAGTAAAGCGAAAGAAAGTAAAAAAACAACGATGTTGCTAACGCAAAATTACGATCATCGCAACCGGATCAAAACAATACAAATGTCACGCCTTATACACACAATTGTAAAAATAACGTATCGACACAGTCCGATTCAAACACATAATCAAATTATAAAAAGAAACATATTTAACAAAATAATTATATATTATACATATTAACATTATATTATATTATATTATATTATATTATATTATATTATATATATATTATAAACATTATATATAAAACGTTATGTGAGATACTATAAAATTATATAAAACGTTATGTTATAAAACATTATGTGAGTTATATTATAAAAAATTTCTCATATATGAACAACGAACCTCATGTATGCTTGTCGCTATATGTATATACATATAGAAAATTATACCTTCTATTTCAATAAACAGATCCGCCTCTGCATTCCGATTTCTTTTTTGTTATGTATTTTGTTTTTTTTCCCAGCAGCAGCAACAATATTATATATATATATAGAAGACTAATTAGGATTAATGATAATCAGCATAAATGTTTATTTTGAAACCCAATTAAATATTAATTTAAAAATTTAATAAAATTTAATAATTAAAATAGTTAAAATTAAAATAAAAACTAACAATTTTATTTATTTATTTTAGACCTAATATAAAAATAAACGGACTCAAAAAATAAAAATTAGGCGCTAAAGTGCTCGAAAAAATAAAATGAACACATTAAAATAATCAGCACGAAATAAATGACTCAGAAAAATATAACATTTAGTCGGATTTTGAAATAAAAATTATGACCGTTTAAGCTACTCAAACTAATCAACATATGACCAAAAATAATCGTAAAAATATTTTTAACATGACAAATTAAACCACATGAACTGCAGATTAATGTTATCGACATTTACAAACTTAAACTTGACATTTTTTCGTTCAATGATATTAGACAATTGAAAAATTAATTTGACCCTTTATTTATAAGAATGGTTGTTTAAGTTAACTATCAAGACTCCATGATATGCTGATATTATGAATTATCTAATCAACATATATACTTGCCTCCATAGTTTAATTCACAACAAAAGTAAATCTTTTATCATTCGCAAAAGGATTATTTCTAAGATGAGCCTCAACGTGTAACATGTAATCTTGTTTTATATGTGTCGACCTAAGGTTGAACTCTTGACCAAAAATTAAATCCAATTTGAATATAGTAGTATTTGTTTTTAAGTTGTTGTAGTTTAACATGATTAGAATAATACATTCACATTCATGGATGAAACTAGCAAAATGACTTGCATGGGTGCTACAAAACAGGAAACATTATTATTTATTATTATCTTTAAAATATTGAAAAGTTGTGGTAATTGTTGGCCATAAGAATCCAAGAACTTTTGAAATTGCCGTATGAACAAGTCACCATCAACGCGGTTCCATAATTAGTATTACTAATTTTTTTCAACATAATAATTATTCGGATTAACACAATTTTATCACGTTAGTGCGTGATGTCAAATAAAATATTAAGATTAATTATTCATGAACAAATATTCTTCATAGTATAGTTCAAACATGTTGCCAAAATCCTTGTCTTAACAATGTCTATTTCAGCATGGGGACCAAGATAACTTAGCATTGTGTCACATTAACTCTATCAGTGTAATTTGATTTGTAGTTTAGGCCAAACTAATTGCTATTGGATGAACTAAAATGAAAGAAAAATTGATAAACTTTTTGCATTGTGTCATTGATATCAACCATTAAAAAGATGAAATTGGTTAGTTAGCTAGTTGGAGCTTTAGAAGAGAAAGATAAAGTGACAGAGACATTGGATCTAAGAGATTGATACAAAACATAAAATTTATTACACATGAAACTAACTCCTAACAAACTTCTAACTACTAATAACTAACTTCTATCTTGTATTAACCCATGCCCTAATTTGTCAATAGTTTTTATTTTTCCTATTACTCACTATTTTCATAGTTACACTCGTAACTATAAAATCGGCTCAACCCACGTTAAACCTAAACAAAAATTAAAATGAAGTCTTCAAAATAAATAAATTAAATTAAATTTTGTATTTGACAAGAGTTGAATCAAAGATTTAAAAAATACGAAGTTTTTTTTTTATCGATTCAACAACGATATTTTAGGTAAGAAATATGTCATTTGAAATATTTATAAACAAGTTAAAAATTTTAAGGTCTTTTTATAATCCAAAATTTTGAAGTCTAAAATTTTTGCGTTGGTCGCCTTATCCTTTGGCCGCCCTGGTTACATACCCTCTGTATGTTGGGTTAAAATTTGATTTTGATTGCAAGACGGGTAACATTGGTGTTTGATTTAAGTTAAATATTAAGATAAGAGAGCTTCTTAATACATTTCATAAGTTTCTGTCACTTTGTGCATTTTTGAAAATATCCTCGTTTTTTGAGATATATCTTCAAAAACATTCCAATACACACATTTGATTCGTTTTAGAGACAAATTCAAATTTTATAAATAAATTTATTCCAGAAATATATTTCCTATAATTTTGGTAACTAAAAAAGAAGAAATTCATCACCAAATTAGAGTCACTTTCAGTTGTATGAAATCATAAAATTAGATATAACTCTTGTATCCATGGTTTATGCATTTGGTTATTATTTTCATAATAAAAAATCAGAGATATATTTTCAAAATAAATTTATTCATGAAATTTAGATTTGACTCACAAACGAATTAAATGTGCATATTTGGATGCTTTTGGGAATGTATCTTCAAAAATGGTGCATATTTTCGAAAACTCACAAAGTAGTTAAGAAATTGATAGGGTGCATTAAGAAACCCTCTTAAGATAATCATAAGCATGGGGCATTTTAATGGGCTAAGCTTTTGAGGGTTAAGTGGCCACATGGAAAAACAAACTTTCCATAAAGTCTAAACATGAATTTGAGTTTTTGTCATAAGACCCTTTTTATTTTATCTAATACCCCCCTCATTTTTTCTCTAATATTAAAAACACGTCATTCAAAAAATCTCGTGCAAAAAATCATTTAGGTTGATAAAAAAATTGGTAGGTCAATTAAAAAATACATTATACATTTTATCGGATTTAAAAAAAGAATAGATTATCGGATTTTAACGCAATTTTCAAAATATCCGATAAACCATATTAATTTTTTTACATGTTTTGTGTTTTTTGTATATTTAAAATTTTTTAATATAAAATCATAATTTGTTTTAAAAAATTTATAATTCATAATTTTATATTGGATATTTGAGAAATCCGATATAAAAAAATTATATCGATATTTTAGAAATATCCGATATAAAATCATATATTTTAAAACAAAGGTTTTATATCTACTTTAAAAAAAATATGTATAAATTCTATATTGATTATTTCAAAATAAAAATTGTATTATCCGAATTTTTAAAATTGTCAAAATCATTTAAAAATATTATGATAAAAGTGTTAGTAAAAAGGATAAAAAGGATGTCAGATAAAATGAAGAAAAAAAAGTCAAGATAAATTCTCCATAAATTTTAATTTACACGCAAAAAAATAAAAATAAAAACTCAAAATATAGAGAGAATTTTATCGAGATTATAATTTTTGCAATAAATTTAAATAACTTGGGCCTAAATGTTTGGATGAAATATTTAAAATATTTAACTTTTAAAGTTTTTTTTTTTATAGGAAAGCTCAATTTTATTAATAACCAAACCAATAGGTAATACATATATCATAAGCTAATGGAATGGAACATACTCCATGCATAACCCAAAAACACTTTTAGGAGAAAATATTACATAATCATAAAAGATATTAAACATATTTTGTTCAAAAGCTAAGGTACAACCAAACCAAAAGCAACAACAAATCTTTCAGCAATTCACTCTCTTGCAAGCACCAACAATGACAATACGGGTGTGAGAATCCACAGTCTTTTTTCCAATCCAATTACGGATGATTTCTTTGACTTGTGTTTGCACATTTCGACTATCTTTGGTCTCAATATTTCCCAACCTTTTAAAGTGTTCACAAACTAAAAGATGACTAAAGATAGTGTTGGAATGGAGGTTGAACTCATAAGCTCCTTCACCCACTATGAAATGCCAATGGACAGACATAAACATGCTACATGACATAAAACCTTTTTGAGGCATTTTGTCAAGCACATAGAGTGCATCATTTGCGACTAAACTACGAAAACACATGACATGAAAATAAAATACGAAACTGAAATTAAACAGATCTAATAGAAGAAGTAGTTTCATATTGTAGAATAATCATGGCGGCTTCGGTGGTGGTGGTCGGAAACATTGAAGATGAAGGTTAGCGGTTGAGAGTGTGGGAAAGAGGGAGTTTCCGATGAGAGATTTTGTTATGATAAGGGCATGAGAGTAACCACGGGTGGAAGGAGAAGTGCTCTCAAAAGAGAGGGAGGTGGCCACCATAAATGTGGAAGGAGAGAACCACCATTTAGGGAGAAGGAAGCAACCAAACCCTAGAGGGTGGGGGATTTCTAGAGAGAAGGTGGAGAATCTCTCTGACTTTTATAGTGGATTCTTTACGAAATGAGGGATATTAAAATATTAAATAAATGAGAATTCTAAAATTATCGATGCACTCATGTAACTTTAAAATGAAGAAGATAACAAAGTTAACTAAAACTACTTAATACATATTAAAATATATTTCAAATCTCAATATTACAGAGCATTAATTTCTTGTTCCATTCAATTTTAAAATTATGACTAGTTTGTATGAAATATAAGGAGGACAAAAGTATAATTCTATTCTAAATATCTCTTAATTATTTTTTATAGTAAAACATAACTTCATTAATAGGAAAATCAACAAGTATTAGAGATATTATGACACAATTGAAACAAAACATACTTCGTGCATAACCTAAAATTGTTCTAAGAGAAAACATTGCATAGTCATAAGAAATATTATATATAGATTGTTCACAAGGTACAACCAAACCAATAGAAATAACATATCATCTAATAATCTACTCTCTTGCAAACATCATCAATGACAATATTATTAAGAAAGAGCAAGTGTGAGTTAAGAACATTGAGAAATAAAGTGTGGGAAGTCCCACATTGATTAGAAAAGTGAGGACTTAAACATTTATAAGTGGGAGAACACACACCTATCACCTTAAGATTTTTGGTGAGTATGTGGTATGTCTCTCACAAAGATGTCTCACTCACAAAGAAAGAACTCAATGAATGTAAATGCTCATTCATGTTGACCCCCGAATTTTATGACCCAACAAATATGGGATTTAGAATCCATGTTTTTTTCAAAATCAATTATGGATGATTTCTCTGACTTGTATTTGAGCATTTTGACTATCTTTGGTCTCAAGATTGCCTAATCTTCTCAAATGTTCACAAATTAATAGATGATTAGAGATAATGTTGTAATGGATATTGAACTCATAAGCCCCCTCAATCACTATGGAATGTCAGTAGACACACATAAACATGTCAAAAGATACATAACTTTTTGAGGCATTTTTTCAAACACCAAAAGTGAAAACTTTACCCCTAAAAGACATAAACACAAAATAGAAAACTCATAAACAAAATTAGACAGATCTTTTAGAATAAGTATTTGCATATCGTGATGCATCCATGATGGATTCAAGGGTGGAAGAAATACAAGGGTGAGAGGTACATCCACCATTGTTAAGTTTGAGATGTGCATAACACCCTTAACATACTTGTCATTTCTTAGTAGTGGTGGCTCTGGTGGCGGCTGCAACAACAAAAAGGGAAACTTGGTGGTGGTTCATGGTGGATGAAAGAATGTCCAATGAGAGACTTAGTGATGGTAGGGTATTAGGACATAGTTAGATGGAAGGAATAATGTTCTCAATAGAGGAGGATATAACCACCATAAAGGTGGAAGAAGAAATCCACAATGGAGGTGGAAGGCGGTACCAACCCATAAAGGGTTAGGGGAATTTCTAGAGAGAAGTGGGAGCATCTCTTTCTCAAAAAGTCAAGTTTTTTTCCCTCTTAATATTTACTATTAGGTAATATATACTATGTTCTTTTCTGTTGATAGGTTTAAGTAATCACCCTATTTACGAGTAAGGGTAAGAAAAAAGATTCATTCAATATACAAACACTAAAGTCTTAGCATTTGATATATCTAGTTTATATTTGTATTTAGGATTTAATTCCATTTCTAATTTATTACTTTAAATGTGATTCTATTTCCATTTTTACTACCATTTGTTTTCTTCTTCTTTTTTGTTTCCATAATACAAAGGAGAATGAAGGTTATATTGCTCATGTATTGAAGACTTAGTGTGGAAAGCTATCAAAAGAGCCCTTAAAAAATATAAAAGATGAAGAAAACAAGACAATTTTTATTGAGAAACTCCTTGTAAAAAATTTGGTAGTTTTTATTCAAAGTTTGTTTCTCTGCTTAATTCTTTTTCTACTTCATTTATTTATCTAATGTTTTTTATTCTAATTTTGATATCTACAATGATCACATGTGAGTAGATTTTTACAATATTGAGATTATGATGAATATCCAATCATAAATTTTCTATCGATCCCAATTCTAATCATATGTTATTAGTTTTAGACTTTTACTCCAATCTTGTTGAAATTCATGAATGTCTGTGAAAATAGATATTATATTAGATAATTAAACTTGTGCCCTCATCATGGCCTTGAAAATGGCTAATTGTTCATACCTTTTACAATGTTCTTTTATACACCACAGGGATGATAATGGAGTCGTTGCTAGAGGTGCTCTAATGAACAAAAATATAACTAGTGATGGCATTATACTTCAACTTTTTCATTTTTATCAAGGGATAGAGCTAGAGTTTCTCCTGATTCCATCACAAAATTTCCTCATGGTAAAACTATCCAATTAAGGAATCAAATCAATAGTTTTCCCAAAAGGAAGGTGAAACACTTTATGAAACATGTGAGTGTTTTAAGGAGATGTTAAATTTGTGTCCTTGTCATGAGTTAGAAAATGGATGATTTATAATAGCTTTTACAATATGCTTCTATACAGCATGAGGATGATAGTGGATGTTGTTGCAATACAAGCTCTAACTAACAAAAACATAGAAGAAACATATGATATCATTAAAGATATGATTCAAAACCACTACTAATAAGGATGTGGCTGAAACTCCACAAAACTTTCAAATAACAAAAAAAAAAAAAAACACTTTTAATCAATGAAGGTAAATCCTTTTATTTAATATTAATTTTATTAAATATTTTGGTAAACTCTTTTCTTTTTAGTAATTTCATTTTTAAATAACAAAAATAAAAAATAGCTTTTTTAGTTAATTTTATTAAACATCTCTTTTTTTATTGATTTATTTTAGGGATTAATTTTATTTAAAAAAATAGATTTAATCTGATTAATTACTTTTTTTAGTTTTGTATATATATAATTATTAATCACTTTAAGCGTTTTTTAATAATAATTAATTATTTAATTAAATATTTATGCTTAATTAGAATAATAATTTTATTCTTTTTATTACTTTGATGCATTTTATTTCTTCCTTGTAGACCTTTAAATCTTTCTTTTAAAACAAATTCTTGATTTGTATCAAGTCATCTTCATATCTTGTAAGTCGAGTGTATTTTGCATCGCCATCAATCTTCCCTAAATATTTTTTTAAACTCCAAACAAATCCTTGATCCAACATCAAGTGAATTTTTCCAATCAAATTCTAAAATCACTTAAGAGTATCAAAATCCTTTCTCAAATAAAGGTGAAAAAGTAGTGGGATGTAGTTAACTTCTCTCGAGAAGGAGGACACGAGAAGTAGTTCTCGATCATTCGAACTCTCTCAACAAATAAAAATACTTCAACATCAAACACTTTTATAGCCGTTGTACGATTTTTCAAAACCTTCTTCAAGGTATAAATGCAACCAACAAATAAATTTTTTCTACTTTGAACTATGATTACTCTGACTTTCTCATTGCACACGGGAGTACGTAGGCACAAGGGTCTCAATCCTTGGCGAGCACACTAATAAAAAAATCAACCATTTACCTTAGCAAGTAAACCTTAGACATCGATACTCTTCCAAGCGTAGACAACTAAGAAGGTCCCAATAGAGTACGATGTATGTGACAGGATGCTAATACTTTTTCCTTGCATAACCGACTTTTGAACCCCGACATTGGTTGCGATGACCATGTCCTATTTTTTTTCGTTTCGTGGATTTTATCAATGTTTTTACCTTTCCCCCTTTGGGAATAAATAAATGTTGGTGGCGACTCTCTGTTAGCCAATCCATGAGCTTTTCTCGCGAGGCATATTTTTCGAGGTACGACAGGATATAGAGATTACCCAATTGTTTCTTACAACAACATTTCTCTCTAAACTATTTGGAGCTCCGAGTTTCCAAGGACAAAAGGGTGTTTTCTCTCCCAAAAATTTCAATCTTGAAAATATAATTTAAAATTTTGTGATCACTCAAACAAAATAAAATGATGAGTTTAAAAACTAGAACTTTCACATAAAAGAAATCCTTAGAAACTAGAGTCTAAGATAGATTCCATGGACACCCATAAGAGTATCTTGGAGACTCAAATTTCCCAAATAGCACAACAAGTTTCTTTATCCTCTAAAACTCTTGGAACATGTCTATGGAAGACTGAACAAAATCCAAAAGGGAATTTAAAATTTTCCACCCTAAGAAATGGGAAGCAACTTGATGACCCTAAAGAGAAACATGGGAGTAACAATGAGAAAAGTGAAAACGGCCCGCCAATAAATGAGGTTGTATAGGAGTAAAAAAAAAAACCTATGTCCATTCACCATAATACAAATCACCCATCACATTCCCACAAAGTTTTGTCAAGGATAAGATTAAATAGGAATTTTAAAAAAATTGTATAACTATTGAAAAAGTTATTCCTAAATATTCATTTCACATAAGTTATATCTGAAAGGTCGTTCTATGCTAAATTTTTAAAAGAAATTTTGTCAAACAAATTAAATCTATATGAAAATGAGATAGTGTCTTCAAATGAGGAATGTAATGCCATAATCCAAAATAATTTTTCTCTCAAACTCAAATATTTGAGAAGTTTTTCAATTCCATGTGACATTGGAATACGAAACACCGTAAGGTACGGTGTAATTAAGTGGAATATAGAACATTGTAAGATATGGTGCACTTAAGTTAAATATAATACATTGTAAGGTATAATTCACTTAAGTGGATTTGTTTAGATTGTAACCCACACAAGTTGTTTCATATATAAAACCCTTGTGTTGAAGTTTTAACACTTGATGAAGTTTGGTTTGTGAAACCCTATCTGTATTTTATGTATTTCTCAAAGTCTTAATTCATAGCAGCTAACACTGATGTTGAAGACACTCTATCATTGATCATGTTCATTCATAAGGATCAATTTAAGGAAAAAAATTGTTTTCCACTATGTTTTATATTGTGATTTCCCTTCAATACTTACCTTTTTTCTTTTGTTCGCGGCCACGACTTCAACAAGTTTCTTGGGAGATTGCTTCCTATTGGGAGAATCCTATTATCGTCCTTTGTATACTCGGACATTCTACCCTTCTTGATTAGTCCCTCAATTTCATCTTTAAGTTGGATTCACTTGTTGGTGTTATGATTATGACTCCCTTAGAAACGACAATATTTTAACTTGTCAGTATGTAAGGACTCCCTGACTAGATAATGGTTCTTTATTCAGGCATATATAAACTTTGTGTTGGCACAATCTTTCAAGATTCTCTCTCGTTAAGTGTTCAAGGTAGTATACGCGTCAAACCTTGAGTGAGGTTTATGTTCACTTTCATCTTTTGACTGTTCAGAGTCTTTCTCTAATAGCTGACCAAATCCTGTATTTCTCGACCCCCGGCTTCCTCCGACAGCCAGAAGCTTTTCTTTGTAGTTAATGTAAGGTTGCGCTCTACCTAATAAATCCATTAGGTTGTGGTAATCATTATGCACCATCTTCTCTCGTAATGCACAGTCTGGTCTGAGGCCCTTCTCAAACACTCAACACTTTAGAGTCTCATCTGAGCCTCCAACATGTATTACTACTTTGGTGAAACAATCAATATTGTCACATATGGTTCCTTTTTACCCTCAATGAACCTACTAAGCATGGACATGGTGGTTGGTTGTCTCTTCTTAGTAGTGAAATGGGTGGTGAAAGCCTCATATATGTCATACCAAGAATTCATGCTTTTGTTCGGGAGGGACTTGTACCAAGCTAGGGAAAATTCGATTAGAGTTAATGCAAAGATCTTGCATTTCACATCTTTGTAAACATGGTAGTAGTCTAGTCACTCATCTATATACTCGACCAAATCATCTGGATCTCCACTCTCATTATATCTATTGAGCTTTGGAGGCTTCTCTAGTGACTTTGGGATCCTCATGTCCAAGATGCGAGCAGGTAGAGGGTTCTTCTTTGGCGACTTGGTGGGAGCATCTTCTTTTATTTTCCCTGGGTTGGATAGAATTTTTGGCAGATGAATCGAATGAGCAGTTGTTAAGCCTTTATCGTCCTTCCCTTGAGGATGCAAAGGATTCCTATATGCTTCAACTGCAGCAATAACTTGTTGTTGGACAACAGAGTGAGTAGCTTTCAAAGTTGTCATCGTTTGGCATATCTCATGAAAAAGAGTTTGACTCTAAATTTTTTGGAATTAATCATGAAATGGAGATTTACGCATCGATTGGATGAGATATGGCTTATCAAAAGCGATTAGGTTGAATTGAGAAACGTTAGTTCGTGAAGGTCGCATGAATCATAAGTTGATTTGCACAAATAATACCAATGTTTTGATCGACCACAAGTTGGTGTCGTTACAGCTATGAGGTATTGTCTGCTTTGAGTGTGAGAAGCCTAACAAATTTTCCTTTTTAAAAGACGCCTTATTGGTTGTTGTATATAAACTACCCTAAACCTCGATTTTCAATCAATGTGAGACTATTTTAACCAGCTCATAATAGTTGCCCCATAGTCGAGCCTAAGGGGAACGATGCGAACTTTGAGTTCCGACAAATGAAGTTAATGTTCTGCTCTGGAACTAGGTCATGATCGTAGATGATGAATTCACTGTCTATTGCAGTGGCTCAAAGCTTCTAATGTGATGGAAATGAGGGTGACCTGCAAGGTTAACACTTCATCGCTCAAGTCAGTAAGAGACTGAGAAATGAAACTTGAATGAAAAAAATTTAAATACATGTGAAATGACATATTTTCCTCTTTAAATATGAAAAATAATTGGTAACTACACGTATGTGGAACAACTTGTGACGTGGTTAGTCATTTGATTGATTTGGAAGTCATCATGGCACTCTCATGAGGGGTATCTACAAGACGAATATAAAAGAGTACACCTTCGTATGATAACTTGCTGCCTTGCAATTTGGTCTTGTAATCGGCTCAAAACAATATTTATAATTAAATTTAAATTTATAGTTTTTTTAACTCAAAAATTTGAAGTTTGGATAAACCTTGACCTCGATTTTTTTTATAAATAAATAGAAATCAATTATATATAATCCAAACAAAAATTTTAAGAATAAAAAGAGTTCAAACAAAAATGTCAAATTACATAAAATGTCAAATTTAAAAGTGTGTTTGAATAGTTAATGAAAATTGAAAAAAAAAATAGTAATTTAAATAATTCAATTGAATTTCTTTCATTTCATTATGTTTCACTCAAATTTTTTTTTGTTATATAATAAAAATTACTTATTTTAAAACCTAGTTGATCTTTTTCATGAAATTTCAAATAAGTTGAGTATATAGCTGGCTTTGTCTATTGGTAATTTGAGTTCAGTCTCATCGAACAAGATTGGTCAAGTTTGAATTGCAGTTGGCCTAATTAGTTTATTTATTTTTTTCTTATTATTAATTCATTCAATTGCGGTATGATTGAACTAGTTAGACCTCTAACCAATCCTTCTATTAATCAATTTATTGTTCAATTTTTAAAATATAGATTAAACTTTAGATAATAAATTAAGATGGTGTTTAGAATTACCGAGAATAAACTTTTAACAAATAATAATTTTGTTTGAATAAACTCTTAACTAATTAGCTAGCTGTTGAAATTTGGCAACAACAATGAGACATGGGCTTTTATGTCAAACCCATATCTTCACCAACAAAAGGTTCTCCCCACACTCACCCTATATATATTAAAAATTAAAATTCATCATTCATTTTAGAATATTAATTTAATCCAAATGCATCAGTTATTGTGAGACGAAAAAAATAATATGTTATATTATTATCTAACTAATTTAACATATTGTCAAAATATTATTTTCTACATGATCTTGTATATACATAAAATAGTTACTTTTTATTTATTAAAAAATCATTAAGCTAATTTAATATTAAAAATATATAATTATATTTTATAAATTACCTTTCTTATGAATTAATTGTTTAAAAAATAAAGATAATTATTTGAATAGTATAATTATTAAATAATATAAAGAGTTAATTTTTTGTTTATAATTAATATCAATAAATATAACTTTTTTTTGTTTATATTCAAGAAAATACTTATTTGCAAAAAAAGTAAAAATAAGATATGCAGAAATAAATTTGAACTATTAATTATCATCATTACCCCATAATTTCTATTAAAAAAAATTAAATTTATAATAAGTTAAAAACAATTCTTAAAATAATGTACATTCTTATATTTCTTTTTGAAATTGTAACACTACTATTATATTTAAGACAGTCATGAGAGACACCACTACTGGTAGAACATTGACAATATCTAATATCTATAATTAGTATATTAATCTTTTCTCTTTTCTGTTTTGGCACTAGTTTATTAATCTTTCAAAACTTTAAGATTTATATTAAAGTTTGGTTGCACAAGGTCCGCATCAAATTAATTTGATTAACTATAGGTGCGTGTTTAATTTGTAAAATAATAAATATTTGATAGGATAATACTAGATATTATTGAACATTTCTTTATTGCAGAGGCAGAGGCGGATCTATATTTTCATCCTCTCAAATTTTTAAATTTATATTAATAATCTATATTTTATTTTATTTGTATCCTTTGAATTTTGTGGATTTGCACACACACGGTAGCATTTAACCACTTTTCATTTCTTCTTTCAAATAATATAAATTATTAAATATAATATTTATATTTAAAAATAATATTTATATTTAATTTTTATTTTTCAATTAATATAATATTAATGATGTTTTATGAATAATATCCTTAATTATTTATTGTAAATAAATTTAATTAAATAACAAATAATTAGATATCAAAATATAAATAAAAATATTTGCACTCTCAATTTAATTTTTCAGTTCTCTCTCTACTTTCCTCACTAACCATAATTTCTCTCATCTTTTTCATTGACGATTCCAACAACGGTGTATCAAACTTGTTCATATTCTCACTATCAATTTTTTTTAATCAATTTTTCATTAAAGTTATCAATGTAAGATATATTGATTTTAAGGTTTGTTAATTTAGGATTTTTTGAAATTAGAAATTAGGATAGGATGATTTTGTTGTTAAATTAAAATTGTGTTAATTTTGAAATCCATTACGGCGCGTAGACACAAACACAGAGGAATTCCTTTGATACTTATAATCATTATTTTAACAATCACCACTTTTATATACCTCTAAATTCAAAGAGTCAAGAGCTTGATATTCAAACTAGAACTTATTATAATTAATTTGAATAAAATTGAATGTCTTGATTATATAATCTGATTTTAATAATAATGTTGTATAGAATCATGTTGAGCTAGACAATTTGATTTATTAAAAGATCTTTAAAAAATTATAACATCTAAAAAAATTTAAAAATATCATAGACTAAACTTTTTTTTTCTTTTAAATATTTTTTCAATTTCTTTTGTTTGAATATAAAATAAAAATCTGACGGTAGAGATTTTTAAGTTTCAATTTTAGAATTTATTATCTATTTAAAAAAAAACAAAGTAACAAAATAATTAAGAATATATTATTAAAGAAATTATTAATATATAGAGAAACTATGAAGTTTATTGTCAATATCTTTTATACATACTTAACTTTTATTTTTCTTATTGTTAATCATTTTTATTTATTTTTTGTTTTGCTACCGGAGATTATGGAGAAATTTTATGATATTGATGTACATTCCTTTTATGATATTGATTTATTTTTTTATGATGTCATTGATGTATTATCTATATGCCTACTTTTATATATATATATATATATATATATATATATATATATATATATATATATATA
The DNA here is from genome assembly GCA_963966055.1 of Lathyrus aphaca. Lineage (NCBI taxonomy): Eukaryota > Viridiplantae > Streptophyta > Magnoliopsida > Fabales > Fabaceae > Lathyrus > Lathyrus aphaca. The sequence continues at coordinate 72,025,030 of OZ014522.1, read as the reverse complement.
TATATATATATATATATATATATATATATATATATATATATATATATATATATATATATATATATATATATATATATATATATATATATATATATATATATATATATATATATATATATATATATATATATATATATATATATATATATATATATATATATATACTATTTTATTTATGTTTGTACGTTATTGTAAATGCGTCCTGTAACACCCTTCTAAATACCCCAAATTATTATAATTAAAATAACAATATATTCATCAGAGTAATTATGCCCCGAAGGGTGTCACACAATCATTTCACAGCAATTATCAAAATATCCTGTCATGCTCATTTATTTAATCAAATAAGGTTCTTTTGCATAATTCGCAGCGGAATAAAATCCAACATCAATGTAAAACATGTAACACACTACATGTAAATCATTCAACAACCAATCTCAAATTAATTAAAACATCCCCTCCCGATGTTACATCTATCAGAGCATGACCCATAAGAAACTACCCTAGACTCCGAGCATTAGCTTCTACTCAACTCATTTCTTGTTACCTGAAAAATAGGTGTAAGGGTGAGTTCCTCAATCAATATAATAAGCATTATGAAACAACATGTAATGCCAAGTAATTAACACATTAATTCACCCAAACCAGGCTACGCCTTCAGCAACATCAATATCCGTTCAAACATCATACTCAACAGTAGATTCTCAACCATATTCAACATCAACCACACAACACACAACACACATATAATACTGGAATGCATCCATTCATATTATATGCCATACATTCATTATGCAATGAGACTCTATGCATGCGGTACCGACTATGTTGTGAACATATAGTTCAACCTCACCGTCCAAATCCAGGCACGGCTACCAAGCTCACCAGTCCCACTCATTTGAGACATAGTGACTCACTCACTAATTCCTCACCATGGGAATTAGCTACCACCCCAAATGGGCCATGTTATGCAAGCTACTCACCTAGCAAGCAACAATCAACAACAATCAAAATGATTTACTCACTAATTCCCCACCATGGAATTAGCTACCACCCGAAGGCCACAATATGCATGCTAATCACCCAGCAATGCAACATCAACAAAATCAAGAATAGACACATGCTCACACTCTAAGCTATAATACAGTCTATTCACAAATGTATACATTCACATCATCAAGTATACCATCACACATTATCAACATAATTAATCACAAAAGCATATCCTATCATGCCACAAAATCAAACACAGTATTAGCACACTCTACTAATACCTTTACCACTCAAAACATCGGGAAATGATCCCTACCACATCATATCTCAGCTAAGTCGCATCATTCAGCCTAAACAATCAAAACTGCACAACAGTAGCACAGAAAAATCACAATTCTGCCCATACACGTATTGCCCATGTCCATACGCGTATTGCCCAAACCTGACCAAGTCCATACGCGTAATGCCCACTCTCATACGCGTATTGCACATTGCCTCGCTCACTCATACGCGTATCACCTATTCCATACGCGTATGCTACGCGTAACAATCTCCCATTACGCGTACCAACAGAGACCAATTTACGTTCAAAATATCATCTTTTCCACCCATACGCGTAAGGCTTCCTCCATACGCGTACCAGCCAACTCATACGCGTATTGCCTAGTGCCATACGCGTATGACCAGAAACCAGAACTCTCAGATCTGCTATGGCTTTCTCTGTTACGAAACCTATCAGATCCAACCTTCCACAGTCCAAATTATACAAAATAATCGTCCATATCATCTACACGAATCATATCCTATTCATCTTCACCAATCCTAACATTATCCCTTCTAATTCCTACGAATTCTTTTCAATTATCATTCAATTTCATCCATCCAATATTTCACAAACTCATCATGCATCAATCAAATTAGAGGTACAACCAATGGTTATCACTACCCATTACATATTATCATATAATACCCTTTAACTGATGATAAACCCCCCTTACCTGAGTTAATCCGGTAGCCTCCGAGCTCTAAGCTTTTCCTTCCTTCAACCTTCGTTCTCTGGCTTTTTGCCCTTTCCTGCCTCTTTTCCCTTTTTCACGTGAAATAACCTTTTTACCAAAAATGGGATTTTTCTCATTTCCAACTTATATATTATTCCAATAAATAATTATCCCAATAATTATTATTCCAAAATAATAATAATAATAATAATAATAATAATTCAATTATTTAATTAAATCAATAAATATATTATTAACTTAATTTAAATAATTATTATATTATTATCGGGGTGTTACAACCCTCCCCCACTAAAAGAGTTTTCGTCCTCGAAAACATACCTCAATCGAACAACTCCGGATAAGACTCCTTCATCTGGCTCTCCAGTTCCCAAGTCACATTGCCACCTGCTGGTCCTCCCCAAGCTACCTTCACCAAGGCAATCTCTTTACCCCGCAACTGCTTCAACTCTCGATCCTCGATCCTCATAGGTGATGTTTCAACAGTCAGGTTATCTCTCACCTGTACATCATCTACTTGGACAACATGCGACGGATCATGAATGTATCTCCTCAACTGAGACACATGAAAAACATCATGCAAATTCGCAAGCGACGGCGGTAAAGCGATACGATAGGCTACCTCTCCTATCCTCTCCAAAATCTGATAAGGACCAATAAATCGAGGTGTCAACTTCTTCGACTTCAAGGCTCGACCAACACCAGTTATCGGAGTAACACGAAGAAACACATGATCTCCCTCTTGGAACTCAAGTGACTTCCTCCTCTTGTCATGATAACTCTTTTGACGACTCTGAGCAATTCTCATCTTATCCTGAATCATCTTAATCTTTCCCGTGGTTTGTTGAACAATCTCCGGTCCAACCACAACACTCTCGCCGGACTCATACCAACATAAAGGTGTCCGACATCTCCTACCATACAAAGCTTCAAACGGTGCCATACCAATGCTCGAATGAAAACTATTGTTGTAGGTAAACTCAATCAAAGGTAAATAACAATCCCAAGCACCTCCATTTTCCAAAACACATGCCCTCAAAAGATCCTCTAGTGACTGAATCGTCCTCTCAGTCTGACCATCAGTCTGCGGATGATATGCAGAACTCAATCTCAGCTTAGTTCCCAAAGCCTTCTGCAAACCTTCCCAAAACTTCGATGTAAATCTAGGATCTCTGTCCGAAACAATACTAGACGGAATACCATGCAAAATTACAATCTTCTCAATATACAACTCAGCTAGCCTCTCTAACGGATAATCCATTCTGATCGGAATGAAATGAGCCGACTTCGTCAATCTATCCACAATCACCCAAATAGCCTCAAAATTCTTACTTGTTCTCGGCAAACCAGAAACAAAATCCATACTGATACTGTCCCACTTCCACTCTGGAATAGCCAACGGTTGCATTAGCCCAGACGGCTTCTGATGCTCAATCTTCGACTTCTGACAAGTCAAACAAGAATACACAAAACTTGCAATTTCTCTTTTCATTCCCGGCCACCAAAATAACCCTTTCAAATCATGGTACATCTTCGTAGCTCCAGGATGAATACTCAAGCCACTACGATGTCCTTCCTCAAGGATACTCTTCTTAAGTTCTGTAACATCCGGAATACACACCCGACTACCAAATTTCAAAATACCATTCTCATCAACTCTGAATTCGCCACCTTGACCTTGATTCACTAAAGTCAACTTATCCACCAAAAGTGCATCGGATTTCTGACCCTCTCTGATCTCGTCCAGAATACCACTCGTTAACTTCAACATTCCCAGTTTAACACTATTGTGAGTACTCTCACACACCAAACTCAAGTCTCTAAACTGCTCAATTAAGTCCAATTCCTTAACCATTAACATAGACATATGTAATGATTTCCGACTCAATGCATCAGCTACTACATTTGCTTTACCCGGATGGTAATTCAAGCCAAAATCATAATCCTTCAGAAATTCTAACCATCTCCTCTGTCTCATATTCAGCTCTTTCTGATCAAACAAATACTTTAAACTCTTATGGTCACTGAAAACTTCAAATCTTGAACCGTACAAATAATGCCTCCATAACTTCAGAACAAATACCACAGCTGCCAGCTCTAAATCATGTGTCGGATAATTCCTCTCGTGAACCCTTAGCTGTCTCGAAGCATAAGCTATAACCTGCTTATTCTGCATCAACACACCACCTAAACCCAACAATGAAGCATCACAATAAACCTCAAATAGTTCCGACGAACTCGGTAATATCAGGATAGGAGCAGTAGTTAACCTTCTCTTTAACTCTTGGAAACCTTCTTCACATTTTGAGTCCCAAACAAACGCTTGCCCCTTTCTAGTCAACATTGTCAACGGTAACGCCAACTTAGAAAATCCCTCAATGAACTTCCTATAATACCCAGCCAAACCAAGGAAACTTCGAATCTCAGTAACAGACTTAGGAGTTTCCCACTTAGACACCGCTTCTATCTTAGAAGGATCAACAGCAACACCACCTCTGGAAATCACATGACCAAGAAAACTAACTTCTTCTAACCAAAATTCACACTTAGACAGTTTAGCAAATAACTTCTTTTCTCGCAGAACTCCTAAAACCACTCTCAAATGTTCAGCATGCTCTTCTTCAGATTTCGAATACACCAAAATGTCATCAATAAACACCACAACAAACTGATCTAGGTACGGATGGAAAATCCTATTCATATACTCCATAAATACTCCAGGTGCATTAGTCACACCAAAAGGCATTACAGAATACTCATAATGTCCATACCTTGTTCTGAAGGCAGTCTTCTGAATATCCTCAGTTTTCACACGTATCTGATGATATCCCGATCTCAAATCTATTTTGCTGAACACTCTCGCACCAACCAACTGATCCATTAAATCATCAATCCTCGGCAAAGGATACCGATTCTTGATCGTCACTTTATTCAGTTGTCTGTAATCTACACACAACCTCATAGTACCTTCTTTTTTCTTAACCAACAACACTGGTGCACCCCACGGTGACACACTCGGACGAATAAATTTCTTATCTAACAGATCCTCCAGCTGACTCTTCAATTCAGCTAGCTCAACAGCAGACATACGATAAGGAGCCATCGATATCGGTCTAGTACCAGGTACCAAGTCAATCGAGAACTCAACTTCACGCTCTGGCGGCAATTCATTCACCTCTTCCGGAAACACATCAGGAAAATCACACACCACAGCTAGATCGCCAATCACCAGTTTATCTTTAGCCTCCAAGGTCGCTAACAGCATAAACAACTCTGCCCCATCTGCCACTTCCTCACTCACTTGTCTTGCTGATAGAAACAAACTCTTTCCTTCCTCAATCTCAGGAAATATCACAGTCTTATCAAAACAATTAATATAAACTCGGTTAAACACCAACCAGTTCATACCCAGAATAACATCAATCTGCACTAATGGAAGACACACAAGATCTATCCCAAAGTTTCTACCAAAAATACTCAAAGGACAATTCAAACAAACCGAAGTAGTAGTCACTGAACCCTTCGCAGGAGTATCAATCACCATACTACCACGCATCTCAGATATCTCTAACTTAAGTTTCACAGCACAATCCAAGGATATAAAAGAATGAGTCGCACCTGTGTCAATAATAGCTACAAGAGGAAAGCCATTAATATAACACGTACCTCGGATCAAACGATCATCTGCAGAAGTCTCAGAACCCGATAAAGCAAAAACCTTGCCTCCTGACTGATTCTCTTTCTTCGGCTTAGGACACTGTGGGCTGATATGACCCACTTCTCCACAGTTGAAGCAAGTCACAGTCTTCAACCGGCAATCTGCAGCCAAATGACCACCTTTTCCACATTTAAAACACCTCTTCTCATTACTGGTACACTCATGGATACGATGTCCAGCCTGACCACATCTGTAACACTTAACAGGAGCACTAGAGTCTCCCCCACTAGGCCTCTTCATCCCACTCTGCCTCTGAAAACCTTTGCCAGCTGCATACGGTTTTCCACGATCAATATGATTCTTACCTTTTCTATCAACCTTCTGCTGATAGCTCTCAGCTCTGGCCTTGGAATCCTGTTCGAAAATCCTGCAACAGTCAACCAAATCAGAAAACACTCTAATCCTTTGATATCCAATAGCCTGCTTGATCTCGGGACGCAACCCGTTCTCAAACTTCACACACTTTGAAAATTCCCCAGCAGCCTCAGCATAGGGAGTATAATACTTCGACAGTTCTGTGAACTTAGCAGCATACTCCGTAACAGACCTGTTACCCTGCTTCAATTCCAAGAACTCTATCTCCTTCTTTCCTCTGACATCCTCGGGAAAATACTTCCTCAGAAATCTCTCTCTGAACACAGCCCAAGTAATCTCAGCATTTCCAGCAGTTTCCAACTCAGTGCGGGTAGCAACCCACCAATCATCAGCTTCTTCTGACAGCATATGTGTACCGAATCTGACCTTCTGGTTATCAGCACACTCAGTTACTCTGAAGATCCTCTCTATCTCCTTCAACCACTTCTGAGCACCGTCTGGATCGTATGCTCCTTTGAACATTGGAGGATTGTTCTTCTGGAACTCACTCAACTGACGAGCAGCTCCCATTCCCATAACATTCGGATTTCCTCCAAGTACTCCAGCTAGCATACCCAGAGCCTCAGCAATCGCAGCATCATCTCTACCTCTTCCAGCCATCTCTATTCTGAAACCCAACAACTAAAACAATAAGTACTGATAGGGTTACACAACACCTATATCGTACAAGGGAAACAGAATAATTACGACTCGACACGACCGACTATGCTCTGATACCACTAATGTAACACCCTTCTAAATACCCCAAATTATTATAATTAAAATAACAATATATTCATCAGAGTAATTATGCCCCGAAGGGTGTCACACAATCATTTCACAGCAATTATCAAAATATCCTGTCATGCTCATTTATTTAATCAAATAAGGTTCTTTTGCATAATTCGCAGCGGAATAAAATCCAACATCAATGTAAAACATGTAACACACTACATGTAAATCATTCAACAACCAATCTCAAATTAATTAAAACATCCCCTCCCGATGTTACATCTATCAGAGCATGACCCATAAGAAACTACCCTAGACTCCGAGCATTAGCTTCTACTCAACTCATTTCTTGTTACCTGAAAAATAGGTGTAAGGGTGAGTTCCTCAATCAATATAATAAGCATTATGAAACAACATGTAATGCCAAGTAATTAACACATTAATTCACCCAAACCAGGCTACGCCTTCAGCAACATCAATATCCGTTCAAACATCATACTCAACAGTAGATTCTCAACCATATTCAACATCAACCACACAACACACAACACACATATAATACTGGAATGCATCCATTCATATTATATGCCATACATTCATTATGCAATGAGACTCTATGCATGCGGTACCGACTATGTTGTGAACATATAGTTCAACCTCACCGTCCAAATCCAGGCACGGCTACCAAGCTCACCAGTCCCACTCATTTGAGACATAGTGACTCACTCACTAATTCCTCACCATGGGAATTAGCTACCACCCCAAATGGGCCATGTTATGCAAGCTACTCACCTAGCAAGCAACAATCAACAACAATCAAAATGATTTACTCACTAATTCCCCACCATGGAATTAGCTACCACCCGAAGGCCACAATATGCATGCTAATCACCCAGCAATGCAACATCAACAAAATCAAGAATAGACACATGCTCACACTCTAAGCTATAATACAGTCTATTCACAAATGTATACATTCACATCATCAAGTATACCATCACACATTATCAACATAATTAATCACAAAAGCATATCCTATCATGCCACAAAATCAAACACAGTATTAGCACACTCTACTAATACCTTTACCACTCAAAACATCGGGAAATGATCCCTACCACATCATATCTCAGCTAAGTCGCATCATTCAGCCTAAACAATCAAAACTGCACAACAGTAGCACAGAAAAATCACAATTCTGCCCATACACGTATTGCCCATGTCCATACGCGTATTGCCCAAACCTGACCAAGTCCATACGCGTAATGCCCACTCTCATACGCGTATTGCACATTGCCTCGCTCACTCATACGCGTATCACCTATTCCATACGCGTATGCTACGCGTAACAATCTCCCATTACGCGTACCAACAGAGACCAATTTACGTTCAAAATATCATCTTTTCCACCCATACGCGTAAGGCTTCCTCCATACGCGTACCAGCCAACTCATACGCGTATTGCCTAGTGCCATACGCGTATGACCAGAAACCAGAACTCTCAGATCTGCTATGGCTTTCTCTGTTACGAAACCTATCAGATCCAACCTTCCACAGTCCAAATTATACAAAATAATCGTCCATATCATCTACACGAATCATATCCTATTCATCTTCACCAATCCTAACATTATCCCTTCTAATTCCTACGAATTCTTTTCAATTATCATTCAATTTCATCCATCCAATATTTCACAAACTCATCATGCATCAATCAAATTAGAGGTACAACCAATGGTTATCACTACCCATTACATATTATCATATAATACCCTTTAACTGATGATAAACCCCCCTTACCTGAGTTAATCCGGTAGCCTCCGAGCTCTAAGCTTTTCCTTCCTTCAACCTTCGTTCTCTGGCTTTTTGCCCTTTCCTGCCTCTTTTCCCTTTTTCACGTGAAATAACCTTTTTACCAAAAATGGGATTTTTCTCATTTCCAACTTATATATTATTCCAATAAATAATTATCCCAATAATTATTATTCCAAAATAATAATAATAATAATAATAATAATAATTCAATTATTTAATTAAATCAATAAATATATTATTAACTTAATTTAAATAATTATTATATTATTATCGGGGTGTTACACGTCCCCGACTAACAAAACTGATTTAATTTAAAAAATATGTTTTTCTAAAGTTTCGGAGATGCATCTACAAAATTATTTTCGCAGATGTATCCCTAGAAGCAGTCAGCGTAATACAAAACAAAAAGATGTGTCCAAAAATATATCATCGCAACCAGAATGTATAATTTGAAATACAACATCTGACTAAGAATATTATGGGATGAATTGATCGATGAGGATTTATGATTATAAAAATATATTTAGGCAAATAAATAACAAGTCATAATAAATAGCATAACATCATTAAAACTAATTTTCAAATTGGAAAATGTTAAAATCCAACACAAAACTTAGAAAAAAAAGACAAAAATAGTAATATTTTAAAATGATGGATCAAAACTAAAAAAATAAAATAAAGGATCAAAATTACAATTAAATCAACTATAACAATAATTTATCACCCAAGTAAATATTTTATATAATCAATACACATTGATCTCATAGTCATAACTTTATAGATTAGTAGTCTGCTTAGAACCCTAAAAGACTTAGAACAAAACCCTCAAGAAAAGTTCATCACCAAAACATTAGAGCTAAGGCTTAGAACAAAACCCTTAAGAAAAGTCCATCCCTAAAACATTAGAGCTGCCAATCAATACTAGTAATAGACTTCTATATTAGTCAATTACAAGCCCCATACATATTTAAAAATCTACCAAAACTAGCAGAAATATAAACACAAGCTCATTTCTAAACCACAAATATGAAATACTATAAAACAACATAACTAAATCTCACTAACAAGTCAACCTTAGCTATATACTAGTAGATGCATTCATGGCAGAGGGGTCTCTATGCAAGTAAGTTAAAATAAATAAACAAAAAATTAAAACTATACATTAAATTTATCGAGATAATTGACGCTTAAATTGGTAAAAAGATCATAGTTCAATTTCCCGTCGACAAAAAAAATGATATGTCGAATTACTTAAATAAATATGAGAATTTTCAACGGTTTATAAATTGCCTCCGAATTAGATTAGTTAGTTCAATAGACTCGATACCGGTGGTGGTGGTGAAAAATATATAAATAGTAAAGTAACAAAATAATTTGTTAACATGTAAGAAGATCTAAAAGGACATAAAAAATTGACCGTAGAGAGTATAAGGCATGTACTATTTCCTTGGGCGTTGGAGACAGTGGTCATAAATGCTGTGGACCTGACCACGCGCCGCTGCTTGAAAGTGGGTACCGTTAGGTAATTATCACCATGGGTCCGGTCCAACTTGTTTCTCCAAGTTTTGAAATTTACCTTTCCTTGTCGTTGAAATTTCCAACTTTTGCTTCTTACACTTGAGTTTTAAATCATTGGATCACACTGTTTTACTTACCAACATACGAATAACTAGGGTTGAAGAGTCGGTCGGTTTTAGTCGGTTTCGTATTCAAAACTTAAATTCGATATAAACTTGGTATTTGTTGGATCTAAAATAAATATTCGAGTCTGACCTAATTTACTTTTTTAAAAAAGATCGATCGATTTCAATCGATTGATTCAAATTTGTGATCCCTAAGAGTAACCTATTATATTTAATTTTACCGACATTCATCAAATAAATATTAACGTAACATTCCATACAATGATTGACTCGAAAAAACAAGACAATTCCAATTTTAACATGAAGAAGGAATTGTTAGTAAAATGTGTAGGGTGTATTATGTGAGGTAGAGAGACTGTTTTTCTTACTCACATTTAATTTTACCGACATTCATCAATAAAATATTAGAGATAATGTTCGTTATAATGATTGACCCAAAAGTAAGAATAATTCAATTTGTAAATGTAGGAATTGTCAGTAAAATTCATATACATACGTCATCAAACTTATAAGAATGTGTTATCTTTTCAATTTTGTTTTTTTTCTTTCAAATTCCAACTTATTGAACTTGTACATGCAGGTACATTGATTGATAACTCTACCAGTATATAGCCAATAATAATCATAAATAATTATGCGAGTGTGAGTAATATAATAGTGCATGTCCTTTATATTCTATGATCACTGGCAATGTCCCTTTTATTCTATGATCACTAGCAGTGTTATTGTATCTACAATTGAATATTAAGTTTGTAATGGATTTTGAAATATTTATTTGATCAAATTGTGAATATATGATTGTACGTGACATATCTATAAAATTTAGTTTTATATTATTAGTTTATTTAATAAACAGTTTAACCGTAAGTTTAATCGATTGAACTTTAAACCAAATGTTTCATTAGTTCAATTTCTAATTCGATTTTTAAAACATTGATTACTAGTTTATAATAAAATCTCTTATACTCTAAGTGCTTTGTGGCTAATTTATTTGTCGTTATGATACATGTTTCTTTATCTAGTTTAAGGCGATATATGAGAATCAAGTCTCTCGTTTCTTTGTCCGAGACCGACCATTTATGACTATTTATTAGCTTAAATGCTTGATCTCTATGTATAAAGGACATTGACTAAAAGTGAATTGTGTTAAATTCGGGTCGGCCTGCTCGACTTGGTCTAGTAAAAGTGATCTAACATGATCTTTCTTTGTTAATAAATTAAGTTGGAAGTGTTATATTACGTTTAGATTCAAACTTAATTTGGATTGTTGGAATATACTTAGTTCCTTAAGCACAATATATATTTGTAAAGACAAGATGCTTTTGAGTGAAACATTAGAATATATGTTAGGAAATTTAATATAAATCGAATGGACTGAGGCTGGAATCGTGAATGAAACCACTTTCCTTAAAAGTATTTCAAGCACTCTTAAAATTGTCTTAAAGTTGGAACGCATGAGTACCCAGGATAATTCAGTCTTTTATCGAGTCTGCACAGGACCGACGAAAACTTGATTATGTAGCGAAAAGTGTTTGAAATTTTGTATGAGAAAATATTTTATTTTGTAATATATTTTCTGGATTTCGGAATGAGGTATTTATATGCATGCATGTGTTGTTTCACAAGGTTGTGACCCTTGATGAAATAATACCTTTTAATCAAAAGTTGTCATGTTTCCAACCATTACCTATTTTCATTCTGCAACAACATTTCACGAAGTGTTGCTTCTCTTCCACTTTTCTTGTCATTTTGAAACACACTAATTTTAATTCTCATAAATTATAACAATCCCCCACTTTTTCTAATAATGACAAGACCAATTCCAAAAAGAGAAACAAAGAATATTAATACCGTTAAGTATCTTTCGATTTGAACTTAACCTTAATAAGAATAACACAAAGTCTAATCGGAACGTTAGGTGGCTATGCTTTGAACTGTTGTCCCATGTGATTAGACCGACATTACCATACACACATTCTTTATTGGTTCTTCGCTTACATCTTTCGCCTAGCACTATTTATGGTCATGTGCTTTTCCTGTTTTCATGAATTTTCCATGAGAGAAACTACAACTCTCACTTTGAGATGACACCATCTCGAAATTCACGTAGGTGAAGTTCATATTGTATCAGTTTCCATGATACACATACCTTCGGTATTGAACTTCATTAAGAGTTAAAATAAAACTCAACCCTCATTTTAAAAGGTCAACATTATCACGAAATATTTGACAAACATCCAAATCAACGACTTGTTGTTGCCCATTGAATCTTGAGGTTAATGTTCTACTAACGTAAGATTGGGTTGTCGTCGCTGTCGAAACTCTTACTCAAAAAGTTCCAACCTCCTGCCTCTCGAGGTTGTTTTTACTAAGTCTTTGGTCAGTGGCTTTGTAAATGGATTAAGAAAAGTATAGCTCGATCGTATATATGTGGATGGTTATATCCTTAATTAATTTTCTCACGAAAGAATATCTAAATCCTACTTGACTAGACCTTTTGTTATACATATTTGTATGTTTTAGTTAAAGTGGTTTGACTACCGCAATGTATCAATACATTTGAAACATTTTCTTTAGTCAATGAAACTTCAAACAGAAGATCCATCAACCATTCAACTTCTTTCACTAGTGGAAGTAAGAGCATTGAACTCTAGTTCAATGGTTTAGAGAGTGATCCACATTTATTTCTTGCTCTTCCAAGAAATTTCACCCTCGACTAGTGTAAATTTTAACCTAAATGTAAATTTATGATATTTAACACGATATCCAACTCGCATTGGTATATCATTCTAATATGGCCAAAAATATACTATAATAGAGGTCAAGATTTTTGTTTTTGTTTTTATTTTTATAAAATAGCTGAAAATTCTAATGACGATCTTTCAGTGCTCACCATTTAGATTGCTAGTAAAATATACCCATTTTACTAATTGCAAATGCTATGATGGTTCTAGTACATTGTATACACTTGCATATTCCCATTGAGTCATAAATATTCCGTAAGTGTTTGAACTTATCAAGTACTTTCTCAACATAGTGTGTTTGAATAAGTTCATAACCCCCACTATTTCGCTTTACTTTGATCTCCAAAAGTGTGTTAACTAGTCCAAGATCATTCATCTTGAATGTGGAAATTAGAAACCTCTTCGTTTCTAAAATTCTATTCATCTCATTGTTAATGATCAATCATATAATCAACATAAAGACAAATGAATATCACAATATTCTCACACAAATTTATGTACAAACACTTGTGATAAGAATCAGATGAAGAAGATTTTTAGATAATCATGCATGATGATGCAAGAAGGTTTTAGATGAAGTGATAGATGAAATTATGAGCAATTTAAAATAATATAGTATAAATTGCGATGAGTACCTTAGTTATTTTCACTTGTCTCAAATCTTCACTTTAATTTATATGCTAAACCTTCTTGATCAACTTCATCATTGATGTGCATGACACTTTTGAACTTTTTCTTCTTTGATAATCTTTGTCTTCATCAAATAGAACTAGATATATGATGTATTCCTCACAATCTCCCCCTTTTGATGATGACAATCTTTTAACTCTTGTTTTGATAATGATTGAAAAGTCTCCCCCTAATTGTCTGTCTCCCCTTTAATTTCTGAATTTAGCAATGACAAAATCCAATTTTTGATGTCATTGTTTTGGTGCCTATTTTAATCCTTACAGGATTTTTCAAACTTGCACACCTTTTAAAACGAGGAGTCCCTTGAAGTCATTACTTCCTATATTTCACAAATATATCAACAACTATAGTGGACTTTGAATCAAACCAATATTAAGGATTTTTCTCCAACAAATAGAAAATATATCACTTTCTATTTGCAAATACTTTTAGAAAGTACACACACTTTCTTTACAAATTTAGTCACCACACACTTGGTGATCAATTATTGTAATTGAAAAGTTTGAATATATGAACTTGTTCTTGAATCAATTTCAATAGACAATTGATTTTTCTCTTTCAATTTACCATTCAATAATATGTGAATCTTAAATGCTCTTAAAATATTATGAAGCTTTTATGAATTATTTTAAACTTGGTTTGCTATAGTTTAGAATGACAATGGTTCATTAAAAGACATAATTTTTGAATTCTGTTTAGGACTTGTTAAGTGGTTTAAACGAAAACCTGACTTAAAAGGTGTTTACAACTTTTCAAAATTAAGCTTTTATGCTTTTCTTCCCTCTTCTTGCTCTTAAATTTATTCTTCTTTTGAAGTATAGAGCATTCATTTTTAACATGTCATATTTCTTTGTATTCAAAACAAGTAACATTACTTCTTAATGCTTCTTTTTACTCATTTCTTTTGTCCATTCTTTTCTCAAGAATTTTGAATTTTCTTGATTAGAGCATCATCTCTAAAAACACGATTTGCAGAAGCCGCGATTTTTCCGGGTTGTATTTTAATAATCTGTGGTGAGCCTTCCCCGCGAGATTCTTCATTTGTGGAAAACTCGAGTTTCTTATCCTCCGTGATAAGGATCTCAAAATTCCACATTTCGATATTCAATAGTTACATTAGACTTTAAGTTCAAAAGTCTATATGATTTATTGTTAGGTGCATAGCCTACAAAAGCACATTTGATCCCTCGAAGAGTCAACTTACTTCTTATAATAAGCTACACACTCCCCGACTCTAAAATAATTGATATTTGACATTTTGCTTTTCCATACCTCATATGGAGAAATACCGATTTCCTTCGAATGAATTCTATTCATTATATGACAATTTAGATGCATTGACATGTAATTTATCATTTCCTGATATGTAATATTCTTTTCCGATCCATATTCTTTCCAGATCCATTTTCAAATGATCTTTATATATATATATATATATATATATATATATATATATATATATATATATATATATATATATATATATATATATATATATATATATATATATATATATATATATCTTATAATAATAAATCTCATTGAACACAGACATATTATTCTCATAGAATTCAAATAAAAATCAATTGCATAATTTGAAATTATAAACTTTAATAAATTTGATCAATTTGTTGACTAACAAATTTCAACTTCCATAAATAAAATTTTACTTTCATAAACAATTTTAAAGTATAAGTATAATACTTTATTCATAAATTAATAAATAAATTGAAACTTTTAATATGGTTTAACTTCAAAACTTATCGTAGAAAATAATTGAGCAGACATTTGTTTATGTCTTCTATTCATGCCTTTTTATTTATGATACAACGTTATGCCAAAATCATTACTTCTATTCAAAGTAATATAACATTATGATGCATTAAGTTTAATTAATATTTTCAAAAATGTTATTTATTGCTTGTAGTACTGATTGTACAGTACAGTACCGTTGAAGACAATGTGGCAGAAACCTTTTCTTAAATACATGCATATACCGAGTGATAATTCTATGAATATTGCTAACATATATATTATTGTGAATTCAAAGTATGACACTTACATATATAAAAAGTCAAAAAATAAATTGTTGTTGTTCATGTGTATAAATATGTCATATTATGATACAGTAATAAAAAAGATTTACCGCACAATAGTCAATTGGTGTTTAAAATATTTGTCACTCTTCATGAAACCACTTCATTATTCAATGTATAGAATTACATTAAACAATACTACATAATAATTATAAAGGAATTTATTTAATTATTACCACTTAGAAAAACTTGTTTTTCAAAATTTTATCATGTATCCATTTACGTGAATAATATTTCACATTCAAATGAAACAATATGTTTCAAAATTTTAAGGTCATTTCTGATAAAATTACTTTTCCAAAACATTATTAAATGTCCGAGAAAATGCATTAAATCATATATTATCTCTTAATTAAAATAATAATAAGAACGTACATGGATCCATGATGACGATATTTGATTGAGTTTAAAAGGTGCTTAGAATATAATCGTTTGTTCTTTGATACTTGAAACGGAAACCTCGATTGCCATCATTCAAAATACTTTTAAGATTGTTAGAAAATTTAATATAAACTGAATGGACCGAGACTGGAATCGTGACGAAATCACTTTCCTTAATAGTATTTCAAGCACTCTCAAAATTGTCTTAGAGTTGGAACGCATGAATACCCAGGATAATTCAACATTTTATCGAGTCTGCACAAGACCGACGAAAACTCGATTATGTAGCGAAGAGTGTTTGGAATTTTGTATAAGAGAATATTTTGTTTTGTAATATATTTTCTGAATTTCGGAATGAGGTATTTATAGGCATGCATGTGTTGTTTCACAAGATTGTGACCCTTGATGAAACAATATCTTTTAACCAAAAGTTGTCATATTTCCAACAATTACCTATTTTCATTCCGCAACAACATTTTACGAAGTGTTGCTTCTCTTCCGCTTTTCTTATCATTTTGAAACACACTAATTTTAATTCTCATAAATTATAACAATATATATCGTCTTTCAAATATAAAATTTGTTAAGGCGTGAGAGAATGAAATTTACAAAATAAATGTTAATGCATATTCCATCTTATCACTCTTAAAGATTTCTTTTAAATTCATTGAATAACAAATGGAGCTCATCTCTATTAAATCAAATACATTCATTGAATGAATTTAAAAAAAAAATGTTTATAACAGTGATTGGAAGGAATACTTGAATTTATATGAAATTGATAGTTTTAATGTTTAGTATAAATCGTGAGAAATGTTACTAGTTAAAGAATGCACTTTCAAAATACTCTTAGAATATGTTTGGATGAAGCATTTTAATGAGAGAATTTGAAATGACTTATCAAAATTCATTGTTGGATACAAAATACGGAGAATTGTTAAAATGATGTAAATTTATGGAGTATTTTATTCATGTTAAATTTAAGGAATTTAAAATGACATCAAAAAGTAGAGAATTTTAAATTGCATCATCACTCTATATAATATGAATGTTAAATTGTTCATTACTAAATTTTCAAATTTTGCAAGATGGTTCTCATATTTTATAAAAATTTCAAATTCACCCAAAAAATTTCAAAAAATTGCAAATAAATCTTTAATAATTTTTAAATTTTACAAATTGGTCATTAAATATTTCAAAAATTGCAAAATGATCCATATTTTTCTTATTTTAAATTTGACCCAAAAATTTTAAAAATGATGAAAATTACCCCAAATCTTTTTACAATGAATCATAATAATATTCTATCCAAACAAAAGAATTTAAAATTAAATGGATTCTAATTGAATCATTTGAATTACCTAGAATTTTAAATTCCTTAAAAAATTTCAATTACTCCATTCAAACACACTTTTAGTAACAATATTAAATTTGCATTCCTGATAGTAATATATATATATATATATATATATATATATATATATATATATATATATATATATATATATATATATATATATATATATATATATATATATATATGTCGAATGCACTATGTTTAAGTAAAACAATTGAAGTTTATCTATTTTTCTAAAGAAAAAAAAAATATAGCTTCATGTTTAAATTTAAAGCACGCTAGTAGATGTAATTGATTTCAAAATTTTCACGTGTGTTGTCCAAAATTGCCAACCTTTGATTTGATATTTTAATATTTTTCCTTTGAATCAGGTTAATTAGTCTAAATATGTTAACCATTCAAAGGTATAGGAAAATAAAGTAATTGCTACATTTGAATAATTTGAATCAGGATTATAGTCAAAATGATTAAAGAGTTTTCAAGAATAAAAAAGTTATTTCTTCAACTAACCAAGAAATAATTGTACAATTCAATTTTAAATTATAAAGCTCTTACAAAATTGATTGTTTCTCAATATAGGATATTTTTAATACAAATTTTTAGATATATTAATTACTTTTTTTTATAAATGTATTTCTTACTAATATTACTTATATCGTTTATTATTATATTTAATAATATATCTGATTTAATGTCAAATATTTTTGGCCTTTTGTATAATTCAGAATTACGATATTTTGTTCTATTTCGAATAACAACACATGCACTGATTGGAATACAATCAGGTGATGCTGGTTTGCATGGTCTTGTTTCTCAGTTGTTTTATTAATTAATTTTGGTACATTTATGTTCAAATTTTGTCTACGGTTTATATTTTATACAATAATTTAATATTTAAATAAGTCAATTAAAATAAAAAGTCACCAAAGTGACCTCTTTTATGGAGATTACTCATGAGAAATATTAAATTATTTTATTTTATTTTATTTTTTATGTGTGTTTATCCAAGCTAGTGTCAACTGACCCAAAGGATAATTGATGTTTGGCCGGATTTCATACACACGTGTGATAATTATAAGATTTTACATGTTAATGATTAATCAATTCAATGAGGGGTTGCCTGAACTACCAAAAGGCAAATGATGTTGAAAGATACATATATGTTGGAGATGGCAAGTCAGTGAAGGTAAAAGTTGTAGGATATTTTACATTATTATTGTGTAATGGATTTTATTTGAATCTTAAAGACACTTTTATGGTACCGTCATTCAGACGAAATTTAATTTCAGTTTCTTATTGGACAAATCAAGTTATTTGTATTCATTTAGAAGCATTGAATCCAAGTTTTCTTTAAATTCATATATTATTGGAATCAGTTCATTTATGGGTCATCATAATCTATATTTGTTGGACACGATAGCTACCTATGAAGAATCCTTAAATTTAGAAGCATGTGGTACTAGGAGTAAAATTGATAATAATAATTCAGTAGTATTATGGCACAAACGCCTAGGTCACATCTCTAAAAATAGAGTTCAGGACTAGTGTTAGTTGGAATTTTGAATTTTTTTGACTTCACAAAGCTTGATGTTTGTGTTGAATGCGTTAAAGGTAAATAGATTAAAAGATATAAATTTGGTCTGTATAGAGCTACGCATGTCTTAGAATTGATACATACATACATTTGTGGACCATTTCCTTCACATTCTTGGAAGGCTCAACAATATTTTATATCATTCATAGACGATTATTCTAGATACGCATACATATTTCTTATACATGAAAAGTATCAATCATTGGATATGTTCAAATCATTTAATGCTGAGATTGAGAATCGTCTCAACAAAATAATCAAGAGTGTCAAATCTAATTGTGGGGGTGAATATTATGGAAGATGTGACGGTTCAGGTGAACAACGTGACAGTTCATTTATGATGTTAACTAGCATGAGTGGTGTGGCTGAAAGACGAGACTAAACTTTTAAGAATATGGTAAGGAGTATGATTTTTCATTCTACCTTTCCATAGTCACTCTAGGGAGAGACACCAAAGAATGCAACTTATAATCTGAATAAAGTATCAATCAAGGCAGCTACCAAAACACCATATGAGCTTTGGACTGGACGAAAGCCTAGTTTGATCCATTTTCACGTATGAGAATGTCCAGCTGAGGCAAGGCCTTATAGGTCAAATGAAAAGAAATTGGACTCTCGAATAATGAGCAACTACTTTATTAGGTATTTTGAAAGATCTAGGGGCTAAAAAATTTATGATCCCAACTTAAACTTAATTTTTGAGACACGAACAATTACATTCTTTTGAGGATATTTATTTTTGGGGGGAAAATATGGTTAAAGAGTTTGTTTTAGAGGAATAATTGGTAAAAATTCCAGAATTGATTCATACAGTTGCTTTTTTTATATCAAGAAAGTATGGAACCTCCACAAGACATTGTGAATTTTCTCCTACATAAGTTGATTTGGTAATTTATGAAAAACAAACTCAAGATCCTCAAGAAGAAGTACTACAAAAGCTAATACATTTATGGAGATTCACTAGAGAAAGGATAAATTATATCACGGATAATTACATAGTATTTCTCCAAGAACATGAGGAAAATAATGGTATGTTGGTAGTTGATCCAATCGACTTCCGCCAAGCCATACATGATTCTAATTCAAAAAAGTGGATTGAAGAAATGGAAAAGAGCATAAGTACATGCAAGACAATTAGGTTTGGAAACTTTTCATGTTACAGAAGGTGTGAACCCCATTGGTTGCAAATTTATCTTTAAGACCGAATGGGATTCTAATGGTAATGTCGAGAGGTATTATGCTCGTCTCATGGCTAAAAGTTATACCCAAAAGGAAAGGATTAACTTTAAAGATACTTTCACTCTGGTTTCATCGAATGACTCTTTTAGAACAATCATGGCTCTTGTTGCACATTATGATTTGGAACTCCATCAAATGGATGTCAAGATGACCTTTCTCAATGGCAACATTGACGAAGCAATCAATGGTGCAACTATAAAACTTTATGTCATGGGACTCAAATAATATGTCTTGCAAATTGACAAAATCCATTCATGGACTAAAGCATACGTCTTGTCACTGGAACCACGAGTTTCATGAAGTAATTCTATCTTTTGGTTTTGAGGTGAATGTTATTGAGGATTGTGTGTATCACAAATTCAGTGGGAGAAAGTACATATTCTTAATATTATATGTTAGTGACATATTGCTTGCCACTAAGGATATAGGCATGATGCATGAAACTAAGAAATTTCTATCAATAAAATTCGTGAAAAATATCTTAGTGACACTTCCTTTGTATTAGGAATTCAAATACATTGAGATCGACCTCGAGGTATTTTAGGATTGTCACAAAGGAGTTATATCAATGAGGTACTTAAAATGTTTTGCATGCAGGATTGTAAGGAAAATGATACTCCAATTTCTAAGGTAGGGGAATTTAATCACAAGTCATTTCACCTATTAAACTCGGATTCCATAATTGTTCAATCAACTTCAGCTCTCACACCATAAGAATCGACATATGAAATGACTTCCTACTCAAAACATCAGCTATGCTATTGCTTTACCAAGATGGTAATTCAAACCAAAATTGTAGTCCTTCAAAAATTCGAGCCACCTCATATGCCTAATACTCAACTCTTTTTTATCAAATAAGTGCTTCAAACTTTTTTGATCACTGAACACTTCAAATCTAGAGCCAAACAGGTTATGCCTCCAAATCTTAAGTACAAACACAATGATGACTAATTCCATATCATGTGTAGGATAATTCCTTGCATGAACTTTCAATTGTCTACAAGAGTAAGCCAAAACCTATCTATTATACATTAGCACACCATCCAAACCCATAATTGAAGCATCACAATACATAACAAAAGACTCACTCAGATTCAGAAAAATCAATATTGGAGCAGATGTCAAATTCTTCTTGAGTTCTACACAACTCTATTCACACAAGGCATGTCACACATATGATTGACCCTTTTGAGTCAGTTGAGTCAAAGACATCATCAACTTCAAAAAGCCTTCAATAAACCTTATGTAGTAGCCAACCAAACCTATAAAACTTCTTATATCGATAACATACTTTAGAGTTTTCCATTGTAGCACAACATCAACATTCAACGAATCAATGACAATACCTCTACTAGAAATTACATGACCTAAGAAACTCACTTCTTTCATCCAGAACTCACACTTAGACAATGTTCATACAACTTATATTCTTTCAAGGTTTGCAACATGCTCCTCAAATGCTTTGAATGATATTCATCTAACTTCTAATATATCAAAATTCGTCGATGAACACAACCACAAAGATATCTAGACACAGATGGAATATTTGATTCATGTACTCCATGAACACTCCAGGCGCGTTAGATACACTAAACGACATCAGAGAATACTCATAATGACCATATCTTGTCTTGAATGTAGTCTTTGGAATATTGTCAGACTTTACTTGAATATGATAATAACCCAACGTAAATCGATATTGCTAAATACATAATCATCTACCAACTGATCCATCAAATCATCAATCCTCTTAATTGGATACTTGTTCTTGATCATCACTTTGTTCACTCGTTTATAGTCAACACACAATCACATACTACCATCTTTCTTTTTCACTAACAACAATGGCGCTCCCCACAGCGAGACACTCAGTCGAACAAACTTCATCTCAAGTAACTCTTCCAATTGTTTCTTCAACTCACTCACTATACGGATCCATTGACACATGACTAATATTATGTACTAATAATATAACAAACTTCACATCTTGCTCTGATGATAAATCACTGATATCATAAGGAAATACTTCGAGAAAATCACACACAACTAGAAGCTCTCTTATTATAGCTTTAATGTCGATTCCCAAAGCAACAAACATAACAAAAATTTGAACCTCTTTTTTCAGTAATTCTTCTCCTTACTTAGTAGAGATAAACATCAACTTTCCATCTCTTTCCACCTCTGGAAACATTACAGTCTTGGAAAAACAGTTTATACAAACACAATTGAACTCTAACCAGTTCATCCCAAAGATAACATCAAGTTGACTTAACTGTAGACAGACTAAGTCTATCACAAAACTCTTACCATAAATGGTCAGTGGGCACTTAAAACACACCAATGAAGTAGTTACTGAACCATTGGTTGGGGTATCAATAACCATACTTCAAACCATAAAGGATAACTTTAAGTCCAATCTCTTAGCACAAGCATGTGAAATAAGAGATTGTGTGGCACCCATGTCAATAATAGAAATTAGAGGAGTACCATTAATAAAACATGTACCTCGAATCAACCTGTCAACATTAGTAGTATTTGTTCCAGACAAGAAAAAAATGTTTCCTCCCGATTAAGCCTTCATTTTCTTCTGGAAATTAGTAGTGATATGGCCTTACTCTCTACAATTGTAGTAAGTCACCAAATTACCCTTACAATCAGCGATGAAGTGCCCTGTCTTCCCGCACTTGTAACACTTCTTCTCAGCACTGGAGCACTCATTGACATGATGA
The DNA here is from genome assembly GCA_963966055.1 of Lathyrus aphaca. Classification (NCBI taxonomy): domain Eukaryota; kingdom Viridiplantae; phylum Streptophyta; class Magnoliopsida; order Fabales; family Fabaceae; genus Lathyrus; species Lathyrus aphaca. The sequence continues at coordinate 72,001,929 of OZ014522.1, read as the reverse complement.
CCTATCACACCACATCTATAACATCGGACCAAAGTATGAGCTCCTCTTCCATTAGACTTCTTTTCAACTGTAGATTTTTGTTTCCTTTTGTCAACAAGAGTCACATATGACTTTCCTTGAAACAGTTTTTCCCTTTATTTTCACTAATACTCGTGTAGTGAGTAGATAAGGCTCTGATATCTTCATCATATATCATGCAGTTATTCACTAATACAAAAGTAATGACGAGCTCATGGTAATCAATAACTTGTTTGATCTTGGGACGCAATCCGCTCTCAAAATTATGCACTTCGAACCCTCGGTAGCAACACTATTATAATGAGGATGTAATTTCATTATCTCCTCAGACTTTGAAGTATACTCTGCAACCGTCAAGTTTCCTTGTTTCAACTCAAGTAATTCAATCTACTTCTTGCTATGCACATCCTCAAGGAAGTACTTCTACAAAAATTGAGCTATGAACATAACCCAAGTAGCCTCAATACCAGTAACCTCCGGTCTCTAGCGTGTGTTATCCCACCAATCCCCAACTTCCTCAGACAACATGTGAGTACCAAACAATACCTTATGCTCCTAAGTACACACCATCACTCAGAAAATATTTTCAATCTCTTTTAGCCACGCATGAGCACCCTTTGGGTCATATCTACTCTTGAACGTCAATGGATTATTCCTCTGAAATTTTCCCGAGCCACGGAACTCATCACCTGCTTGGTTCCACTATCCATGTAGAGCTTGAGCCTTTGACTCCAAAGCATCATCAATTGTGTGATTGTTACTTCTAGACATATTTCACATCATCAAAAAGACATTAGAAGAAACAATGCATCGAAATGGTACACACACATGTCCCATACTATGGAACAATTATCATGCAAAAACCTGGATGGACAGAAAAACTTGCTCTGATACCATTATGTAACACCCTAAACCCCGAAACTTATATAAAAATGTTTACTCAATAATTTAATGAATCACCAACGACAACCCTTCAACACACATAGTCATTTTGAAAACATGCAATGGAAAAGTAAACAACATACACATGTAATCTCATGCTTGTAAACACCCCAAATTTGCCCTCCGGTTTCTGGCGTTTCATTTTACATTCATACGCATTTTTGCATACCATTCGCATGTGCATAAGACATGGGATCACATTTTCTGAAGAATTTGGGTTTCACGTCATTATTTGCAGATTATCAGAGAATTTGAGGTTTCAGCTATGCAACCATTAGTGGCATCATCCTCTCTTTGTTCCTGTCACTAAATTAGGGTTTATTTCCCTGATTTAGCGGAAGTCAAGGATTCCACGTCTGAAAGGACTATTTGCTATACATCTGGGCTGTCATCAATTCAGTGGTTGATTTATCGAACAGTGCATGCTCAAGTCAAGTTGTGTTGTGTACTGGATTTATCAAATTATCAAGTTGTGATTCATGAGAAGTTTGGTTCAGGAAATTAGACTGTCAGTTATTCTATGCTTCTTTTGTGGATTTATTTTTATTTTTATTAATTTTGTTTTAAGTCCAATTTAAGTTTAGGTTTTAGAATTAGTGTTAATCTTATTAACCTTTGTTTAGATTTCACCATAACTAATTGCTTAATTTGTTTTATTTTTAAGATAGTTTAATTTAGTTTTTTATTATCATTATAGTTTTATTATTTAGAGTTTATAATTATTTTTAGATAATTTTTGATAAGTTTTTATTTAGGATGGTTTATTTACTTTATGACATTTTAATTAGTATTCTTTTTTATTTTTATTTTTTTAGTCTTCATTTCTAAGAAAATATATAGTTCAACTTCAATCATCTCCTTACTTTACATTTCTATACCAACCAAATACTTTGCCCCTACAATGGCAACATGCCAGCCTGTATAAACACACCAGCCTGTATCTTTCACCAAAAAGGATACCAAGTCCTGCAGAATCTGCTACAAAAAAAAGAGAACACAGACCATAACCAAAAATTCGGGGGGGACCATCCCAAAAAGAGGAGAGAAAACGAATTTTCCCATTTTTCTTGGCTGGAGACAAACAATAACAACAAAAAAAGATAACAACACAATCACGTCCCTCTCTTCCTTCTTCCAAACTCTTCAAACCTCACCAACAACAACTCAAAAAAACCATAAACCAAACCTCCATCTTCAACACAAAATCCACACAGCCATATCCCATTTTTCCCTGACCAATATCCATCAACCCCCAAACACACAAATCACAAACTATAAACCGAAAAAACAGAACAAAGGAGAGAAGCCTTGCGCTACTACGGTGATTTTTCTCAGAAAGAATCAAAAGCACGACCTGCTACCGTAAGAAGAAACGGATCCTCCCTGACCATAACCGAAAAATTCGTTAACAGCCAACAACAGATACAGAACCACGAAACTTCTTCTTCACCACGAAACACTCACCGTCGAAAACTAGGAGCAAAACGCGTCGAAACTTCAAAACCATAAAAATCAGGACCAATATCATCACACGACCGAAGCAAGCCCAGAAAATCCACCACTCACCTATTCCTTCCTCCGCCTTGAAAACTCAGAGACCCTCATACAAAACCCTCGTCTTCATCTTCACACCCGACCATCTGAAACATCACCGCCACCACCTTCGTGTCTTCCTCAACCCCAACACAAACTGCAAAACCCTCTTTAACATCACTAAATTACCGCAGCTCACACTCATTCTCCTCCATCCAACAGCAACCAAATCCATCTCACAAATCGTACCAGCACATAATACTCCATCAAATCGCAACTCACCGTCAAACCTTCAAATCGTCCACCATTTCCTTCAAACAACAACAAACCAATCTCAAAATCAAAACAAAGAAGAAGTTGAGGTGAAGTAGAGAGGGAATGGATATGTTACGAGATAACAAACCGAAACACGACGAGGAAGCCGAACAAGCCAGCTGAGATCGCACAAGAGAGGAGAGAAGTCGACGATGAAATCTGAGCTGTTGTTGGAGTTTTCTTTTGAAGAAGAGGAACAAATCACCACCGAACCCTCATCAATAGAATCACCGTCAAACGCATCCCCGCTTGTACTCTTGGTCCACTGCTCTCGCTTCTCTCATCGCCACCTTCGGAGATCTATCTCCACCGTTGGAGAGTTAGGGCTATCGCCGGAGATATTCACCGCCGCCGTTTCGGATTTCTTTTTCTGTCGAGTCCCTGTTGAAGGAGGAGTGTATCGTGTTGGCTTTTGTTGACTTTCAGATTGCTGTATCTTTTTGCACTTTTATTATTTTATAAACTTTGCTTTGCCTAGCTGCATGTGAACTGGTGAGATGGTGTTTCTTAAGTGATCCCGTGGCAACACTGCAGGAGCTCATGAATTGTGAAGGGCCCGTGTGGAGTTTCCTTTCCTCCCCCCTTGGATTTCGCTGCCTGCTACTGGGTTGATGCTTGTGTGGGCTTCTAAGCCCACTTATTTGTTTATAATGTTGCAGCTGTTTCCAAGTGCAGCCCATAATTCAGCAACCACCCCTTTCCCTTGGCCTCTTTCTTTTCTTGTTATTAATTTTTTATCCTAGATTTTGTTATTTGTTAGTTATTAACTAAATTTTTTAATTGTTAATTAATTAGAATTTTGATAATTATTTAGTTAGTAATTAGAATTTTATTTTGTAAAGTTTGATTATTAATTTCAAATTAGTTTAGAATTTATTTTCTCCCGATTTAGCTGGTTTAATTAAATAGAATTTTATTTGATTTTTTTGTTCTAGTTTGACTTGATATTTTGTAGGCTCATTACTCGATTTTGATGGATGTGGATGCCGCTTGACGATGACCTTGTGATTTATCATTTTTATAACTTTGTCTGGACTGATGAGATCCTTGATGCAGATGTAGTTTAGCACTTGATTTTGTTTAGACTTGTTCTTGGCTATTTTCGTTGGTCACCTTGGATGCAGGAAGCTTATATTTGACTTTTACTTGATACTCTGATAATGGACAATTATGCTTAACTGTAGAATCCGTTCTGGACTTGATTTTTTATTTCCTGAGTTTCTCTTGCGCGAATTGAAGAGGCAGCGGACCTTCTCCGTTAGGTAATGCTGGGTCCCGATTTTACCTATTGCATGCTGCTGCATCTGGAAGTCCTACTGGTGTAGGCTCTGTTTGTGCATTGTCATCTTATTTCCATATCGCATTCTCATCTCTTTATCTTATTTCTTCTTCATATTGCATTCTCATCTCCATATCTTCATTCTTATTCATCTTATCTTATTCCTCATCTTCTCTTATTCTTTCTTAATTTGAGGTGTGCTTAGGCCACCATGGAGCTTCTCCTTTCTCTTCTTCTTCTCCTTCATTAGGATAGTGAGCCACACTAACCTAGGACCATCCGAGTATGTGAATATTAGGATTAGACTTTTTCCACTCATATTTTACCTTTGCGTCTCTTTGAGTCTTCTCTCCTCATCTCATAACCCGGGACTAAACCCTAAAGGCTTTAAGGCTTTGTGATTAAGCTTATGCCTGCATCCTTCTATTAGGATGGAGTGTATAACTTTAATCCTAAGTGTTAAACCCTTCATGTGTTTAAATCTCTTAATCAATCCACTTAATAATCACCAAGACATCACACTTGTAACTTGGGCCTTGCATTAGGGTTCTAATTCTTCCTTAATTGGTTAAGAAGGACTAACCCTAGTGTTAATGGACAAGTCCCCCTCAAGTTGTCTTACAAATCATAAAACTCACTTCATCATCATACCATTAATTAAAATCCACTTAATAAAGGCCTTGTTTTGTCATGAGTTTAATTCCTAATCATGGATTAAGTTGAGGAGCTTTCCTCAGCTTAAACATTCTCATCTATTATCCTTCTATTAGGATGGTGTAATGAGTCTGTTAAATCCCTGATTATGGCTTAACCTCATTACTCAACACTAAACAAAAACACCAAAAACATCTAAATAATCATAAGTAGGTTAATGATCTTAATCCTACATCAAGGGTGATTAAGTGTGAGAATCTGACTTCACACTTAAGGTATTCTCATTACCCCTAATCAGAGGGAATATGTGATGAGTTTACTAAATCCATTGGTTTAGGCTTAAGCTCATTAACTTATGACAAACTTTCAAAAGCAATAAAAGATTGAAAACACAAAAACAAACAACAATCGTCTCCTCCGGGATTCTTTTCTCACCATCTTCACTCATAAACGAGAACTTGCTTCTTCCGTCTAATGCAAGACAGTTTGCACCTGAGCCAGACAGGTCATACACTTGAGCATAGGCAAGTAAGCAGTTCACAAGTCAATTCATCTATCAGTCTCTTTGGGTCGAACTACGGTGTTCTGACTTCCTCATTGCACGAGAGGATACGTAGGCATAACTTAACAGTTATCGAACAAAAGTCTCTGTATATTCCCCCTCTTTCCAGCATCATTCTTTAGCCTCATTATTCATGAGCATCTCACTCTTGTCGTTACACTGACACTGTATATTTATACACTTCACACTTCTTTTACACTGACACCTGTACATCTTTTCCAGCTATTCTATACACTAATTGCACTGACACTTCCCCTTTAAAACACAAATCTTTTAAGCGTGGATCCCGTCGAGTACGACGGACAATCTGGGTGCTAATACCTTCCCAGGTTGTAACCAACCCCCTTTCTCAGTTTCTCTGGTTCACAACCGTCTTATCCATCTCTTTCTAGGTCTATGCAGCATTGCCTTTCCTCCGGGATAAAAATGCCTAGCTGGCGACTCTATTCATCTCCAGTGAGTTCACGGCTGTGTGTTCTCATTGTCCCTCTCGCCGACCGTTCGCGTCTGTACCTTTATTTGGGCCAGTCCCATTTTATCGGGAGCGACAGCTTGGCGACTCTGCTGGGGACCCTTATACTGCAACCAGGGCTTCTGGTTCTTTTTGTGGGTTCCTCCTAGCGCTTGATTGATTTGTGTTTACTGGGGTGTTATGTGCTTATTTGTGTTTATGTATTTGTATTTATTTTGATTTATGTACAGTTGGCTTTACTGCTTTCTTTATTGCCTTTTGCATTATATCATATTGTCATACTGTACTGCTGGCTGGATCTGGTCTTTTGTTTTGGTGGGTGGGTTGTTTCATTGAGAGTTAAGATCCTATACCTGGGATCTGAGTGACACCTAGGCTAGAGTGAATCATATTCTTTCCCATTCCATTTCGGTCTGGTGCGGGAATATGAAACACGGTTCAGATGTGGGTTTCTTCTTGAGAACTCTGTGTTGCAGATTTCCTGCAATGCTAGGGCTATCTGGGAAGCCTGCTAAGTCTGGATGACCTTTAGTTTTGACCTTCAGAAACTGAGGTGAATTAGAGGAGGAATTGTTATGGTTATTGTAAACACTGTACCTCCGGGTTAGAAGTGTTTACACTTCTCATAACTAATCCAAGTCTGAGGATCCTTGTTTTAGAACACCACCTGTGAGGGGGTTGGGCTGTTTACAGGTTCGCAGGTACCCTTGACCTCAACATACCCTCATTACCAGTACAATTGTTTTGATCCGGTCACTATGATCCTGAAGATATTGACCTCCGGTTCTCAGTTACTATTTTGGGTTATTATTCAGAGATCTTGTGGTTACAGACACTTGATTCTTGGTTCAGCATTCCAGATTCCAGGCAGTTTCCAGCTGTGATCCCATGTCTTTGCATCTTTTGCATCATCATATTGCATTTTGCATTTGCATCCGCATTGCATTTTCCTCTTCCAGAGAGCTCATCCTTCCTCTTTTGTCCATGGCCAGCCAGCTGATTTCCCGGTACTCAGTTTGAACAAGTGGTAACAGTTAGAAGACGACAGAGTGTGTGAAGCTAGACTGAGCAGTGCCAAGAGTTAAAAAGGTCAGTTTGGAAGCCGTCAGTAGCTATGTCAGAGAACAACCGTCAGAATGTTGAGTTTCCACCTGGTTTCACTTCAATGACCAATCCTCTGTATGGTCTATCTCCTGATGAAGATCTTCCACAAGTGAACAATCTTGCTCAAGCTCAGCCTGTACAGACCCCGATCGTGAATCAGAATGTACCTGAACCATCTGTTGTCCGAGGTGGACCTTCGTCTTCGACTGATACTGCGAATTATCAGAGTTTTGCCTTCCCTATGCCAGACTTCCAAGGGGCAGTCCCTCTTGTGAAAACCAAGGATCCATAAGTTATTGATCCTGCTGAAAGATTTCGTGTGTTGGATGAGCGACTCAAAGCCTTAGCGGATCCTGATGCCTTCGGTTTTGATGCTCTAACCCTGTGTTTGGTGCCGGGTCTTGTCATACCTCCAGATTTCAAGACTCCGAAGTTTGAGAAATACACTGGTGTCAGTTGCCCGAAGCGTCATTTGGTGATGTTCTGTAGAAAAATGACTTCTTACGCCTGCAATGATAAGTTGATGATTCACTGTTTTCAGGACAGTTTAAGTGGGGCATCTTTAAGTTGGTACATGGATTTGGAAAGCAGTCATATCCGATCTTGGAATGATTTATCCAGAGCTTTCGTAAAGCAATACCAGTACAATATGGACGTGGCGCCCAATCGCACGCACTTGCAGAGCCTATCCCAGAGGAGTGGTGAATCTTTCAGAGAATATGCACAGCGGTGGAGAGAATTGGCAGCCCAAGTGCAACCACCACTTTCAGACAGAGAATTGATTGACTTGTTCGTGGGCACCTTGCAGGGTCTATACTTGGAAAGAATGAGTAGCGTTGGGATGACAAGCTTCTCTGATTTGATGATAGTTGGAGTACGCATTGAGAGCCTGCTCAGAAGTGGAAAGATCCAGGACTTTTCGAATATCCCAGCTAGTGAAGGTGAGTCTGTTGTTAGCTCCCAAGAGGAAGAATGGTATGACATCAGTGCAGTCATGGCAAATATCGAATATTCTAGACCGACATCTTCTCAGAGATCATCTATTCCCGTGTCTGGTCACTCTTATGGGCATTCGGTAATTCTCAGAGCACCATATCAGAAGTCCTGGACTCCTCCTCGTCCAAATCTGCAAGCTCATGGTCGAAGACCTCAGAATCAACTTCGGAGCCAGCCTAGGCCTCGTAACAATCTGGAAAGAAGGATTGCTCCTCTTCATCCAGTCCCCATGGCATACAGTGAACTCTTGCCACATCTAGTTCAGAGCTCGTTGGTGGTTCCTAAGCCTCTCAAGCCGTTACCAGGGCCGTACCCTCCAGAGTACAATCCTCATGAGCAGTGCGGGTATCATGGTGGATCAATGGGGCATTCAACTGAAGATTGCAAAGCTTTTTAAGCCAAAGTACAACAATTGATCGACAAGGGCTACATTTCCTTTCCAGAAGGAAGCTTGGTTGTGCATCAACCTTTCACCTGATTGAGTTCAAAAAACTTCAGAAGGAGCGTATCTTGATTTCAGTGGCTTAGACAACAGTATGTCAGCAGAGTTGGTGGTCGTTGTATCCTTTTATCATTTGCATTGTAGTTTCTTTCCTGTTAGCAGCTACTTGTCTTTTAAGCATTGTTATTTTAAATGGTAATGTTAATGTAGTGATCTTGCACTTTTGAATCAATTATGTCGCATTCGCTCATTTTTTCTTTCCTTGCATCAAAAACGAAAAAATAAAAAAATTTGCATCCATATACCTCCCATTTATTTCACTGTTGTTTAGCAGGTTTGAGGGAGGATGATGACAACTGAATACTCATAATTGTTGAAGGTATGCTTTCAGAGTAGAACCTGTTGACGATGTACAGGCATTGCTTCAATTCCCAAACACCGGAGATATAAGGGAGATAAACCCTTGTCAACCCCTTTGAGCCTTGAAGCAGGAGTTTCTTTTCTGAACGAAAAAACCCTCACATCCAACCCGGGGCCGGGTAGTCATCAGTCAATTTGACCGAGCGTTCAAATTTCCAAAGGAATGTGCATCCGAGGATCCATTACCTTTATTCATTACACCTCAAGAGGTCAAGGGACGTGAAACCATAATGGTTATCCCTCACCAACAAAGGAATGAGGCAGTCAACCCTTTCAGCAAGTCATGACAAGTCAGTATCACACGATTTGTTCAACAAAAATCAAAGAAAAAAAGAAATAAAGCCCGCTAAGTCGGAAAATGTGTGAAAACATATGACTTAGGCAAAAGTTAGGGCATCCCGCTGGACTTCAAAATCGAAAAATTCAAAAAAAAAAAAAGAACCAGTCCAGGCAAAAGTTAGGGAGTGAAAAAATGAAGGAGAATTTTCCATGAGAACAAAGTCGTGTGACCAGACACAAAGTCAGAATGGGTGACCGTTACTCCAAGAAACCTCATTGGTGTGTAAACCATCAACGTCATTGGTTCCTCAATCATTACAAAACCCTTGTGAGAAGCGAGCGCTTAAGTCGAATTAGCTGAATATAGGACGGGAGAACATCAAGGAGAATGGGTGGGCACAAATAAACTTTGAGCCATAAATCCTTCTTTCTAAAACCGTGAACCAGACTACGTCATAACCCTTGAAAGTCCTAATTGAATCAGGTTCAATTCTGAAAGCATACTACGACAAGGTTGCGTAAACTGACTCCTAACGATTTGCCAACTCAACACTACGTTTGGACTAATCGTCCATTCGTCACACACTGTCACAGCATCAAAATAAATAAATTTTCAAAAACTTGCATGTGTACTGCATTAAAATTACCATTTGTAAATGAACAGTTGTAATTGCAAGTCAGCTTGTGACACCAGGGAAGTTCCTGCGAAGAGCAATCACGAAGGAACGTGATCATTCAACAATGATGACCAGAATCAAGCGCATCGTGCAAGCCTATGAATCAGGGGCATGTTATCCAGCGGTGTTGTTGACCAAGGAATCTGTCAAGGTAAAGAGAGTTCCCAAGCATCAGTTGATCGAGGAACGTCATTCAAAGTCAGTTGATCAGAGCTGAATCTGCCAAACAGGGGCAGGACATCCGGAGTTTCCATTGACTAAGGGTCAATTCTTCCAATGCCCAGTCAGAATGAGTCAAGTCGCTTCCACGCTCATACCGGGGCAGAACACTTCCTGAGATCACTAAGTGCAACTCTCCTCGAGAGAACATCCAGGTCCGCCGTTCCAGGGTTTGTATAATCAGTGATAGTCTGTTCAGAGACTCACCCAACAGGGGCAACTTTAGCTATGCAGAGCAAGTTATATCAGTAATCTCAGAGTTCAAGACGGGTATCGGGAAATCATGCTACCCACCGTCGCCTTTGTCACCCATCTCAACCAGAAGCCTTGTCACTAAGACCTTTCTTCCCACCTCGGGAGTTTTTCTGGCCTTTCATAATCATTGCATAAATCATTTGCGTACGTTATTCATGTCGCATATGGAGCATATGCATCATATTTGCATTGGTCACAACCCCTCAAACATCAGATCTCACATCCAGGGCCTCGTAACCCCAACTTATCAAAGTCCAGTTCTCGTCTGGCAAAACTTTTCAAAGTCCAGTTCTCGTCTGGCAAACCAATCCAAAGTCCAGTTCTCGTCTGGCAAAACTTTTCAAAGTCCAGTTCTCGTCTGGCAGACAAACCCAAAGTCCAGTTCTCGTCTGGCAAACCAACTTCAAATACCAGTTCTCGTCTGGTAGGCGAATCTTTTAACCAGTTCCCGTCTGGTCACCTTTTCAGTTAGCCCGTTGAACGCCAGTTCCCGTCTGGTAGTCATTCTTTTTTCAGAGTCAATTCTCGTTTGACAATGAACCCAAGGAGTCGGTTCTCGTCTGACGACTTTTTCTTTGCCCATCAGTTCTTGTCTGTTGGCCTACCTTTAATGAACCAGTTCTCGTCTGGTAATTCACCTTCAAAAGTCCAATTGCTTGGCAACCAAAAGTATATATCTATCAACCTGGCCCTAGCGCCCAACCATCTTTGTTTCATATCTTTGGTTATGAGCATACGTCTGCATTGTACATCATTTGCATTGCATCTTCATACCGCATGGTTTCTGTTTTAGCTCTGATGTGGGGCAAAAAATCGTTTCAAGACGTAATCTGGGGCAGTTATCTCAAGACTTGTTGAATTTCTGCGAGAGTTTGAAGGCACTGGGGCAATTCTGGATGCCAAGTCTTCTGTAAAATCCTCTGAAGACGATCTTTTATGGACGATGCAATCTGAGGCCATTTGAAGAGTAAAGGGATGCTTGTTCACTCAGGATGATCAGTAATGCTTTTGTTGAGCTCAGAAGTTTGAAGCACTGTGTTAATTCTCAGGGAATGTCTGGTATTTATTTTACCAGCAGGGCATTGGAAGTTTATTTCTTCCCCGAGCATAAAGATCTTCTTTCAGCCGACAAGATTCCCTCATGAGGAGTTGGTTATTCGCATTCAGTCAAAGCCAATTTTCATTGGCATATCTTCCCAACACAGCTGTTATGCTATACTTGGGGCATATTTTGATTCTCCAGCAAAGTCTCTCCTCAGCAGAGCATTGCCAAATCTTTTTCAACCATGCCAGAAGGTTGACACATCCCCAGCTGAGTTAGAGCAGACGATATCCCCAACAGAACTTCAAGGCTAATTGAATCGTTCTCGTCCCCAAGCGGACTTATCTTTCCACAGCGAAGTTTTCCCAACAGGCAGCTGAAGGCCTTGCTTCCCCACAAAGTTAGAATTATCAGAATTCCCTCCTCAGCAGGATTGTGTGATCAAGCATCTTCCCTAGCCAAGTCTAAAGATAATCTTTCTCCATAGAGTCATTGGGATTCTCGTTTCCAAGGGATTTCCCCGGCAGAGCAAGAAGAAATTCTCCCCAATGGAGTCAGAGCAGGATGATCAGATCCTCAGCAGATGTTCAAAGCAGTTAAACGAAGTATACCTCACGCAAAGTCGTCTTTCCTCCAGTGAAAACCTCTCCAACAAGCATCAGGTTGCCAACACTTCGTTCCCATCAGAGTTAAAAGCTTTCAACCCGTCAGCAGTATGCAAAATGCTTCCCAGATTCCCCAGCGGAGAGTTAAAGCTAAACAGTTGCCTTACACTCCCGAACATCAGTATATACTCCTTGTGGCACCCGTCTGTGTCATATCCCCAGCAGAAAGCCAAAGTATCCTCTTTGCACTCACAGATACATGTATATATAAGATCCTTGACATCCGTCCGTGTCACCTTCCCCAGCACAGTAACATAAACACTTTGTATATCAGATACTTGTTCATACTATACTGTTCTTCTTTCGACACTCGTCCGTGTCACTCTCCCCAACAGTAAATACTCATCTATACATCACTCATACTTACTACTCATGTTACTCTTATACCCGATACTCGTCCGTATCTTGTATATACCATTTATATATCCCCACAGACTCGACACTCGTCCGTGTTCTCTGTTAACCAGTTGGTACTCTTCCGTACCATCATCTCAGAACATGCGTCAAGCGTTTGTTTCTACCTGATACTCGTCCGTATCATGGTCTTAAGGATGTTCGTCCGCATCTTTAATCCATACGTTGTGTCAAACACTTTTGTCTTCTTGAATTTAGACACTCGCTTGTGTCTACTTTTCCCCAGAAGAGTCCCTTCAGATTCAACACTCGTTCGTGTTCTCTGTTAACCAGTTGATACTCGTCCGTATCATCATCTCTGAACACATGCCAGTATTTGTTTCTACCCGATACTCGTCCGTATCGTAATCTTAAGGATGCTCGTCCGCATCTTTAATCTATACACAAACGTCTAAACACTTATACCTTTTTGTTTCTTGGATATAAACACTCGTCCGTGTTTACTATTCCCCAGTAAATCACCTACAAAGCAAACTTTCCCTTTTTATCTAACACTCGTCCTGTGTCACGATACACCCTGAGAGCAGCCGTACCCTGCTAGGTGGTCGTCCTCCACCTCTTGATGGTCGTCCTCCATCATGCTCGTCCGATGGCCGTCCCTATCGTTGATTTTCTATCCGACATTCGTCCTATGTCGTGATTTTTAGCAGCCGTCCCCTGCTAGGTGATCGTCCTTCACCTTTGATGACCGTACCTCATCACCTGTTTATTTCATTTATTCTTTAACCCGATGGTCGTCCCCGTCGTGGTCCCTTTTCCTTTTAGCCCGATGGCCGTCCCCATCGCTGGTTACCTTACTTTATGAACTTGATGGCCGTCCCCGTCATGTTTCACTCGATCCCCAGAGAATCTTGCAATTTTATCTTGATGGCCGTCCCTATCATAATATCTTATTTTTTCCCAGCTAGTCGGTCGTCCCCGTCTTGGCTTTACCTTTTATCCCCAGCATGTCGGCCGTACCCGTCATTGCTTTATTTCCCACACTCTTCCCAGCATGTCGGCCGTCCCCGCCATTGCTATTTACCCAGCAGTCGTCCTCTGCTCGACGGTCGTCCTCCGTCGCCCATACTTTGCAATATAATTTATTTCCTTTTACAATCTATATCCCTTTTCTTCTTCATTCTGTGAGTGCAAATTTCGGGGTCTTTTTGGTATTCAATCACTGTTTATCTTGAACGTCTAATAGCCGTTGCTCTCATCCTTTCCAGATTAACAGTTGCTTGAATAGGGGCAGCTGTAAACACCCCAAATTTGCCCTCCGGTTTCTGGCGTTTCATTTTACATTCATACGCATTTTTGCATACCATTCGCATGTGCATAAGACATGGGATCACATTTTCTGAAGAATTTGGGTTTCACGTCATTATTTGCAGATTATCAGAGAATTTGAGGTTTCAGCTATGCAACCATTAGTGGCATCATCCTCTCTTTGTTCCTGTCACTAAATTAGGGTTTATTTCCCTGATTTAGCGGAAGTCAAGGATTCCACGTCTGAAAGGACTATTTGCTATACATCTGGGCTGTCATCAATTCAGTGGTTGATTTATCGAACAGTGCATGCTCAAGTCAAGTTGTGTTGTGTACTGGATTTATCAAATTATCAAGTTGTGATTCATGAGAAGTTTGGTTCAGGAAATTAGACTGTCAGTTATTCTATGCTTCTTTTGTGGATTTATTTTTATTTTTATTAATTTTGTTTTAAGTCCAATTTAAGTTTAGGTTTTAGAATTAGTGTTAATCTTATTAACCTTTGTTTAGATTTCACCATAACTAATTGCTTAATTTGTTTTATTTTTAAGATAGTTTAATTTAGTTTTTTATTATCATTATAGTTTTATTATTTAGAGTTTATAATTATTTTTAGATAATTTTTGATAAGTTTTTATTTAGGATGGTTTATTTACTTTATGACATTTTAATTAGTATTCTTTTTTATTTTTATTTTTTTAGTCTTCATTTCTAAGAAAATATATAGTTCAACTTCAATCATCTCCTTACTTTACATTTCTATACCAACCAAATACTTTGCCCCTACAATGGCAACATGCCAGCCTGTATAAACACACCAGCCTGTATCTTTCACCAAAAAGGATACCAAGTCCTGCAGAATCTGCTACAAAAAAAAGAGAACACAGACCATAACCAAAAATTCGGGGGGGACCATCCCAAAAAGAGGAGAGAAAACGAATTTTCCCATTTTTCTTGGCTGGAGACAAACAATAACAACAAAAAAAGATAACAACACAATCACGTCCCTCTCTTCCTTCTTCCAAACTCTTCAAACCTCACCAACAACAACTCAAAAAAACCATAAACCAAACCTCCATCTTCAACACAAAATCCACACAGCCATATCCCATTTTTCCCTGACCAATATCCATCAACCCCCAAACACACAAATCACAAACTATAAACCGAAAAAACAGAACAAAGGAGAGAAGCCTTGCGCTACTACGGTGATTTTTCTCAGAAAGAATCAAAAGCACGACCTGCTACCGTAAGAAGAAACGGATCCTCCCTGACCATAACCGAAAAATTCGTTAACAGCCAACAACAGATACAGAACCACGAAACTTCTTCTTCACCACGAAACACTCACCGTCGAAAACTAGGAGCAAAACGCGTCGAAACTTCAAAACCATAAAAATCAGGACCAATATCATCACACGACCGAAGCAAGCCCAGAAAATCCACCACTCACCTATTCCTTCCTCCGCCTTGAAAACTCAGAGACCCTCATACAAAACCCTCGTCTTCATCTTCACACCCGACCATCTGAAACATCACCGCCACCACCTTCGTGTCTTCCTCAACCCCAACACAAACTGCAAAACCCTCTTTAACATCACTAAATTACCGCAGCTCACACTCATTCTCCTCCATCCAACAGCAACCAAATCCATCTCACAAATCGTACCAGCACATAATACTCCATCAAATCGTAACTCACCGTCAAACCTTCAAATCGTCCACCATTTCCTTCAAACAACAACAAACCAATCTCAAAATCAAAACAAAGAAGAAGTTGAGGTGAAGTAGAGAGGGAATGGATATGTTACGAGATAACAAACCGAAACACGACGAGGAAGCCGAACAAGCCAGCTGAGATCGCACAAGAGAGGAGAGAAGTCGACGATGAAATCTGAGCTGTTGTTGGAGTTTTCTTTTGAAGAAGAGGAACAAATCACCACCGAACCCTCATCAATAGAATCACCGTCAAACGCATCCCCGCTTGTACTCTTGGTCCACTGCTCTCGCTTCTCTCATCGCCACCTTCGGAGATCTATCTCCACCGTTGGAGAGTTAGGGCTATCGCCGGAGATATTCACCGCCGCCGTTTCGGATTTCTTTTTCTGTCGAGTCCCTGTTGAAGGAGGAATGTATCGTGTTGGCTTTTGTTGACTTTCAGATTGCTGTATCTTTTTGCACTTTTATTATTTTATAAACTTTGCTTTGCCTAGCTGCATGTGAACTGGTGAGATGGTGTTTCTTAAGTGATCCCGTGGCAACACTGCAGGAGCTCATGAATTGTGAAGGGCCCGTGTGGAGTTTCCTTTCCTCCCCCCTTGGATTTCGCTGCCTGCTACTGGGTTGATGCTTGTGTGGGCTTCTAAGCCCACTTATTTGTTTATAATGTTGCAGCTGTTTCCAAGTGCAGCCCATAATTCAGCAACCACCCCTTTCCCTTGGCCTCTTTCTTTTCTTGTTATTAATTTTTTATCCTAGATTTTGTTATTTGTTAGTTATTAACTAAATTTTTTAATTGTTAATTAATTAGAATTTTGATAATTATTTAGTTAGTAATTAGAATTTTATTTTGTAAAGTTTGATTATTAATTTCAAATTAGTTTAGAATTTATTTTCTCCCGATTTAGCTGGTTTAATTAAATAGAATTTTATTTGATTTTTTTGTTCTAGTTTGACTTGATATTTTGTAGGCTCATTACTCGATTTTGATGGATGTGGATGCCGCTTGACGATGACCTTGTGATTTATCATTTTTATAACTTTGTCTGGACTGATGAGATCCTTGATGCAGATGTAGTTTAGCACTTGATTTTGTTTAGACTTGTTCTTGGCTATTTTCGTTGGTCACCTTGGATGCAGGAAGCTTATATTTGACTTTTACTTGATACTCTGATAATGGACAATTATGCTTAACTGTAGAATCCGTTCTGGACTTGATTTTTTATTTCCTGAGTTTCTCTTGCGCGAATTGAAGAGGCAGCGGACCTTCTCCGTTAGGTAATGCTGGGTCCCGATTTTACCTATTGCATGCTGCTGCATCTGGAAGTCCTACTGGTGTAGGCTCTGTTTGTGCATTGTCATCTTATTTCCATATCGCATTCTCATCTCTTTATCTTATTTCTTCTTCATATTGCATTCTCATCTCCATATCTTCATTCTTATTCATCTTATCTTATTCCTCATCTTCTCTTATTCTTTCTTAATTTGAGGTGTGCTTAGGCCACCATGGAGCTTCTCCTTTCTCTTCTTCTTCTCCTTCATTAGGATAGTGAGCCACACTAACCTAGGACCATCCGAGTATGTGAATATTAGGATTAGACTTTTTCCACTCATATTTTACCTTTGCGTCTCTTTGAGTCTTCTCTCCTCATCTCATAACCCGGGACTAAACCCTAAAGGCTTTAAGGCTTTGTGATTAAGCTTATGCCTGCATCCTTCTATTAGGATGGAGTGTATAACTTTAATCCTAAGTGTTAAACCCTTCATGTGTTTAAATCTCTTAATCAATCCACTTAATAATCACCAAGACATCACACTTGTAACTTGGGCCTTGCATTAGGGTTCTAATTCTTCCTTAATTGGTTAAGAAGGACTAACCCTAGTGTTAATGGACAAGTCCCCCTCAAGTTGTCTTACAAATCATAAAACTCACTTCATCATCATACCATTAATTAAAATCCACTTAATAAAGGCCTTGTTTTGTCATGAGTTTAATTCCTAATCATGGATTAAGTTGAGGAGCTTTCCTCAGCTTAAACATTCTCATCTATTATCCTTCTATTAGGATGGTGTAATGAGTCTGTTAAATCCCTGATTATGGCTTAACCTCATTACTCAACACTAAACAAAAACACCAAAAACATCTAAATAATCATAAGTAGGTTAATGATCTTAATCCTACATCAAGGGTGATTAAGTGTGAGAATCTGACTTCACACTTAAGGTATTCTCATTACCCCTAATCAGAGGGAAGATGTGATGAGTTTACTAAATCCATTGGTTTAGGCTTAAGCTCATTAACTTATGACAAACTTTCAAAAGCAATAAAAGATTGAAAACACAAAAACAAACAACAATCGTCTCCTCCGGGATTCTTTTCTCACCATCTTCACTCATAAACGAGAACTTGCTTCTTCCGTCTAATGCAAGACAGTTTGCACCTGAGCCAGACAGGTCATACACTTGAGCATAGGCAAGTAAGCAGTTCACAAGTCAATTCATCTATCAGTCTCTTTGGGTCGAACTACGGTGTTCTGACTTCCTCATTGCACGAGAGGATACGTAGGCATAACTTAACAGTTATCGAACAAAAGTCTCTGTATATTCCCCCTCTTTCCAGCATCATTCTTTAGCCTCATTATTCATGAGCATCTCACTCTTGTCCTTACACTGACACTGTATATTTATACACTTCACACTTCTTTTACACTGACACCTGTACATCTTTTCCAGCTATTCTATACACTAATTGCACTGACATTTCCCCTTTAAAACACAAATCTTTTAAGCGTGGATCCCGTCGAGTACGACGGACAATCTGGGTGCTAATACCTTCCCAGGTTGTAACCAACCCCCTTTCTCAGTTTCTCTGGTTCACAACCGTCTTATCCATCTCTTTCTAGGTCTATGCAGCATTGCCTTTCCTCCGGGATAAAAATGCCTAGCTGGCGACTCTATTCATCTCCAGTGAGTTCACGGCTGTGTGTTCTCATTGTCCCTCTCGCCGACCGTTCGCGTCTGTACCTTTATTTGGGCCAGTCCCATTTTATCGGGAGCGACAGCTTGGCGACTCTGCTGGGGACCCTTATACTGCAACCAGGGCTTCTGGTTCTTTTTGTGGGTTCCTCCTAGCGCTTGATTGATTTGTGTTTACTGGGGTGTTATGTGCTTATTTGTGTTTATGTATTTGTATTTATTTTGATTTATGTACAGTTGGCTTTACTGCTTTCTTTATTGCCTTTTGCATTATATCATATTGTCATACTGTACTGCTGGCTGGATCTGGTCTTTTGTTTTGGTGGGTGGGTTGTTTCATTGAGAGTTAAGATCCTATACCTGGGATCTGAGTGACACCTAGGCTAGAGTGAATCATATTCTTTCCCATTCCATTTCGGTCTGGTGCGGGAATATGAAACACGGTTCAGATGTGGGTTTCTTCTTGAGAACTCTGTGTTGCAGATTTCCTGCAATGCTAGGGCTATCTGGGAAGCCTGCTAAGTCTGGATGACCTTTAGTTTTGACCTTCAGAAACTGAGGTGAATTAGAGGAGGAATTGTTATGGTTATTGTAAACACTGTACCTCCGGGTTAGAAGTGTTTACACTTCTCATAACTAATCCAAGTCTGAGGATCCTTGTTTTAGAACACCACCTGTGAGGGGGTTGGGCTGTTTACAGGTTCGCAGGTACCCTTGACCTCAACATACCCTCATTACCAGTACAATTGTTTTGATCCGGTCACTATGATCCTGAAGATATTGACCTCCGGTTCTCAGTTACTATTTTGGGTTATTATTCAGAGATCTTGTGGTTACAGACACTTGATTCTTGGTTCAGCATTCCAGATTCCAGGCAGTTTCCAGCTGTGATCCCATGTCTTTGCATCTTTTGCATCATCATATTGCATTTTGCATTTGCATCCGCATTGCATTTTCCTCTTCCAGAGAGCTCATCCTTCCTCTTTTGTCCATGGCCAGCCAGCTGATTTCCCGGTACTCAGTTTGAACAAGTGGTAACAGTTAGAAGACGACAGAGTGTGTGAAGCTAGACTGAGCAGTGCCAAGAGTTAAAAAGGTCAGTTTGGAAGCCGTCAGTAGCTATGTCAGAGAACAACCGTCAGAATGTTGAGTTTCCACCTGGTTTCACTTCAATGACCAATCCTCTGTATGGTCTATCTCCTGATGAAGATCTTCCACAAGTGAACAATCTTGCTCAAGCTCAGCCTGTACAGACCCCGATCGTGAATCAGAATGTACCTGAACCATCTGTTGTCCGAGGTGGACCTTCGTCTTCGACTGATACTGCGAATTATCAGAGTTTTGCCTTCCCTATGCCAGACTTCCAAGGGGCAGTCCCTCTTGTGAAAACCAAGGATCCATAAGTTATTGATCCTGCTGAAAGATTTCGTGTGTTGGATGAGCGACTCAAAGCCTTAGCGGATCCTGATGCCTTCGGTTTTGATGCTCTAACCCTGTGTTTGGTGCCGGGTCTTGTCATACCTCCAGATTTCAAGACTCCGAAGTTTGAGAAATACACTGGTGTCAGTTGCCCGAAGCGTCATTTGGTGATGTTCTGTAGAAAAATGACTTCTTACGCCTGCAATGATAAGTTGATGATTCACTGTTTTCAGGACAGTTTAAGTGGGGCATCTTTAAGTTGGTACATGGATTTGGAAAGCAGTCATATCCGATCTTGGAATGATTTATCCAGAGCTTTCGTAAAGCAATACCAGTACAATATGGACGTGGCGCCCAATCGCACGCACTTGCAGAGCCTATCCCAGAGGAGTGGTGAATCTTTCAGAGAATATGCACAGCGGTGGAGAGAATTGGCAGCCCAAGTGCAACCACCACTTTCAGACAGAGAATTGATTGACTTGTTCGTGGGCACCTTGCAGGGTCTATACTTGGAAAGAATGAGTAGCGTTGGGATGACAAGCTTCTCTGATTTGATGATAGTTGGAGTACGCATTGAGAGCCTGCTCAGAAGTGGAAAGATCCAGGACTTTTCGAATATCCCAGCTAGTGAAGGTGAGTCTGTTGTTAGCTCCCAAGAGGAAGAATGGTATGACATCAGTGCAGTCATGGCAAATATCGAATATTCTAGACCGACATCTTCTCAGAGATCATCTATTCCCGTGTCTGGTCACTCTTATGGGCATTCGGCAATTCTCAGAGCACCATATCAGAAGTCCTGGACTCCTCCTCGTCCAAATCTGCAAGCTCATGGTCGAAGACCTCAGAATCAACTTCGGAGCCAGCCTAGGCCTCGTAACAATCTGGAAAGAAGGATTGCTCCTCTTCATCCAGTCCCCATGGCATACAGTGAACTCTTGCCACATCTAGTTCAGAGCTCGTTGGTGGTTCCTAAGCCTCTCAAGCCGTTACCAGGGCCGTACCCTCCAGAGTACAATCCTCATGAGCAGTGCGGGTATCATGGTGGATCAATGGGGCATTCAACTGAAGATTGCAAAGCTTTTTAAGCCAAAGTACAACAATTGATCGACAAGGGCTACATTTCCTTTCCAGAAGGAAGCTTGGTTGTGCATCAACCTTTCACCTGATTGAGTTCAAAAGACTTCAGAAGGAGCGTATCTTGATTTCAGTGGCTTAGACAACAGTATGTCAGCAGAGTTGGTGGTCGTTGTATCCTTTTATCATTTGCATTGTAGTTTCTTTCCTGTTAGCAGCTACTTGTCTTTTAAGCATTGTTATTTTAAATGGTAATGTTAATGTAGTGATCTTGCACTTTTGAATCAATTATGTCGCATTCGCTCATTTTTTCTTTCCTTGCATCAAAAACGAAAAAATAAAAAAATTTGCATCCATATACCTCCCATTTATTTCACTGTTGTTTAGCAGGTTTGAGGGAGGATGATGACAACTGAATACTCATAATTGTTGAAGGTATGCTTTCAGAGTAGAACCTGTTGACGATGTACAGGCATTGCTTCAATTCCCAAACACCGGAGATATAAGGGAGATAAACCCTTGTCAACCCCTTTGAGCCTTGAAGCAGGAGTTTCTTTTCTGAACGAAAAAACCCTCACATCCAACCCGGGGCCGGGTAGTCATCAGTCAA
Organism: Lathyrus aphaca; assembly: GCA_963966055.1. NCBI lineage: Eukaryota > Viridiplantae > Streptophyta > Magnoliopsida > Fabales > Fabaceae > Lathyrus > Lathyrus aphaca. The sequence continues at coordinate 71,980,595 of OZ014522.1, read as the reverse complement.
TTTGACCGAGCGTTCAAATTTCCAAAGGAATGTGCATCCGAGGATCCATTACCTTTATTCATTACACCTCAAGAGGTCAAGGGACGTGAAACCATAATGGTTATCCCTCACCAACAAAGGAATGAGGCAGTCAACCCTTTCAGCAAGTCATGACAAGTCAGTATCACACGATTTGTTCAACAAAAATCAAAGAAAAAAAGAAATAAAGCCCGCTAAGTCGGAAAATGTGTGAAAACATATGACTTAGGCAAAAGTTAGGGCATCCCGCTGGACTTCAAAATCGAAAAATTCAAAAAAAAAAAAAGAACCAGTCCAGGCAAAAGTTAGGGAGTGAAAAAATGAAGGAGAATTTTCCATGAGAACAAAGTCGTGTGACCAGACACAAAGTCAGAATGGGTGACCGTTACTCCAAGAAACCTCATTGGTGTGTAAACCATCAACGTCATTGGTTCCTCAATCATTACAAAACCCTTGTGAGAAGCGAGCGCTTAAGTCGAATTAGCTGAATATAGGACGGGAGAACATCAAGGAGAATGGGTGGGCACAAATAAACTTTGAGCCATAAATCCTTCTTTCTAAAACCGTGAACCAGACTACGTCATAACCCTTGAAAGTCCTAATTGAATCAGGTTCAATTCTGAAAGCATACTACGACAAGGTTGCGTAAACTGACTCCTAACGATTTGCCAACTCAACACTACGTTTGGACTAATCGTCCATTCGTCACACACTGTCACAGCATCAAAATAAATAAATTTTCAAAAACTTGCATGTGTACTGCATTAAAATTACCATTTGTAAATGAACAGTTGTAATTGCAAGTCAGCTTGTGACACCAGGGAAGTTCCTGCGAAGAGCAATCACGAAGGAACGTGATCATTCAACAATGATGACCAGAATCAAGCGCATCGTGCAAGCCTATGAATCAGGGGCATGTTATCCAGCGGTGTTGTTGACCAAGGAATCTGTCAAGGTAAAGAGAGTTCCCAAGCATCAGTTGATCGAGGAACGTCATTCAAAGTCAGTTGATCAGAGCTGAATCTGCCAAACAGGGGCAGGACATCCGGAGTTTCCATTGACTAAGGGTCAATTCTTCCAATGCCCAGTCAGAATGAGTCAAGTCGCTTCCACGCTCATACCGGGGCAGAACACTTCCTGAGATCACTAAGTGCAACTCTCCTCGAGAGAACATCCAGGTCCGCCGTTCCAGGGTTTGTATAATCAGTGATAGTCTGTTCAGAGACTCACCCAACAGGGGCAACTTTAGCTATGCAGAGCAAGTTATATCAGTAATCTCAGAGTTCAAGACGGGTATCGGGAAATCATGCTACCCACCGTCGCCTTTGTCACCCATCTCAACCAGAAGCCTTGTCACTAAGACCTTTCTTCCCACCTCGGGAGTTTTTCTGGCCTTTCATAATCATTGCATAAATCATTTGCGTACGTTATTCATGTCGCATATGGAGCATATGCATCATATTTGCATTGGTCACAACCCCTCAAACATCAGATCTCACATCCAGGGCCTCGTAACCCCAACTTATCAAAGTCCAGTTCTCGTCTGGCAAAACTTTTCAAAGTCCAGTTCTCGTCTGGCAAACCAATCCAAAGTCCAGTTCTCGTCTGGCAAAACTTTTCAAAGTCCAGTTCTCGTCTGGCAGACAAACCCAAAGTCCAGTTCTCGTCTGGCAAACCAACTTCAAATACCAGTTCTCGTCTGGTAGGCGAATCTTTTAACCAGTTCCCGTCTGGTCACCTTTTCAGTTAGCCCGTTGAACGCCAGTTCCCGTCTGGTAGTCATTCTTTTTTCAGAGTCAATTCTCGTTTGACAATGAACCCAAGGAGTCGGTTCTCGTCTGACGACTTTTTCTTTGCCCATCAGTTCTTGTCTGTTGGCCTACCTTTAATGAACCAGTTCTCGTCTGGTAATTCACCTTCAAAAGTCCAATTGCTTGGCAACCAAAAGTATATATCTATCAACCTGGCCCTAGCGCCCAACCATCTTTGTTTCATATCTTTGGTTATGAGCATACGTCTGCATTGTACATCATTTGCATTGCATCTTCATACCGCATGGTTTCTGTTTTAGCTCTGATGTGGGGCAAAAAATCGTTTCAAGACGTAATCTGGGGCAGTTATCTCAAGACTTGTTGAATTTCTGCGAGAGTTTGAAGGCACTGGGGCAATTCTGGATGCCAAGTCTTCTGTAAAATCCTCTGAAGACGATCTTTTATGGACGATGCAATCTGAGGCCATTTGAAGAGTAAAGGGATGCTTGTTCACTCAGGATGATCAGTAATGCTTTTGTTGAGCTCAGAAGTTTGAAGCACTGTGTTAATTCTCAGGGAATGTCTGGTATTTATTTTACCAGCAGGGCATTGGAAGTTTATTTCTTCCCCGAGCATAAAGATCTTCTTTCAGCCGACAAGATTCCCTCATGAGGAGTTGGTTATTCGCATTCAGTCAAAGCCAATTTTCATTGGCATATCTTCCCAACACAGCTGTTATGCTATACTTGGGGCATATTTTGATTCTCCAGCAAAGTCTCTCCTCAGCAGAGCATTGCCAAATCTTTTTCAACCATGCCAGAAGGTTGACACATCCCCAGCTGAGTTAGAGCAGACGATATCCCCAACAGAACTTCAAGGCTAATTGAATCGTTCTCGTCCCCAAGCGGACTTATCTTTCCACAGCGAAGTTTTCCCAACAGGCAGCTGAAGGCCTTGCTTCCCCACAAAGTTAGAATTATCAGAATTCCCTCCTCAGCAGGATTGTGTGATCAAGCATCTTCCCTAGCCAAGTCTAAAGATAATCTTTCTCCATAGAGTCATTGGGATTCTCGTTTCCAAGGGATTTCCCCGGCAGAGCAAGAAGAAATTCTCCCCAATGGAGTCAGAGCAGGATGATCAGATCCTCAGCAGATGTTCAAAGCAGTTAAACGAAGTATACCTCACGCAAAGTCGTCTTTCCTCCAGTGAAAACCTCTCCAACAAGCATCAGGTTGCCAACACTTCGTTCCCATCAGAGTTAAAAGCTTTCAACCCGTCAGCAGTATGCAAAATGCTTCCCAGATTCCCCAGCGGAGAGTTAAAGCTAAACAGTTGCCTTACACTCCCGAACATCAGTATATACTCCTTGTGGCACCCGTCTGTGTCATATCCCCAGCAGAAAGCCAAAGTATCCTCTTTGCACTCACAGATACATGTATATATAAGATCCTTGACATCCGTCCGTGTCACCTTCCCCAGCACAGTAACATAAACACTTTGTATATCAGATACTTGTTCATACTATACTGTTCTTCTTTCGACACTCGTCCGTGTCACTCTCCCCAACAGTAAATACTCATCTATACATCACTCATACTTACTACTCATGTTACTCTTATACCCGATACTCGTCCGTATCTTGTATATACCATTTATATATCCCCACAGACTCGACACTCGTCCGTGTTCTCTGTTAACCAGTTGGTACTCTTCCGTACCATCATCTCAGAACATGCGTCAAGCGTTTGTTTCTACCTGATACTCGTCCGTATCATGGTCTTAAGGATGTTCGTCCGCATCTTTAATCCATACGTTGTGTCAAACACTTTTGTCTTCTTGAATTTAGACACTCGCTTGTGTCTACTTTTCCCCAGAAGAGTCCCTTCAGATTCAACACTCGTTCGTGTTCTCTGTTAACCAGTTGATACTCGTCCGTATCATCATCTCTGAACACATGCCAGTATTTGTTTCTACCCGATACTCGTCCGTATCGTAATCTTAAGGATGCTCGTCCGCATCTTTAATCTATACACAAACGTCTAAACACTTATACCTTTTTGTTTCTTGGATATAAACACTCGTCCGTGTTTACTATTCCCCAGTAAATCACCTACAAAGCAAACTTTCCCTTTTTATCTGACACTCGTCCTGTGTCACGATACACCCTGAGAGCAGCCGTACCCTGCTAGGTGGTCGTCCTCCACCTCTTGATGGTCGTCCTCCATCATGCTCGTCCGATGGCCGTCCCTATCGTTGATTTTCTATCCGACATTCGTCCTATGTCGTGATTTTTAGCAGCCGTCCCCTGCTAGGTGATCGTCCTTCACCTTTGATGACCGTACCTCATCACCTGTTTATTTCATTTATTCTTTAACCCGATGGTCGTCCCCGTCGTGGTCCCTTTTCCTTTTAGCCCGATGGCCGTCCCCATCGCTGGTTACCTTACTTTATGAACTTGATGGCCGTCCCCGTCATGTTTCACTCGATCCCCAGAGAATCTTGCAATTTTATCTTGATGGCCGTCCCCATCATAATATCTTATTTTTTCCCAGCTAGTCGGTCGTCCCCGTCTTGGCTTTACCTTTTATCCCCAGCATGTCGGCCGTACCCGTCATTGCTTTATTTCCCACACTCTTCCCAGCATGTCGGCCGTCCCCGCCATTGCTATTTACCCAGCAGTCGTCCTCTGCTCGACGGTCGTCCTCCGTCGCCCATACTTTGCAATATAATTTATTTCCTTTTACAATCTATATCCCTTTTCTTCTTCATTCTGTGAGTGCAAATTTCGGGGTCTTTTTGGTATTCAATCACTGTTTATCTTGAACGTCTAATAGTCGTTGCTCTCATCCTTTCCAGATTAACAGTTGCTTGAATAGGGGCAGCTGTAAACACCCCAAATTTGCCCTCCGGTTTCTGGCGTTTCATTTTACATTCATACGCATTTTTGCATACCATTCGCATGTGCATAAGACATGGGATCACATTTTCTGAAGAATTTGGGTTTCACGTCATTATTTGCAGATTATCAGAGAATTTGAGGTTTCAGCTATGCAACCATTAGTGGCATCATCCTCTCTTTGTTCCTGTCACTAAATTAGGGTTTATTTCCCTGATTTAGCGGAAGTCAAGGATTCCACGTCTGAAAGGACTATTTGCTATACATCTGGGCTGTCATCAATTCAGTGGTTGATTTATCGAACAGTGCATGCTCAAGTCAAGTTGTGTTGTGTACTGGATTTATCAAATTATCAAGTTGTGATTCATGAGAAGTTTGGTTCAGGAAATTAGACTGTCAGTTATTCTATGCTTCTTTTGTGGATTTATTTTTATTTTTATTAATTTTGTTTTAAGTCCAATTTAAGTTTAGGTTTTAGAATTAGTGTTAATCTTATTAACCTTTGTTTAGATTTCACCATAACTAATTGCTTAATTTGTTTTATTTTTAAGATAGTTTAATTTAGTTTTTTATTATCATTATAGTTTTATTATTTAGAGTTTATAATTATTTTTAGATAATTTTTGATAAGTTTTTATTTAGGATGGTTTATTTACTTTATGACATTTTAATTAGTATTCTTTTTTATTTTTATTTTTTTAGTCTTCATTTCTAAGAAAATATATAGTTCAACTTCAATCATCTCCTTACTTTACATTTCTATACCAACCAAATACTTTGCCCCTACAATGGCAACATGCCAGCCTGTATAAACACACCAGCCTGTATCTTTCACCAAAAAGGATACCAAGTCCTGCAGAATCTGCTACAAAAAAAAGAGAACACAGACCATAACCAAAAATTCGGGGGGGACCATCCCAAAAAGAGGAGAGAAAACGAATTTTCCCATTTTTCTTGGCTGGAGACAAACAATAACAACAAAAAAAGATAACAACACAATCACGTCCCTCTCTTCCTTCTTCCAAACTCTTCAAACCTCACCAACAACAACTCAAAAAAACCATAAACCAAACCTCCATCTTCAACACAAAATCCACACAGCCATATCCCATTTTTCCCTGACCAATATCCATCAACCCCCAAACACACAAATCACAAACTATAAACCGAAAAAACAGAACAAAGGAGAGAAGCCTTGCGCTACTACGGTGATTTTTCTCAGAAAGAATCAAAAGCACGACCTGCTACCGTAAGAAGAAACGGATCCTCCCTGACCATAACCGAAAAATTCGTTAACAGCCAACAACAGATACAGAACCACGAAACTTCTTCTTCACCACGAAACACTCACCGTCGAAAACTAGGAGCAAAACGCGTCGAAACTTCAAAACCATAAAAATCAGGACCAATATCATCACACGACCGAAGCAAGCCCAGAAAATCCACCACTCACCTATTCCTTCCTCCGCCTTGAAAACTCAGAGACCCTCATACAAAACCCTCGTCTTCATCTTCACACCCGACCATCTGAAACATCACCGCCACCACCTTCGTGTCTTCCTCAACCCCAACACAAACTGCAAAACCCTCTTTAACATCACTAAATTACCGCAGCTCACACTCATTCTCCTCCATCCAACAGCAACCAAATCCATCTCACAAATCGTACCAGCACATAATACTCCATCAAATCGCAACTCACCGTCAAACCTTCAAATCGTCCACCATTTCCTTCAAACAACAACAAACCAATCTCAAAATCAAAACAAAGAAGAAGTTGAGGTGAAGTAGAGAGGGAATGGATATGTTACGAGATAACAAACCGAAACACGACGAGGAAGCCGAACAAGCCAGCTGAGATCGCACAAGAGAGGAGAGAAGTCGACGATGAAATCTGAGCTGTTGTTGGAGTTTTCTTTTGAAGAAGAGGAACAAATCACCACCGAACCCTCATCAATAGAATCACCGTCAAACGCATCCCCGCTTGTACTCTTGGTCCACTGCTCTCGCTTCTCTCATCGCCACCTTCGGAGATCTATCTCCACCGTTGGAGAGTTAGGGCTATCGCCGGAGATATTCACCGCCGCCGTTTCGGATTTCTTTTTCTGTCGAGTCCCTGTTGAAGGAGGAGTGTATCGTGTTGGCTTTTGTTGACTTTCAGATTGCTGTATCTTTTTGCACTTTTATTATTTTATAAACTTTGCTTTGCCTAGCTGCATGTGAACTGGTGAGATGGTGTTTCTTAAGTGATCCCGTGGCAACACTGCAGGAGCTCATGAATTGTGAAGGGCCCGTGTGGAGTTTCCTTTCCTCCCCCCTTGGATTTCGCTGCCTGCTACTGGGTTGATGCTTGTGTGGGCTTCTAAGCCCACTTATTTGTTTATAATGTTGCAGCTGTTTCCAAGTGCAGCCCATAATTCAGCAACCACCCCTTTCCCTTGGCCTCTTTCTTTTCTTGTTATTAATTTTTTATCCTAGATTTTGTTATTTGTTAGTTATTAACTAAATTTTTTAATTGTTAATTAATTAGAATTTTGATAATTATTTAGTTAGTAATTAGAATTTTATTTTGTAAAGTTTGATTATTAATTTCAAATTAGTTTAGAATTTATTTTCTCCCGATTTAGCTGGTTTAATTAAATAGAATTTTATTTGATTTTTTTGTTCTAGTTTGACTTGATATTTTGTAGGCTCATTACTCGATTTTGATGGATGTGGATGCCGCTTGACGATGACCTTGTGATTTATCATTTTTATAACTTTGTCTGGACTGATGAGATCCTTGATGCAGATGTAGTTTAGCACTTGATTTTGTTTAGACTTGTTCTTGGCTATTTTCGTTGGTCACCTTGGATGCAGGAAGCTTATATTTGACTTTTACTTGATACTCTGATAATGGACAATTATGCTTAACTGTAGAATCCGTTCTGGACTTGATTTTTTATTTCCTGAGTTTCTCTTGCGCGAATTGAAGAGGCAGCGGACCTTCTCCGTTAGGTAATGCTGGGTCCCGATTTTACCTATTGCATGCTGCTGCATCTGGAAGTCCTACTGGTGTAGGCTCTGTTTGTGCATTGTCATCTTATTTCCATATCGCATTCTCATCTCTTTATCTTATTTCTTCTTCATATTGCATTCTCATCTCCATATCTTCATTCTTATTCATCTTATCTTATTCCTCATCTTCTCTTATTCTTTCTTAATTTGAGGTGTGCTTAGGCCACCATGGAGCTTCTCCTTTCTCTTCTTCTTCTCCTTCATTAGGATAGTGAGCCACACTAACCTAGGACCATCCGAGTATGTGAATATTAGGATTAGACTTTTTCCACTCATATTTTACCTTTGCGTCTCTTTGAGTCTTCTCTCCTCATCTCATAACCCGGGACTAAACCCTAAAGGCTTTAAGGCTTTGTGATTAAGCTTATGCCTGCATCCTTCTATTAGGATGGAATGTATAACTTTAATCCTAAGTGTTAAACCCTTCATGTGTTTAAATCTCTTAATCAATCCACTTAATAATCACCAAGACATCACACTTGTAACTTGGGCCTTGCATTAGGGTTCTAATTCTTCCTTAATTGGTTAAGAAGGACTAACCCTAGTGTTAATGGACAAGTCCCCCTCAAGTTGTCTTACAAATCATAAAACTCACTTCATCATCATACCATTAATTAAAATCCACTTAATAAAGGCCTTGTTTTGTCATGAGTTTAATTCCTAATCATGGATTAAGTTGAGGAGCTTTCCTCAGCTTAAACATTCTCATCTATTATCCTTCTATTAGGATGGTGTAATGAGTCTGTTAAATCCCTGATTATGGCTTAACCTCATTACTCAACACTAAACAAAAACACCAAAAACATCTAAATAATCATAAGTAGGTTAATGATCTTAATCCTACATCAAGGGTGATTAAGTGTGAGAATCTGACTTCACACTTAAGGTATTCTCATTACCCCTAATCAGAGGGAAGATGTGATGAGTTTACTAAATCCATTGGTTTAGGCTTAAGCTCATTAACTTATGACAAACTTTCAAAAGCAATAAAAGATTGAAAACACAAAAACAAACAATAATCGTCTCCTCCGGGATTCTTTTCTCACCATCTTCACTCATAAACGAGAACTTGCTTCTTCCGTCTAATGCAAGACAGTTTGCACCTGAGCCAGACAGGTCATACACTTGAGCATAGGCAAGTAAGCAGTTCACAAGTCAATTCATCTATCAGTCTCTTTGGGTCGAACTACGGTGTTCTGACTTCCTCATTGCACGAGAGGATACGTAGGCATAACTTAACAGTTATCGAACAAAAGTCTCTGTATATTCCCCCTCTTTCCAGCATCATTCTTTAGCCTCATTATTCATGAGCATCTCACTCTTGTCCTTACACTGACACTGTATATTTATACACTTCACACTTCTTTTACACTGACACCTGTACATCTTTTCCAGCTATTCTATACACTAATTGCACTGACACTTCCCCTTTAAAACACAAATCTTTTAAGCGTGGATCCCGTCGAGTACGACGGACAATCTGGGTGCTAATACCTTCCCAGGTTGTAACCAACCCCCTTTCTCAGTTTCTCTGGTTCGCAACCGTCTTATCCATCTCTTTCTAGGTCTATGCAGCATTGCCTTTCCTCCGGGATAAAAATGCCTAGCTGGCGACTCTATTCATCTCCAGTGAGTTCACGGCTGTGTGTTCTCATTGTCCCTCTCGCCGACCGTTCGCGTCTGTACCTTTATTTGGGCCAGTCCCATTTTATCGGGAGCGACAATGCTCACGTTCACTTAGGGTATCATCGCAAAAGAATCATATTAACCGCGATAATAAAACATATTAATTTCAATTTGTGTCTTATAAAACTTAAATTCCACAAAATACTTCAAAAGAAATTTCAATAACCAATTCTCAACGACTTCAAAATAACATAACATAGTAGTTATTAAGCTACAACAAAACTAGTAAGTCAACGTCAACATAATAAAAGAAAAAAAAAAAGTTCAGCCCTAATGTTACAGAGTTAGTGCATAGTGACTAAAAATGCGATAAAATAATAAAGATAACTCCAAGAGTTATTTCCTACTCACAACATCAACTCTACTCATGTGTATCTGCAAGATGTACATGATGGAAAACATCAAAGAAAAAGGGGGTGAGAATTCATATCAATAATTTAACGACATAAGTTACAAGGTAGAATTCCGACATCTAGACATTCAATAACAATCACACAACATCATTCTCACACCTAAATTCATCAACATACACAAAACATTTGTAACGCCCGTATTTAATTAATTAATTTAATTAAATATTATCGCGTATTTTCCTGATTAATTATTGTTAAGTGTTGTTTTGTCGTTTGTGTTGTTAATTTGTTTGAGTTGGTATTAAGTTAATGGTTAAGTCGTGTTCGGGTTGTTTAAAATTAATTAAGTTGGATAAATAAAATAAGTATTAATGATATAATATTAAGTTGGATTTAGTTATGGTGTGAGATAGTAAAGTTGGGAGTGTTATTTTAGGCCCATAAGTAATTAAGATGATTAGTGATAATTTAGTAAAATTAGACAAGAGACCTAATTAGGGTATAATCAGAATTTTGTAAGAAGGGAAAAAAAGTCTTAGAGGAAGATCAAGAAGAGGCTAGGTTGAGGATTTTCGCGGAGATTGTTGTTGTGAAATCAAGCTACCTTCAATCGAAGGTAAGGGTGGGGTTCGAATTTCATAATCGGGATTAGATAATTCGTATGTAGGTTGGGTTTCGTATGATTAGTTATGCATTTTCTTATGAATCTGATATGTATGATATGTTGTTCTTATTGTATTGTTGTTGTGCGAGTTGCTCTTGTTGTTGAGATCGTTGTTGTATTTGTTGTTGTGTTATTGGACTGACTGTTGCAGAAATTCGTGTAGATGAGATTAGGACTCATAAAACCAGTCGTAGAAATCAGTAGATGAATAGATACATAGGATTTAGAGTATATAATCGATGTAGAAACCCAATTAGGCTTGAATGGAGTGATGAGATGGTGTAATTCATAGTAGAGGAATGATTGAATGCATTCTAGTGTTTCACGTAACAGATCTGGTGTTACGTGTAACAAGGTAGGGAATTACGCGTAACATATCCCAGTATGCAGGCATTATGTGTAAGGAAGTAGGGCATTACGCGTAAGAAGTGAGGCATTACGCGTATTGGCAAAGTAGTATGCAGAAAATGCAGTTTTTGGCGATTCGTCCTGTTTTCGTATTCATTTCAAGTTGAGTCGATCTTAGACTTTAAGTAAAGGTAAAATAAGTTGATTATAGTAGATTGGAAGGTTAAAAATGATTAATTTAGAAACTTAATTGATTAAGCCGTAATTAGTCGTTTTCCATGTTGAAGTTGTAGTAAGTTGTTATAAGTGGTGTTGTCCTGATCTTGGGAAAATTATTAAGTTGCAGGTCATTTGACCAACGTTGATTCACGTTGTTGTGTTGTTAAGTTGTTAATTATGTTGTTGTTGTATGCCATTCATAGTTACATACATTTGCATATTTTCAAGTTGGAGTGAATGCTCGATTCAAGTTGGCCTGGATTGGAAAATATGTTGTTGATGCCTCGATAAACTGGCAGGAATTTTAAGTTGGGAGTTTACTCCAAATGGTACCACATGCATTTATAAGTTGAGTCGCATTTGAGTTGCATTTTAACCTATGTCGTTAATTACTGATCAGTTGCAAGTTGTACGTTGAGGTTGCTTGTTGTGCGAAGTGGGTGATTGTATGATCTCTTGCTTAAATATTGATTATCATACTCTTATTTATGTTATTCAATATCTCACCCCTTTTATTTGAATGTTTCCCTCTGTTGATAACGTGTAGGTAATCAAGATTCGAGTACCTAGTCATCTCAAGTTGGTGTTTGTTGCTCTGATACGTAGCACTTCGGGTGGGGGGTGAACACATGTTTTATTTTTGTGGATTTTATCTAGTTCATGAACTCATTTTTAGTTGTTTTATGTTGAAAACCATGTTGAAGTATTTGATGTTGATTAAACTTGAAATTATTTTAAAGTTGTAAATTCTGTTGAATCTGATGCGTAGTTTGTGAAGCATGTTCATTAATAAAGTTTTGTTATTTGAATTTAAAGTTGAAAAATGTGATATCCATGTTTTGGTGAATTTTTATATAACTCTGATTTAGAATTAAAGTCTGGTAGAAATGGGGTGTTACAACATTCACATTTAATCATTTAAAATATGTAATAAGACTCACAACTTCGACTAGACTGATATGCATATGGTACCATATCATCATTAATTAGTTCACTCAGGAACCGGGTTCATCCAGCTCGAACCTTGAATCCATCATGCTCAGATTTGGGACAAGTCACTAACCCACCTTGTTTGGATTGCAACTTGCCTCTTAATGAATGCATGTCACAACACGTCAATGGAACAACAACATAGTGTTAAAAGTCCACTCCCGACAATAAACAAAACATGCATTGACCCAACTATCTCGAACTATCATCCTACAAGAACATACTCACAATCTAACAATATAATTCATGCTCACAAAATAGTATATCGTCATCACAATTCACAGTAATTAACACAACATCATCATTTATGCACATATCCATCATTCAACAAATACTACATATATTTCAATTAAAATAATGTTTAATCATTAAGTCGTACCAAAATATCATTTAAACAGTAGCTAACATTGCAAAATAATACTCATCCATAAAAGTCGAAAAATCAAAAATTTTAGCTTAACATCATCAAAACAAGTATATGCGCTCATTGTAAACTCATGACGGGTTATGCGTCATGGTCGTGACACCCGTCACCAATCTCAAAAATACAGAACGTCACTTGTGTGACTAGAGGCTTGTAATAAAAACCTGGGAAGCGTGACAGGTTACCCTTCACCAGTGTGACGCCCGTCACCATCCTCTAATGTAGAACTCCTAATCACAATACAGACTTGCAAAATCGACCCTAAAATATTACATACATTTATATATATATTCATCAATAACATCTAATTTTATCGAATTAACACTTTTACTTCATAGTTTTCATAAAATCATGTTAATCCCAAAAACCTTCAAAATAACAACAATGGTGAAAATATGTTAACTCCTTAAAACAGAATTGATCATACATCATAGCATATGCATTTCATCACCAATCATCATCACATACAACAAATAAATTACAAATAACAATATTATGTAAAAATCTCAATGTCCTATTGGAGGTTAAGGACTCCTCAATTCTACCCATCAAGCATATACCCATTATTGAGATAGTTTCCCTTTACATGGTTATCCTAGCAACATTGAAAAATTCTAGATTTGATTCTTTAATCCTCTCCACGCTCTATGATTTTTCTAGCCACCCCTATATTCACCAAATTTTGATTCTACATATTGATAGAAACCACTAAAACTAGGTTATGCTCTAATTTATATCATTAGGGCAAAGATTCTTACAATTCCAATGTTGGCCCAAACTCTTATTCCTCTTACTCCTTCCTTACTTCTACTCTTCATAAATCATACTTTGGCCTCAGACTCTCTATTTTCTATTAAATTAAATAAATATAATAAAATACTACTTTTTATTTATTAAAATAAACTCTAATAATTTAAATCAACCCAACTAGCCTCTAATTACTCTATACACTATCACCTCAATGTCACACACCCCTACTACCATTAATTATTTAATTAATATTACCCAATAATCAAATAAATACACAAAAATCATAATAGTCATATAATTTCAATAAATCAAAAATTGGGGTGTTATAGATACCAAACATGCACCTATTAGTCCTTAACATCAACCCATATGACATTTCCCTTCTTCATAAGCTTGTAAAAAATACTAATAGTTCCACATTTTACAATTCAATTCTTACAGTTATATATGGAATTTTATACTAAAGCACCTTCCAAATCACATATTGAGTGATATGTCTAAATTGTACCCTTATATTACCAATGATAATACATCAATGTGTGATATTTGTCACTTTCCAAAACAAAGGAAACTTCCTTATCATGTTAGTTCATCACATGCTACCACCAAGTATGAATTATTTCATTTTTGATATTTTTGGACCAGTTTCAACCCCATATTTCCATGCTCACAAGTACTTTTTCATCATACTTGATGACTTTAATAGATTTACATGGATCATACTTATCAAAACCAAAGCTAAAGTTTCCTTACATGTCCAAAATTTGGTTCATATGACTGAAAATCAACACAAAATCACTTCTCTAACCATAAGAATTGACAATGGACTTGAATTTTCCTTATCTTTAATTTACAAATCCAAAGGAATTCAATATCAAAAACCTTGCATTGAAACTCCTCAACAAAATGGGAGAGTAGAAAGAAAACATCAACACATTTTGGATTTTGGAAAAGCCTTGTTATACCAGTGTAGATTACCTAAACAATATTGGTCTTATGTCCTTAATCGTGCCATTTTTCTCATCAATAGAGTTACCTCACTCGTCCTCCAAAATAAATTACCTTACTTTACCTTATTTGACAAGGAAATTTACATCAAATCATTCAAAGTGTTTTGTTATCTTGCATTTGCATCATTACAAACACATATAACCAAACTTTATCAAGAGCAAGAGAATATGTTTTCTTGGTTTACAAGACAAGATATAAAGGTTATGCATTTCTTGACTTAAACTCCGAAAATATTTCATTTCTAGAAATGTCACATTTTGTAATGACATAATACCTTTCCCCTCCAATAATATTAATCCCAAGAATAATTAGGAAATTTATCCAATCAATACCATATCAACCATACTAACACAATTTAGTGAATATATTTATGTCATTAAGTCACACACAATGATATATGTAATACCCCATAATTTGCCCTCTCATTTTCATATATCATTTAGCTCATATTTTCATGCATTGCATTGAATTCAAGTCATACAAAAATAAAACATACATCATTGGTTGTGTATAGGGCATGTGATCAGGTGATTTCCAAAGTATTGATCATCCAAAACAAGAGAATAAGGGCCAAGTGTCTCCTAACAAGCCTCAAGGTTCTATCATATCTTATATCCTCTCATTTGGTCCCTCGAGTCATTTGAAGATGAGAATTCATCAAGAAGTGAGGCAATTTGTAACGCCCCGATTCGATTTTCCCAAATTTGTGTGGAGTCTTTTATTTTATTTGTATGATAATTGTTTTATTTGTAAAATTATCATGATGATATTTTATGTTGAGGAATTAATGTGATGATATGATATGTTGTGAGATTTTACCGTTTTGTGAATTTTCGGGTAAAATTGGATTATAGGGTATTTTAGATATTTGTTAATTAGTGATGAGTTAGAAATTAGTAGGATTGGTATTTTTGTGAGAAAATGATATTTGGTTGGAAATAAATAGAAATAATAGAGTTAAGTGTAGAAATAGGAAGGAAAGAATAAGAATAGTTAGTAAGAATAGAAATAGAGAGAAAAGAATATAAGAGAGTGAGAAAGAGTGAAATAGAAAGTTAGAAAATAAGAGAAAGAAAAAGAGAAGAAAGAAGAGAAGAGAAGAGAAAAAGAAGAGAAAAGAGGGAAAGTTGGAAAAGCTTCAAGATTGCTCCTAGGAATCGGTATAATCGGGTAAGGGTGATAAACATTGTTATCTTAATATTGTGTATGATTATGTATGTGTTTGGTTGATTGGGTTTATGATTTGGAGAAGTTTTAGAGAAGATGAATAGTTAGGGTTTGAGAGAAAATGTGAGAAATTGGTAGATTAATCGGTTAGAAATTGTTATAATCGAAGTATGATGTTAAATATATGCTTTAGATCATGTTTATGGAAGTATTTTGGAGTTTTGGGATGTTTAGAGTTGACTGTTACGCAGCTGGAAATTCTGGAAATTGCAGTGGTCGCTCAGTGAGCTACCCCTCGCTCAGCGAAAGTTCCAGGGTGATTCTTGCTCAGCGAGCGAGAGGGCGCTCAACGAGCCTATAGGTTTTTGAGGGAATATGTGTTTTAATCTGTAGCTTTAGTTTCGGGTATCCGTTTTTAGTGATCCTTATATCGATTCGAAGCTAGAAATACGTATAAACTAATGATGCAAAGAAATTAAATGTTTAGCCGACTTTTGCCCGACTTTTCTGATAAAACGTAAATGAATCAATTATGGAATTGTGGGTTTGATTGTTGTGTTGTGGCCGTTTAGCAAGTAGATACATTGCTTGAATTAAATGCAAATGTATGCTAATTGTATGAGATGAATGCATAACTATATTGTGAATATGTATGCATTTTCAAGAATGTTGTGTGTCATTTTGCATGTAAGTATAATGTATGCATTCTTGTGTTGTGGGTTCTTTATGAATCCGTTGTAATGTCGTGTGCCCATGTGGGGTGTGAGCGATGATTACAACAACATCGTGTGCCCGTGTGAGCTGTGAGAGATGGGTGATTTATTCACATTGATTGTGTGCCCGTGTGGGGTGTGAGCAATCGGATTGTGTGCCCGTGTGGGGTGTGAGCAATCCAGAAACATCGTGTGCCCGTGTGGGGTGTGAGCGATGGGTGATTTATTCACATTGATTGTGTGCCCATGTGGGGTGTGAGCTATCAGATTGTGTGCCCGTGTGGGGTGTGAGCAATCCATAAACATTGTGTGCCCATGTGGGGTGTGAGCAATGGGGAACATCGTGTGCCCGACGGGGAGTTACTTTAGGTAACAAGCGATGATTCCATTTGGTTCCTGAGTGAACCCGCTGAAATGTTGAGTCGGTACCGCATTTTCATCTGCATAGAGTCGTGTGTCGGTCTCTATGAGTTGCATTTTATCATTTTAATTATGATATGCAGAAATAAACATGAATGTGCATATGTTTATTTAGAGTATTATGGAGATGATAGTATGTGTGATGAAACATACTTGTTTGTATATATGCATGTTTGATATATGTATATGTATGTGATTTATACATTTGTAATGTATATGTGTGATTAAACATAGCTAGACGTATGTTTATGCGAAATGAATAGAATTGAGGAATAAACATAAATAATGTAAGTTTATGTGAACTAGTGAATTGGTGCATGATGAACATGTTTGATTTGTGTATGTACACGTTGCGATGTGTATAGGTGATGAGGTATGAATTGTGGTGAGAATATGTTTTATGTGTATGTTATATATTGAGATATATAATTATATGTAATGTTATTATGATAATGTTTCTCACCCTTCTGCTGTTTTATGATGCTCTATGAGGCATTGCAGAGTAGGTTGCTGGATGACAATTTTTGTGAAGCTCGTCTTCATCTTTTGGTCGGTCGGCTCTGATATGTAGCACCGGGTAGTTAGGTTGGCTTAGTGCCATTTTTGTGATGCATTGTGTACATGTATCTTTATGATGGATGTTTTGTATAGACATGAATATTGTTGTTGGCATCAAACTTATTGATATATATATATATATATATATATATATATATATATATATATATATATATGAATGGAAATATATATGTTTGATGTTGTTGATTTAGTTTCCGCTGTGTAATTATATCTTTGGAGATATGGGTGTAAGGATTAAATTTCCTATGTTGAAAACTACCCCATCGTTGCATATCTTTAAATGAGCAGGTGTTGTATGTTTTTAATTTCAAGCATAATGTGACATGCCTCTTTTATACCATGTTTAATTATACTCTGATAAAATTTTTAACATGTGCCTAAATGATTTAATTGATTATTTGGGGGTATAGAAAGGGGGTGTTACACAATTCATCATCTCCTAACAAAAACAACTCAAAATTAAGGTTTGTGATTAAAGTTGTCTTCTTGTGAGATTTTGGTTCAAACTTGATCTCAAGGGTTTTTATATACTATCAAGTGTTTAAGGATGAAAGATTGTCCATTGGTACATTTCAGAAGGGTTTCAATTGATCAGTTGCTTGGAAATCAAGAAATTGCGGAAAAGTCAATTATGCAGAGGAAAAAGTCAACTCCTAACTTTTTAAGGTCAAATTCATGTTCCACAAGTCAAATATGTTCAATGGTGAAAATTTGATCAAGAAAAGTCAAAGATTCATCAAAAATCAAGAAAATCAAGAAGCTGCCAAAAATAGAAACTTAGGGTTTCAAAAAATGGCAACTTTTGGCAATTTGGGCACCTTACATTGAGCCATTATTTCTCAATTTTGAAGCTTCAATTCAAAAATCCACCAGGACATAACAAAATTTCACATCCTAAGCTTCAAATCCATAGCAAGAACACCTTTATTGGATTAAAATTGAAGAAGTTATGATCAATCAAAGTGGAGAAAAATCAAGGCAGAATGGCTAGGCAAGACAAGTCATGGGCGAGCCAATGCGCCATAATTTCATCAAACACTTGGTGTGCATGTTTCAGTCAACTTCCAAGACAAATTAATATATGATGGAGGCTTCAAATGAAAATTTGTTGAACATCAAAGTTGTTCATCTTGACCTCCTCTACAACTTTCATGTTGGGGGATTTTTCATATGATCAATTATTGAAGAGATGAGGGCTCCAAGTCAATGGCTCCACATTGAGTTTTCATAGGCCTAAGGTCATGCCTGCAGGCCAATGTGACACGCCCATGAACCAGTTTTGTATGCTTGAGTTTCAAGTCATTTCCAAGTGTGTTAAAGTCATCCATCCATCTTGATACAAACATCAAACTTATTCTATCATATGCTCTCATTCCATAGGCCTCAAAATCATCTCATTTCATGCACTATAATTGGAGAAATCCATCTTCAAACATGAACATTTACATTGAGGTATCTTGTTGGGCAAGTATGGAATTTGTGGTTTCTTTGCTTACAGGTTGATCATTTCACACGCATACTCCCTACATCCATTTCCTCTTAGGGGCACACAAGCTCTTGCACATACATATACATGCATGACACCATGCATAAATGTGGAAAGTTCAAAAACAAACTTATGCTACAAGTTTCCTTGCTGCACCATGTCATAATATGAACATCGGCATCACTACACATCATTGATCCTCACCATAAGGTATCATGATCTATATCCACATGAAAAACAACACACGATTTTCCCTTCATTTTAATTTGTTTCTCACACTTGCATTGCTTAATCCACCCTAGCCTTAACTCAACCATAGTTATAACTACAAATTGAAGTAGTTATAAGATAATCATGGATTTATAATAACTCATAACATAAGTTTGGAGCTAGCTTCAATTATTTCTCACATTTTCATATTTAACACTCATTTTATCCCATTTTCTCTCTGCATTGTCTCATTTCTTCAAAGCCTCTTCACTTCATCCTCGATCTTCATCATTCAACAACAATGAGGCATTGGTGCATTGAAGAAGAGGTGAATCTCCATCATCTTCAATTTCATTTTCATTGATTTGTGCAAGCAATCATGAGCCACATAACATTTATTTTGCTCAACTCAAGCTTAGAAAGCTCAAGGTTATCTTCTTTGGACTTCTATTGATCTTGAAGAGGCTTCTAATACATGTTTCATTTTAAACTTTGCTTGCATGATTTCCATTGGTTCTTGCTTGCTTTATGATGTTTGGAGCTCAATAGAAGCAATGTGGATGTTGGCTAGTTGATATGTACCTCAGGTGCTTAGATCTGTAAATATATGGCTTATTTGTTGGCTTCAATTCTCTCTGATCATGCTTCATATGTGATTTCTAATTATGGATTTGGAGTGTACATAACCTAAGCTTTCGTTTGATACCCTTTTTTGCTCATTTCTGGAAAATTTCATGGTGATCTGACCGGAGGTTCACCGGAGAAGACGACCAGAAGTCTTCTCCGGTCACCTGAATTTGTTTCAGGTCATAAACCCTAGGGTTTTAGAGATTAAGTTGTGTCGGTTGATTGCGTTAGATCATAGGGCTGAAATGTTACCAACATATTAATGAGGGAGTGTCCCTCTCACGTGATACAACTTATGACCTTAGTGATTCTACGCGCGTGCCTCACCTTATCATAACATGTGCATTCATCTTAATCCACTTAATTAGGATACTCTCATGATGATCTTATGCTGACTGGATCCTAAGGCTCAGATTGAGTTAACTTTTGACTGAAGGTGCATCATAATTGTCATACATACACGCGTAGTGGACTGGACTTAGACTGTGTTATTCACACATCCCATCCTGAACCCAAATCATTTTTGAACTGTCATTTTACTTTCGCTGCACCCCTAACTATTTTTTTTACATTTTATTTTCCTTTTTATAATTGTTTCATATTTGATTTTTAAAGATACCAAAACTTATCATAAAATTCCACAAAAATTCATGAGACATTTAAACACATTTAAATAATTTTTGAACATTTTTAATTCTGATTTTCTTTTATTTTGTATTATTTCCATAATTTTCTTCTAATTGCTTTTTAAAAGTACATTCTTCATGATACATGTTCATTTTTATTTTAATTGACATAGTTAGATTTTGAATTTTGACATGGGCTTTGGTATGTGATCATAGGACACCTTAAGTCACTTCATCCACATTTTTTCTAATTTTTAGAAGCATGTTTATGTTAGGTTTTAAAGCCATCTTTGTGCACCACTGTGAAGTGACCTAAATGAAGTTGTGACCAATAATTGAACATGTTCTTTAATTTTCCTTGACCTATAAGTTGATAACATGTTTGATTTCTATTCATACCTCAAATGACTTGCATCCATTCATTTTTTCTCATCTCTTTGTGTTGATTTGATTTACTTTTGATACATCAATGATTGTGTGAACTTCACTAGCTTCCAAACCCTAGTTTTAGGTAGGAATTTATGACATCCTATTAGGACTTGTTTGTGCATTTTATAGATCATATATTGAATATTATATGTCACTTTACTTGCTTTATAGGTCATTTATGTATTATCTTCATTTGGTTTGTGTTTGTGTTTTCAAAATGCACATTTACTTGAACATTGTTTGACCTAAACTTATTTCACATCTCTCCTAATTATTAACTTGACTTGTGTATGAATCATAAATTCCTATCCATGAATTCTAATTTCATTTCATACCTTGTATGATACTGACCTATAATCATTCTCATGAATACTCACATGTCATTCATCTTCAACTTGCACCATTGTTGATCTTATGTGATACTTGTTTCATTTCTTATTACTTCTTCTTCTTCTTCTTGCTTCACCTTCTTAAAACCATTACCTTCATAATTTGTATGTTCATTAATCCACACTCATATGTATTCACTACTGACTTTGGATGTTCATTCATGCATTCATTCATATTTTTATGTCATATGCATTCATATTTCATCATTGATTCATAACTTGAACTTGTGTGATCCTTTAGTGGTCTTCTTGACCTACTTTGATCTCATTAGGTACCATAACCTTAGTGGACATCCTTAGGACATAGCCACTGAATTTAGAAGTCCTTGGACCTTTAGGATCATTTACCTTTAAGTATAGGCTTTGTTTGATTCTTAAGTTCATTTTATAGGATGTTTGATGCTTCTTGTCCAATTCTTTTTACTTATGCTTTCATATTCCACTATTGAGCTAATCTTTTCATGTAGGGGATAATGGTATGTTGTGTATGTGGATGTGCTTCCACACACACCTCTTCTATTATCTCTTTAAAGCTTTCTCTTTTGTGATTATGATAAGCATCTTAATGCTTCTTTGGCATTTCATTTCTTTCTTCCCTTTAGGTTCATAACTCAACTTCTATCTTAGAAGTGAGTAATGTTACCTAGTTATTTCCTCCTTATTCTTTTAGAATTAGGTTTCTTATACCACATTTAACCATTAGGAACATCCATGCATGCTAACATCTAGGATTGTTTAGTCCCCCTCATTAGACTTTCACCTTTATTCACATTTGAGACTTTTCTCATCTCAAAACAAATTCAAAAATATCTAATAAAGGTTGATACATCTTTGTGTGCCAAAAGTCTTATACCATGGGGTGCTTACAAACATTCCATCTTGGAATATGTTGTAAGTTATCTAGTATGATGAACAAGTCTTTAGCATTGAGTTGTATCACAAACAAAACCAAAAATACTTCTTCATTCAAAAACAACAAAAATACTTAATGAAGGAAGTAGGTTAGTACTATTCAACAAGGTGTGTTTATTTAAATTTTAGTATTCGTCCTTGCGACTGAATAATCCAAGAGGACCAATCTCATTGTCCACTAATGAGGGGTCCCATTTAAAATCAGAGAAAAGCTCTGTATGGACTGCCCCAACACAACAATTGATTGCACCTAACATGATTTGAACCTGATACCTTGAGAGGAGCACACTCTCAAAACTCAAGTCTCCACCACTAGGCAACCCTTGGGGTTTTATAATTTTAAACTTATTTTTGTCATGTTAAATCAATTCAGTTGATAATTGTGTAATGAATTATTCACCTTCAAAAATGATAAATTTCAGTCATTATACTACTTGATTTATAAAATATTTTTTTTAAAATTTCAATTTAAACTTTACTAATGATTTAGCTTATGATTTAATTATTAATTTATAAATAATTAGTTCACGCTAACCATTCTATATCTTCATATCACATATCTCAATATTATTTTTCCTATGTCCCAAATTATAAGATGTTTTAGATTTTTCACGCAAATTATTGTTGTATGAAAAAGATAAATTATGCATAACTTTACAATATTACTCTTTATTTATTATAGATGAAAGAAAAATTTAAAAATTAAAAGAATAAATAATAATAAATCATAGAAGATATGATAAAAAAAATCATGAATCTTTTATTGGAGTTGTAAAGTGATATATATATATATATATATATATATATATATATATATATATATATATATATATATATATATATATATATATATATATATATATATATATATATATATATATATATATATCAATAAAATATTTTGACAAAGTAATTAATAATTTGAGATAGAGGAAGTAACATATATCGCATCACTCCTATTTTCAAACAATATATATATATATATATATATATATATATATATATATATATATATATATATATATATATATATATATATATATATATATATATATATATATATATCAATAAAATATTTTGACAAAGTAATTAATAATTTGAGATAGAGGAAGTAACATATATCGCATCACTCCTATTTTCAAACAAAAATTACCAGAAATAGAACAAAGTTAAATAATTTCAAAGTAGTTATCCAAAAATATGGAGGTTTAAATTACATAAAGATATTTAATATTTTTTTTATAAAATAAAGTTCAACTGAGTTAGGCTTCAGAGCTCATATATAGCTAAAAAAAACCTATACCTACATAGGGTACATTCAGTCCACAATAATTTGTAAACTCCACAATAATTGTTAATTTAAGTTATACTCAATAACTTAATATAAGAAGAGAGATTAATATCATAAGTGGACCAAACTATAGTCAAACCATGATAAATTAAATAAAATCCAAATATAGCATCATTTGTACTGTTGCAGCTCCTTATAATTATAAAGCACTGAAACACGCCATTGCCATCTTTAATTTCATGCTGGTCCTTACGTATGAAAATAGAATCAGTAACTTTTGTTCTTCTCTTTCTCTTAACCCTTTTAGAACAAGGACATTTCAGTCATTCCACGCCACTCACAATTCTGAACTTCGTTATTATAAACACCGAAGTTAAAAACGCAAACACAAAAAAATCTGAATGGAGAACCAGCACCATTTGAACTTCACACAAAAAGATGACGTGGCAGTAAAAACCGTTACAGCTAAAATCGTTACACCCGAAAATTCAGCCGCGAATTCCGGAAACGTCCTTGGCAGTACACGTCATCCGGTTTACCACGGAGTCCGGAAACGGCGGTGGGGGAAATGGGTGTCGGAAATTCGAGAGCCGCGGAAGAAGTCGCGGATATGGCTAGGGTCTTTTCCGTCGCCGGAGATGGCTGCGAAAGCGTACGACGTGGCTGCGTACTGTTTGAAAGGGCGTAAGGCGCAGCTTAATTTTCCCGATGAAGTCCACCGTCTTCCGTTGCTTCCACCGCCGTCTTCGTGTACGGCTAGGGATATTCAGGCAGCGGCGGCTAAAGCAGCTCGCATGATGGTTACGACGGAGAATGGTAGCATTGATTCTGGTGGCGGTGGTGATGATTTTTGGGGAGAGATTGAGTTGCCGGAGCTTGTGAACGGTACGTGGTGGACTTATTCTGTTAACGCTGCGGCGGTGCCGGAGATAGAACTTCCATAGCAGTAATTCTTCATGGCATGCCTCTAGTGTATTAATTATATAATGATTAATAATTAATTAAGCCATCTTTATTTTTATATTATTATTATATACTAACAATTATAACTATTTGTGTTTTTCTGATAATAATAATAATAATAATAATAATAATAATAATTGTAATTGTATTTAAAATTAATATTTTCTTTCTTAGTAAAAAAAAACTTAATATTTTCCTTCTTTGAAATATCAGAAAAATAGCTTCTTTTTTTCTTTTTTGAAGAAATCAGAAGAAAAAAATGAGATTTAATTAAAAAAAAAATTATGTAAGATTTAATTTAATTTTAGTTCGGTCAAAAATTCACATTTATAGGTTATGTTTGGTGAAGGATTTTATGATTATTTTTGTCTATTTACTTTTATGTGTTATTTTAATTTATCTCTGGGTATTCTCTCTATATTTCGTTTATTGTGGTGGAAATTTTCTATTTATGGAAATTTTCTATTCTCTCTATATTTCGTTTATTTCGTAAATAAGTATGATAAAATAATTAGTATCATGGATATTTGTGGGTAAAATTTATCACGGATATAGATTTGAAAATTTAATGGTATTCACGGATAATATTAGCGGATAAATTTATTTGTTTTCTTACCGACACAAATATAGATTAAATGATATTCGTATTCGCAAGTATTTGTATCTATTAATAATTAATAAAATTATTTAAATATCCTTTTAAATTAGCATACTTATACTTGAATACCATAAATTAATATGCATTATGTTAACATTTTCTCATATTCTACAATAATATTTACTATAAGATGCTTTTGAATTTAATATTGTAAATACATTCAAAGATTTTACACATAATTTTTTATTTATAAAAACGTAAATTTACTATTCAATATATAGAAGATTAGTAAATTTCAATAAAAAAATATATTCATGGGTATTCGTAAATACCTTCGAGTATTTCAAAATCCACAAATATTTGTCTAATGGATATCTGCACGGATACGAAACAAATATGAATATCATTTTTATTAAAGAAGACAGGTAACGAAAGACTAATACTCGTACCATGAGTATCCATTACTACCCTTATCCCTAGTAGGGGTGAAAAAAGGGGTCGTGGTACGCCGGGCTGGCCCGCGCACCCGCCAAAAATTTGCAGGTTGGGTTAAGATTTTGGAACCGCCGCCCACCAAAACCCATCCCGTTAAAGACCTCCACCCGTCAAAACCTGCCCTGCCAAAATCCGTTGTTCGTCGCAACTATTTAATAACACTTTTTAATTATTTGAAAGAGCATATGAGAGTAGCTTGTGATATGTACATAAGTTGATTTTAGATTATTATAAAATCAACTAATGATATGTACATAAGTATTTTGAATTTTACCAATGAAGAATGACAACAGTGGGATAGAAATATGAATTTAGATCATATAAAATACTTAAACTAATGATGTATATGATAAAAGCATTATTTCACTGAAAGTTGATGTTTTAGGCTAATAAAATTTATGTTTTTTAAATATTGGTTTGATGTTTTTTTTTTATTGAAATATAAAAAATGAGCCTTTTAATTAATATTATAAAATGGAAAAATTAAATAAATAAAGAAGGCGGGCTTGTCCGTCAACCCGCCACCTTGGCGAGTCGTACTAGACTTTTATGTTTATTTCAATTTGGCAAACATATTTGCCCCGCTCTTTTTTTAGCGGGCTTTAGACGGGGTGGGGCGGACGACCCGTTTTGCCATCCCTAATCCCTAGTCGTTATGTTGTAGCTAGAATTTGGAGGTGAGTAAGGATTTTGTTTAATTCGTTGAAGTAACTTTATGTATGACATGTAGTCTATTTCAAATAAAGACTCTTCTTCTAGATTAGAGTTAACCATATCATTAGAGAGGTAATTGGTGTGTTTATCCATAAGTTATTGGTACGTGTACTTATTACAACAAATTAATTATTTGTTCAAATATGTCCCTATCTTTTTTCAATAATGGACATTCCTTCCATTATAATTATCGACAAATATATAGTCGTTTTAAACTTTTGAGAGGTCATGTGTTAAAAGTTGAAGTTAACTTTATTTTAGTCTTTTTTCAATAATGGAGGCCCTTTTTGCTCTAATTTAATTATAAAAAATTGTGAGACCATGTGCTATAGGTCGCCTTGTACGCCCTCAAATGATATATATATATATATATATATATATATATATATATATATATATATATATATATATATATATATATATATATATATATATATATATATATATATATATATATATATATATATATATCTTTGAATACGAGGGTGTAATCAGTTCGAATTTTTCAAAAAAAATAAATTCAAACCAATAATATTTTTATTAGCTTGTTTTGATTCAATTTTTAGTATTTTTCAAAAATAGAACTAAAACAAACTAATCTGTTTGGTTTGATTGGTTGAATTACATTGTTCTTTTATTCAAACTTTATATTAAAACGTTATATTAATTTATATATTTTTTACTATCATATTTTTCAATAAATTCTATGCTATTATTATTTTTCAAATAGTACAATTCATTTATTACCACACAAAAAAATAGTACAATTCATTTTTTTAAATCTATTTTACGTTATACTTTTCAAACAATTTATAAGTTGTACTTAATTCATCCATGTAAAATAGTAATAAATAAACATAATAATAACAAAGAAAATAATATGTTTCACTCATCAAAACTATTTTGTAATAAGATAAAAAAACAAAATTATTGCAAAAGAAGAAGCAAAAAATATATTTTAAAAAATGAAAACTAACTAAGAAAACTTTAGACACAAAATTATGTGTTTGGAAACAAGGTGATTCACCGCTACCTCATGTTTCACACCCCTTCCACCATGATTTTTGAGAAGGTGCAAGTATTAGTTTTATTGAGAATCAAGTGTGAGTAAGAAGTTCCACATTGATTAAAAAAGGGAAAATTGAACACTATATAAGTGAGAGAACCCACACACCTATCACCTTAAGGTTTTAGGTGGATATGTGGTGTGTCTCTCACAAATGTGTGTCCCATGTAAAAAAATGCTCCCTCGTTGACCCCTCGTTTCGCCCCAACAGTGGTATTAGAGCTTGGTTTCGAGTGAAGGGACCAGATTACTTGTATTGAAACACTTTCCGCAGGTGTGGGTAGAAGGTGTTTCGTTGAAGTGTCAACGGTGATACAAGTGTATATGGAAAAGAGAGCTTCCACTCGAGGGGAGCATTGTGTATAGACTCACACTTGAGAGGGAGTGTTGAGAATCAAGTGTAAGGAATATGTCCTACATTGATTAGAAAATGGAAGATTGAACACTATATAAGTGAGAGAATCCACACACCTACCCTCTTGTAATACCCTGTAATTTTTTTTAATGCTCTGAATAATATTAATTGGTAATAATATTATTCCGAATTATTCTAAGAAATTTTAACGGAACTAAATAAGAGTAATCAGCGGGATATTATTTTATTAATTGATATTAGCTGACTCAGAGGTTTTATAAAATATCGGATTAAGATAAATTTTTGGATACTCTCTAATTTTGGACACAAAGATAAAATATATGTTTTTTATATTTATAAATAGAAAGGAAATAAGAAGAAGAGAAAGTTAGTAAGGAAAAGAATAGAAAGGAGAAGAAAGAAAAGAGAGAGAAGAGAAGAAGAGGAAGAAAAATCCCCAAGACTTCAAATTCATCTTGCTTCACCATCCGTCCACCGATTCGACTCAATCTTTCTGCCAATCTTCATCTCCCGAGGTGGGTTCTTAGTTAGAAGCTTTTATATTTGATTTTGGTTGAGTTTTAGAGATTTTGTGGTTTAGGGTTTTATTGGAAAATCCGAGAAATTGAAAGTTTAACGGTTAAAACTCGATTAATACTTAGCTATAATACTCACATTATGTCTATGAAAATGTTTGGATATGTTTTTCTACATTGGTTGATGTTTGGAGTTGAGTTTGGGTTGGAGAAGTGATTTCCCGTAAGCCTGGAAATTCCTGAACTGGTGTAGCTCGCTCAGCGAGAGTTCCAGAAGTTTTTTCGCTCAGCGAGACCTGTAGGTTTCAAGTGTGGTATTTAATTCATAACTTTTGATTTGGGCATCCGTTTTTAACGTTCCACATACCTTTTTGAAGCTAAAATCATGTAAAGTTAAGGAGATCAAGGGCTGAGATGCAAAGTAATCACAGGCAATGGCTTAGACGCAAAGTTAAGGAGACCAAGGGTTGAGATGGTGAGTCAGCGTGACTTGGGGTATGAAGATCTAAGGGATCAGATTCAAATTTGGGCTTCGCGCGTGATCCATTGGCTGGGATTCATTCTGATTAAATTAATTATAATTAACTTAATTAATTAAAATTAAAATTAATGATGCAATATGGTCCATTCATGCGCTGGCTTAATCAATATCCTAGGGTTGTGGTTCAATCTGGAAACCCAAAACCTAATTAACCCTTAATCATTTTCAGGTGACCGGAACAGTGTTCCGGTCATCTTCTCCGGCCAACCCCAAACCCTAACTTCCTCTATAGCTCACTAAAACTTATAAAACCTGGCCAGAAATGATCCTCAAACATCATAAAACACAAATCAATTAACAAAAATCATTTATATTGCGTGAATAATGAGAATCGAAGCAAACATCAAACACGGGCAAAATTTTAGAACATCATAACATACTCATTTTTCACTCATTTTCAATTCTAAACATATCAACATGACCAATATAACATGTAGATTCACATTTTAACAAGAGTTTAAGGTTCTGAAAAAATTGTTCTTGAGGGATACCTGAGCTGAAGTTCTTCAAATTGGAGCTTTCAAGGCCTTCCCTTTGTGTAAACCAACTCCTTTGGACCTCCTGAAGCTATTAAAATGCTTGGATGAAGTTTATAGTGGTTGGTTTGAGAGGTTCAATTCTGATATGGCAGAAAATGAGGTTCTTTTGTGTTGTGTTTCAGGCCATTATGAGGGGTGGGATTTGTTCTATAGGTGATGTGTGGTTGATTGGTGAAGAAATTTCTGAAGTTTGATGGCTGGATTGGGAGAATCGAAGAGGGGAAGTTTTTGAGGATATTTTTCAATCTGAGCTTGTGTTGTGTTTCAAGGCTTTATGTGATGTGTTTTATGATGCATAGGGTTTGCATAAACAATTGGAATGAGTCAGATGAGTGGTTGTGCATTGTGGGAATGGCATGGCTCAATTGGCCAAAAAGTCAAGATTTGTGTACTAGAGGCATGGGCCATGGCAGAGCTGATTTTCTGGCTAGATTGTGTTCAGCTGGCTTCAAGGATGTCCTTTGGATCAATTGTGGTGAACTGTATGGCTTGGATCATGAGATTAAAGTGATTTTGCATTTTCACAACTTTGAGAAATCTTGAGATGCAAGTCATGAAAATCCTTGGTTCTTGGCACAATTTTGGTCTAAACAAGTTGCATTATGTTTCTATGATGTGTAGAAGTTCATTAGAGGTCATGAGAAGGCTTGGAAATCAAAATTGCACATTTCCCTCTTTGGCATGAACTTAAAAATTATGTGATTTTTGCCAACTTTGATCCATCATAACTTGAGTTCTAGGATGAATCACGAGGACTTATTGTACTTTTGGAAAACGGGAAGATCCAATCTACAACTTTCATGTTTGAAGAAAATTCATTTGAAACCTTTTTGATCAAGAAAGAGGAGGTTAAAAATCTTTCCCAAAATGGAAAGTTTACATTACAAGTCCTGTCCAAAAATAGCAAGTTTTCAAATGGCTCAAAATTCTTCAATCTTGTGAACTTTCAAGCATTCCTAAGATCAAATAAAGACCATAGGACCTCAAATTGATGATGATGACCCTTTGGAACCCTTGTTAGTGGCCTCAGATGCCCTGATTTTGACTTTTCTTGCACAACAAGTCACCATTTGATCAGACGACTTTCATAATGAATTATTGCTTCAAATTTGATACACATGCTCCTTATAACATATATAGACTAATAGAATCAAGAATGGCCAAAAAAAATTAGTGTAAGGGCCTCAAACCCAAAACCCTAATTTCTGGTCATCTGTGCAGGAAACCCTAAGCTTGCCTGGGTGGCTCTGCAATCTCTTGTGATCTTTTGACTTTCAAGAACCCTTGGGGGTATAATATGATCATAGAACACTCATGGACCCTCTTGGCATGCTTTATGGCCTCAAAGATAGCTCAAACCACTTCTAAGATTCACTTGATCACAAACCCTAGTTATGCAACTTATGCAGTGAAATAAATATGCAGTGTGAGATGGTATGCTTATGCAATGCAATATGAAGGATCACAAGCCAGGGTGTGAGAAAAAGGAGAGGGCAAATTTGGGGTGTTTACACATGTGAAGCACAACATGGAGAGTATGTGTTTGGCTATTTGAAGAAAAAAAGTGCAAAAGGAAGGATATGCGTGTGTGCATGCATCTGAAGAAAAGGAAACAACAACAACATTCTATTTTTGTCCCCTCATCCATCAATGAAAAATATGATATTTGAAGCATGAAATATTGTTGATTGTGTGATGAAATGGATGAATTCCAATTGCAAATCATAGAAAGATGGTTGGGGAACAAGTTATATTTTTGAAATAAATAGAATAAATGGCTTAAAGATGAAGAAAAATGAATTAGAACTCATAGGCATGAAACTTCTTGTGGTGGGCCTCCTTGGTGGTCGCATGGGACATGGTTCTAGGGCAATATTTCAGTTTTAACATCCCCATTTTGGACCACCATATGACCATGATAACTTGATCAAATGAAAAAATGACTAACACCAATCTTTAAGAAAACATGGAGATGAACAACTTTCATGTTGGAAAGTTTTGCATTTGAAGCTTCTTTGATTGAGAAAAATGGCCATACATCTTGCACACCGCCTGTTTGTAGAAATTTTGGCCTGGTGACTGGGAATGCCTTGCCTTGCCCTTTATTTTTCCCTACTTTTGGAGATGATCTTGCTATGGATTTGAATCTTGTTTAATGATCTTTCCAACAGGCCAGGTGGAATTTTGATTTGAATCCTGAATTTTGAAAAGGCGCAGCTTGAACATGAGTGCTAAAGTGGTCCAAACATACAATATTTGAAAACCCTAATTCTTCCAAATTAGGAAACTCCTGACTTTCTTAATTATTGCTGATTACTTTGACATTTCTTGATCAAATATTGGTCAATGAACCTATATGACTTTAATTTCATGAATTTGACCTCAAAAAGTCAGGAGTTGGCTTTTCTTCTGCACAATTGACTTTTCTCAAGTTTTCTTAATCTTCAAGTAAATGACCAATTGGAGACCTTCTGAAATGATTCAATAGACAATATTTCATCCATAGATACTTGATATCATGTTAAACACAATGAAATCAAGTTTGAACCAAAATTTCCTCAGGAAACCCTTTGAATCAGAAACCCTAATTTTAGCCCTTTTGTTAGGAGATAATGCACTGCTTGAACTTCTTGATCAATCCACCTATTTCAAAGCCTTGAGGGATCATTTTGGATCATGTGGGATTTTAGGAACCATTTGAGTCTATTGAGAGCCATGTGACCCTTGTCATTTCCTTTGAATGATCACCAATCTTGCCAGTCATTAATCATATGCCTTATGCTTCAAACCATGGATGTTATGCTTCAAATTTGATGTTAAAAATGCAATGATATGTATATATATGAAATGTTAAATGCTATGAAAATGAGAGGGAAAATTTAAGGGTGTTACAGCTAGTGATTGGAGACTTTTCTTTTCCATTTTTCTTAATGCATTGTGCAATCTCTAAGT
Source organism: Lathyrus aphaca (assembly GCA_963966055.1). NCBI lineage: Eukaryota > Viridiplantae > Streptophyta > Magnoliopsida > Fabales > Fabaceae > Lathyrus > Lathyrus aphaca. Next base: position 71,948,820 of record OZ014522.1, on the reverse strand, counting down.
TATATGATGTGGTTTATACTCTAAAAGCAAGTATGCTGCATAACATTATAAAATTTTCAATTTTATGTTAAATACTGTACTTTTTGGCAATTATAATCAAACCAAGTTGATCGTAACCAAACATATATTTATTTTATTAAAATCACTTCAAACTGAGAAGCAAAATCAGTTATAATATTCTTCCATGAAACTATACAAACATTTATTTATCTAACATGTAGAGAAACTTATGAGCTCTTGAGACATGTACTTAGATTATAGATCTCTTGGTGGTTAACAATAACAATGATTTCAAATAAGATTCCCTATAAGATCAAAATAATGATAGTAGTTGTCCTGGAAGTATAGCTGATTTCTATTACTGATATAGCAGTTGGTATGATAAGTATGCATAATATTACATATATGATTTTGTTAACAGGGTGGTCTAGAGTAAACCGTAATATACATATTTTCATGATTAAAACCATAAGAACAAGTGACACAATATTCAACCATTCAGGTAAATGTTCTTCCCTAACATTACTCTACATAGGGATGATCATCCCTAACATGCATAATACCACTGAGGCACTGAGATTATGGTCCCAAAAGTATTTTCCATGTCATGAATATTGTAACACAACTTGTCGCTGTAGTTGTGAAATATTGGAGCCTTAGAAGATGGGTAATGCTTGTGCTTAGAGTGCATGGAATCTGCTATATTGGATACTAGTGATTTCCAGTCTCTATACCATTCAATATGATATTCTTAGATCAACAAGTTCCCATGCTTCTTGTTGAGAGAGAAGCACTTAATGGAGCTATTGTTGGAGAGAAAAATGGATTTCATCATTTTCCAAAGACAAGAGGTTTATTCCTTTCAGAAGAGAAAATTGTCACCAGTATACATAGAAGCCTGATAATTGGAGGCCATCAATTTATAGGGATGAGAACTCAACATCAAAATCTGGTAATAAAATGCGAAGTTTCAGCAATTCATGTTCTATATAATGTTTTGTATTACTATATAAATAGGATGTTTAATTAATTTAGTGTATCATGTTATATATAGTGTATTGGGGTAATTATACAACCCCCCTACTATTAGGGCATGATTTGGTATTTTCCCCTTGAAATTTGTTTTTAATACAGACCCCCTCATAAAACCAAAAATCAACTTTTACCGCCCCTTTTACCACACATGCTGACTGGGCTTAAATGACTTGCTGACTTGGCTTAAATGACTTGCTGACTGTATAAACATAATACCATCTTCAACCTTCACTATTCACCATCTTCATCTTCATAATACCACAAGCAAAAAACCAGAAAAAAACATAAAAAGAAAAAAGCATTGAACTTGAGATTGAGACCCAAAACCACGAGAGAGGCAGAGACCGAGATCCACCGCCGATTGATACCCAAAACCACCGCCGATTGAGACTCATATCCACCATTGAACTTGCGAACCAACAAGAAAAGAGCAATGTCAAAAAAATCTGGTAACTAGTTCTTCTGATAGTAGCATGATAAATTTACGAAAAGAAAGTCATATATTTGAGTGTGTCATACTTTGAAGGAAACGAAGAATGGCTGTTGTGATGAATATGCTAGAGAGTTTATATAAGACATCTTTCTTAAATATTTCCAACACTGAAATATCTCCCCATGCAAGTATGAACAATGCCTGTTAACAAGAATGTTTTGGTCATGTCAAAAAAAAATCATCAAGGGAACCATTGACATAACCATTTTCGTATGTTGAAAAAAATACCTGCAAACCCAGTAAATAAAAGGTCCAGTAAATATAACTCATCACTGAGTAGAAAGGTACCTGAAGCAATCTAACAAAATCCATAAAAGAAGAAAAAGGAAACTGTTTAACTTCCTATCACTCCCGACCTCATGATTGATTAAAGTACTTAATAATGACGGGACAATGATGAGAAATATTTCTAGAAAAAAGCCTATTGAAAAGCATTTCTTACTAAAGATCTTATTTAGAACTATTTTCTCATAGTTGAATTATAGATAATCAACATTGAATACCCAAAACAAGACATCCATGGATCCTATCAATATTTAAAAAGGAGAATTTTATCCAACATATTTGGCTCTCGTTACCATCCACCCAAATAAATGTAAATTAACATAAGTTTAAGTTAATATGAAACTATATAATGTGTAATTATCATCCTAATGATTCCATCCTACACATCACCATCACCATCAAAGAGTGAAGAGTATGAACACAAGATTGAAATGAATTCCTCCTACACACAAAGATAATGCTACAACAGATTTGAAACAGTTACATGACTTGGCTCGCAAAAAATAAAAGAGGTGGTGAATTACACAGCAATTCATTTAAGTCCAGTCAGCAAATTATTTAAGCCTAATCAACATTGAGGGTAATAGGGGGTAGTAAATTCTGATTTTGAGTTTTATAAGGGGGTCTTTATTAAAAAAAAGTTTCAAGGGAAGAAAACCAAATCACGCCCTAATGGCAGGGGGATTTATATAATTATCCCTAGTGTATTTAACTAATGTAATATGTTATAAATATTGTATTTAACAATTTAGTGTATAAAGTTATAATTAAATAATGTGTTTAATTAATTAAAAAACAATGCATTGGTGTTGGAATTACCACCAGAGGCAATGGACAATCACCCTCTAGTCCAACCTTTATTTGTACTTGACTAGAAAACACAGGAAGATAACATGTTAGTTGTTACATGTGATAATACATATGAAAGGCTTATTTTTGGAGAATGCAGACTACAAACACATAGTGAATACTTATCCTAATTTTCACCTTGAGGAGAAGGTGAATTTCGATGATCCCTAGAATGCAAATGATTTCTTATGTTCTTTTGAGACATGTACACAAATTATAGATTTCTTGGCGGTTAACAATAAGAATGATTGCAAATACGATTCCCCATAAACTCCTATCTTTTACTATTTATTTTAATCAAATATTCACCAAGTTTGTAGTATCTTTTTTGTTGTCCACAAGATTGTTACTATTTTTTAGGAAATTTGTTACCATTTACTTTTCAAAATAAATTGTTATTCTTCCTTTTTATAAGTATTAGCTTATTAAATATGTTTTAGAGAGATAAAACTTTGAAACTTTTATATAAGATTTCAATGGATATGGACAAATTTAAAATAGTTACCCCATGGCCTCTAATAAAAATTTATCGGTATGTCTCCACAAAGTTATTTTAATTTTTTTTAGAAAATTTATTTGGTATGTCGTATCCACAAATTTATTTTAATTTTATTTTGAGATTTGGAAGTTTATTTACCGTGCATTGAATATCATTGTATAATTCTATGTATAAATTAGTATATTATTAATGATATAATATTTTTTTTTGCCAAAATTACTTTATAGGTCAGTTATTTAAAAGAATCAAAAAATTCTTTAAGTTTTTTTTAACGATTTGATGCTTTAAGTTAACAATTGTTTGCATCGTTACCCTTTTTCAAAAATTCAGTTAGAAAAACGTAGATGTGGCAAAAATGGAGTTGTTTGGCCTTTAACTAAGATGAATTGGCTTTCGGGTTTGTTGATTTGGCATTTATGTTAGTGTTTTACTATATTTTTGGATTTCATCTCTAAATCCCAAAATCACTCAACTTAAACCCTAAAAATGGAATTGTGATCAATGGACTCATGTAATACCCTAAGTTTTCTTCGCATTTTCATCTGCATCTTGCATACAAACAAGATCGCACTGGTTGCACGGTTCTTCTCGGGTTAGGTTTATACCTCACAGGGGATCACCGTTGTCTTTAATTACTTTATTTGTTTATGATTACTAACCATTAATTGAAATCCAAAAAAATATTTTGTTTCCTTTTACAAACCTTTTTCAGGAAGAGGAACCATTAAAAATGCCAAAAATAGCAGCCCTGCAGCTCGAGTAAAATTTCACAGACAAAAGTCGAAGTTGATCCGCAAATAATTCAAATTTATTTGATCAAGGATTTCCCAAGTTAATTGATTCATTCAAAGGGATTCCAATGTTCATGTGTTTATTTCCATGTCTTCTTCGACGTACAAAAAGAATCGGGCCACAACAACCAAGCAATCGCATTTGAACCAAATATTCAAATTTTAGCTTGGTTAACCGGTTAACCATATGCGTTAACCGGTTAACCAGTTCTAAATTTGAATATTTTATTCAAATTCAACACCCTTAGATCATTTATATAATTGGAATATTCTAGATCTGTTGGTTTCTGATTTCTCTACATCACTTTGATCATTTCTTACCATAAACTCTCACTAATCACCACTCTTTTCCATTTCCCACCAAATTTGCAATTACCAAGCCTAATTTTAATTACCAAAACAAGCTTCATTCCACCAAATTCTCATACCTAAAGTCTTTAAATAGGACCATAATTTCATTCATTCACCAAGCTTTGAAAAGCCAACAAATCCCTTGCAAAATACTTCCCCAAAACCAAAAAAAAAATCACTAAAGCTCTTTTTCTTTCTTTTGAAGTTATCAAGAATTCACATTGAATTCTTGATTAACTTGAGTTAAACCTTCATCCTATTCTTCTTTTTGTTCATCCATTGCAGTATATCTAGCTTGATTTGGTCTAGTTTGAAGAAGTGTTTTTGATAATTCACTCTCTCCATAAACCCATATTCACCATTGTCGCTCCCACTAAAAGACACCTGGGTTAGATAGGGTACAGACGCGAACGGTCGGCGAGAGGAGAAATGAAGATGAACTGAATAGAGTCGCCAGCTAGGCATTTTTATCCCGAAAGAAAGGTAATGCTGCATAATGTAACACGGTGGGAGAACTGACTTTCTATAAATGTTGCGGATAGCAAGAGTCGCCACCGACTTTTATTTTATCCAAAGGAAAGGCATAAAAGAACAGGAAAGACCTTTAAAAGATTTTTGGGTCCGGGGGGTAGGTTATGTAAAGGGAAGGTGTTAGCACCCTTTACATCCATGGTTCTCCATGGGCTCTTAGTTACTTAGCTCACTTTGAATTGTTTTTGAAAATGTGAAGTGTGTGAATAGAAATTTTCATAAGAGTTTGATAATGATCCATGTACGGATGCGTAAAAAACTTGTGTTTGAAAATTGTTTGAAATTTGTGAAGTATTTGAAATTTGTTTTGAAATAGTGAGCAAGTAACTGTGAGGAACCTACCCTAAAGTTTAAGTCTTTCTGTTCTTTATCCTTTAAATGGTAAGACTATCCCTATTATTAAGGAATAGGTAGTCATTACCTTGGATGTGAGGGACATATGAGAGACATCTGTTTTGTGAAGGCAACTGTGAGGTGTATTAAGCATTTAGGAGGGACTATCATCATTATTCGAAAAGGGACTTGATCTTTAAAGGCAACCATTAGGGACTTGATGATTTTTCTTTTAAGGGACTTGCTTTATACACCCCACTTGACCTTATGATTAGGCAACATTGAGGGATAGCCTTAGAAAGTGAGATGGCGATTAAAAATCGACTTACGTGTGTGAGTGTTTAATTTATCTTATAATTTTAAATGATCTAAATTCAATTTTAAGTAGAATACATATTCACACTCCCTAAATTACTAACCATAGCATAAAATTAAATAAATTAAATATTTACAAAATTTACACCAAGGAGCAATTACATAATTATAATAATGAGCAATTAAAATAAATAGCAAATAAATAAATATAAATATATAAGCAAAATAAATATAGAAGCAAAATATAAATAGTAAACAAAAAATAAATAAATAGGCAATAATATAATAGGGGTTAGTAATAAAAATAAATAAATAAGGTTAGTGAAATAATAATAATTAAGTATAATTAAAATAAATGGATTAGTAATAATAATAAACATAATTAAAATAATAAGCAAAGGTTAAATTTTTAATATAGACAATTATTTAAAAAATAAGAGGAAATATGGACAATTAAATAATTATTATAACATTTTAATTTAGGTATAAATTATTAAATTATTTCTAAGCACATATTAAAAATTATTTATATATAACAATTTAGAAAGATATTTACATATTATATGGAGAAAATAAGTTATAGTTATATTTAAAGATTATATTTACAAAAATTAATCATATTTACAAAATTTTATATTAAGTATTATGTTTACAAAAAATTAATTATATGAATATGTATAATAATTATATTTACAAAATTATAAATTTAAATTATAAGATAAAGTTAGTTTTTATTATTTAGAAAATAAAATAGGGTTTACAAAATTAGGGTTTGTTTAGAAAACAATTTTTAGGTTTAATTTAATATACAAAATTATTTTAATATATACATACATATTACAATTTAATCATATGATAAAGAAAATAATTTTTGAATTAAGGAAATATATATTTTTAGAATTTGGAAAATATAATATATAAACATACTTCATTATTTTTTTGAATTATTTAGAAAGCATATATATATATATATACAAGATTATTTTAATAATAAAATAATTAAAACAAACAAAATAAAAACAAAAAAAAATGAGAACTTACCTGACTGGGGTTTGAACCCAGGTCAGTCTGTTTTTCAGCAACAAGAACCACCACCAAGCCACTTTGCGCGCAAGCAATGTAGGAGAGTGTGAAATTGGTTTTGTGCTTCATCTGGAAAAATCAAGAAAAATAAGAAACAAAAGGCCTGGGGGAGGATTGAACCTAGGACCTTTGAAGCTAACCAACACACGCATGACCACCCGGCTAGAAGAGCCCATCTGATATTGTGTTGGCCAGCAAACATAATATATTAAGCCTTTTTTTACCCTGAAAAATAAGAAAAAAAATAGTGCACCAGCCAGGACTCGAACCAACGCCCTTTCATCAAACACAAGCCTGAGTTTCCACTGGGCCACGCAGCATGTGGTGATAGCAATCCAGCAAAATAACATAAAATATTATAAATCAAATTCAAATTTTCCTGAGCGCGCCACCTGCTTCTTCTTCAACCTCAGGACCTGCAATTTTACCTGCGAAAATTATTGAGAATTTTCCTGCGAATTTTTCTACGTGTGAAACCTGCAAATCTTCAATCATCACAAATATGCAACCATTTGTTAAATTAAGCACAGGGTTATGACCAACACATCTCATACAATCAGTCTATGGTCTTAAAATCAATTTATACGTCCTAAATCGAAGAACCCTAAATGTCACTCAAGAACCCTAATCATGGCCGTTTGCGGTTTAGGCACTCATTCTTCAATCCAATTGTCCAGAATCATTCTACACAACATCACAAACAATATTATATAACCAAAATTCATTGATATGCAACAAATTAATAGAATCGAAAAAAATATTTTCAAGAGCAAGTAAGCTTCGGGTTGAGCAATATGGCATGTATGGGATGCATATGAGTGTTGGTTTCGCTTCATGGATGCCCAAGGAAGCTTGCTGTGTTCTTGTTTTACCTTTTAGAGCCCTGGAAGTCAAAAACCGAATGTGAGTTTTGGATGAGTTTTTTGAGGTTTTGAAACTGGATTTTGAGGCAGAGAATTCGTGTCTTGGTGATTGCAATGAGTTCTCTACTTATAAGTGATTGAATTTAGGTCATAACATTGAATGGTTGTGTGGAAATTTTGATTCAAAAGGATTCACAATGATCATGCTTTAAAATCCAAATATTCTTGCATTAAGGCTTGCTATTTTGGGACCAATCTTGTGATTTCATTCCTTTTCAATTCCAATCAACATTGAAGACATTCTAGAAACCAAATCTCCATCAAATATCATATTTTCATATTTTATTTTTATTTAAAATGATTTTTAATGAATTAAATCAAAATAAATAGAAATAAAATAATAAAAATTCTGATTTTTAATGAATTGGGTCGTGCATGATGTTGTTGTATGGATTGGGTCATAATTTGGCAAGCCCATTTGGAAGAAATTAGTTTTAGACCTCCTTTTTCATCATAAACCAACTCAAAATTTCCCAACTTTGCAAGGGCATATATCCTTCAATTTTAATGCTATGAGGGTGTTCTTAGACATTTTGGAAAGCTTGAAGAGTCCTCTAACCAACCCCACTGGTTTCATGTCCATATCATTTACCAATCTCAAGTTATGCCCTTTTGAAGTTGTTGACTTTTTGTTGACTTTCAAAAGGACCTATAATGTCTTAGCTCATACCTTCCAAATGAAGCATTTTTGGGCTTGGCTTGTGAGACACAAAGTTGTAGAGAATTCAATTTCCTTCAAAATGAGCTTTGGATGGAGACTTGGTGATGAAGTATGTGAAAGTTATGGCTGGTCAAAGTTCAGTTGACTTTTACTAAGGAAACCCTAATTTAGAAACTCCTGATTCTTGATGATCTGGAATCTCCTTGATGAATCATGATCAACCCTTGATCAAATGATGAATTTTACTTCATATACTTGATGTTGGCAAAAAATCATGAAGTTTGACTTTGGTTTGACCACAGTTGACCTCAGTTTGACTTTTTAACTGCATTGACTGATTTTGACTTATCTGATCATCTGACTGAGCAAACCTTTGAGAAAAGTCTTGAAACTTATCATGGGGGTTCTTAAACACATATAAGATGTTATGAAGCTCACTTGAAGTCTTGGAAGTTCATTTAACCTGATTAAAGTCAAAACCCTAGTTTTGGATGCACTGCTTAGGAGGTGCATTGTCTGAGGGAATTGTCAACTCTTATGGCCAATTGTGAACCTTGTGAATCATCATAAGATGTCTTGTGAACCTCATGGGAGGTATGGTGAACCTTGTGAACCTTCATGAAGTGACTTGTAGACTTCATGAACCTCATGAAAGGTTATGTAAACATTGTGAATCTTGTGAACCTTGTGAACCTTCAAGAAGTGACTTGTAGACTTCATGAACCTCATGAAAGGTATTGTAAATGTTTGAGAAGCTTGTGAACCTTGTGAACCTTCAAGGAGTGACTTGTAGACTTCATGAACCTCATGAAAGGTTTTGAAAGCATTGTGGAACTTGTGAACCTTGTGAACCTTCATAAAGTAACTTGTAGACTTCATGAACCTCATGAAAGGTCTTGTAAGTGTTGGGAAACTTGTGAACCTTGTGAACTTTCATAGAACACAAAGTCTTGTATTGTGAGGGCAAAATTTGGGGTGCAACACATAAACCTGGAAAGAGATGGATAAGACGGTTGCGAACCAGAGAAACTGAGAAAGGGGGTTGGTTACAACCTGGGAAGGTATTAACACCCAGATTGTCCGTCGTACTCGACGGGATCCATGCTTAAAAGATTGTGTTTAAAGGGGTAAGTGTATGTGCTATCTTTGTGCAAAAGCTGGAAAAGAGATGTACAAGTGTTAGTGCAAAAAAGTGAAGTGAGGTGCTCAGGAATGAGGCTTAAAAAGAATGCTGAAAGAGGGGGAAGACACAAAGACTTTTTGTTCGATAACAGTTAAGTTATGCCTACGTATCCTCTCGTGCAATGAGGAAGTCAGAACACCGTAGTTCGACTCAAAGATACTGAAAGATAAATTGACTGATGAACTGCTTGCTTGTCTATGCTCAAGTGTATGACTTGTCTGACTCAAGTGCTAACTGTCTTGCATTAGACGGAAGAAGCAAGTTCTCGTTTGTGAGTGAAGATGATGAGAAAAGATCCCGAAAGAGACGATTATTGTTTGTTTTTGTGTTTTCAGTCTTTTATTGCTTTTTGTGTTTGTCATAAGCTAATGAGCTTAAGCCTAAACCAAGGGTTAGTAAACTCATCATATCCTCCCTTTGATTAGGGATAATGAGAATACCTTAAGTATGAGATAAGCATCTCAAACTTAATTACCATAATGATGTAGGATTAAGATCATTAACCTACTTGTGATTATTTATATGTTTTTGGTGTTTTTGTTTAGTGTTAAGTAATGAGTTTAATCCATAATCAAGGATTAGTGAACTCATTACACCATCCTAATAGAAGGATAATAGATGAGAACACTTAAGCTGAGGAAGATACCTCAACTTAATCCATGATTAGGGATTAACCTCATGACAAAACAAAGCCTTTATTAAAGTGGATTTTAATTAATGGTAAGATTAAGAAATGAATTTTATGGTTTGTAAGACAACTTGAGGGGGACTTGTCCATTAACACTATGGTTAGTCCTTCTTAACCAATAAAGGAAGAATTAGAACCCTAATGCAAGGCCCAAGTTACAAGCTATTGTCTTAGTGATTATTAAGATGGATTTATTAAGAGGTTTAAACAAATTAAGGGTTTAACACTTAGGATTAAAGTTATACACTCCATCCTAAGAGAAGGATGCATGCATAACCCTAATCACAAAGTCTTAAAACCTTAAAGGTTTAGTCTCTAATGATGAGATGAGAAGAGAGACACAAGGAAGACACAAAGGTAAAAGCTAAATGGGGACTAATCAAAACCCTAATTATTTTCATGATTGGATGTTCCTATGGTTTTTAAGGCTTGCAAGAAATCTTCAGAGAAGCCACCAATGGAAGAAGCAGATGAAAGGAGGAGAAGCAGAAGAAACAAGTTAACTTACTTCACTGAAGAAGATAAGTTAATTGAAGAAAAAAAGTGAATGATGAATATGAATGATCAAGATCACTCTAAAGCAAAGAAAAATGCAGCAATGATGTATAAGAAGAATGAGAAGAGAAATGAGAAGTGAAGGCAAATTCACTTCTCAAGTTACTTACCACCTGGAAATGTTAGCATTAAGGAAAGAAATGACATGAAAATGAAATGTATGCAAAGATAAAACCAAAACCAGAAGCATAAACATGATGTAAATGATGCTATGACATGATGCAAAGGCATGCCAAGTGTTATGAATGTTCATACAATAGATGGAATGCAAAGGATGCATGCTTTGAAGTTTGAAAGTTCATGAAAGTTCATGGAATGAAATGAATGAACATTATGGCAAATGCATGAATAAATGATCAAGCATGATTTTAATATGTCCTAAGATGTCTAAGATGACATGTGAATGCATGAAATGTCATGGAAAGTACATGAATGGATGCATATGCAAGATGTATGCAAATGAACATGAGAAATTAGGGTTTTAAGGCAACATGAGATGCAAAAGTCAAAAACAGAAGAAAAACATAAGATATAAAATTGAAAATGAACTCAAAGGATCCCTAACCCCATATGATATCACACCCCAAAGGAGGTGGTCTAACTCTTAACCTAAAGAAAGTTGTGATTTTTCTAAGTTTGATATGGTTTTAAGGTACCTTAAGAGGGAAAATGAAAATCAAATGGAAAATGCAAGATAAACTCATGACAAAAATATGCTAGATACTACATGCTATATGAAGATCAATGCAAAAAGACCCAATGTCAAACCCTTCATGGTTAGGCAGAAAAGAATTCTCGAAGTTAGGGTTCAAAAATGAGATTTTTATGAACCCTAAATTCAAGAAAAATGTCAAAATTGATTCAAAACCAAAAATAAATTTGTATGAATGGTTTGACAATGTTTCTAAATATCCTAAGATGCAATGTGAATTTTTTTGGAATTTTTAGAAACCTAAATGGTATTTTAATTAATTAATTTCCATTAATTAATTAAAATAAACATTTAAATATTTTTAAATGGTTTTTAAATGCAAAAAATAAAAATAAAAATGTTTTTGGATGAAGAAAAATATTTGAATTAAAAATGCAGAAGGAAAATATTTTTGGAAATTTTTAAGTATTTTAAATTAATTGTGCAAAACAAATGATAAAAAATGAAATAAAAATTGAATTAATGGGCTGGTCAGCTGATCCAAGGGATCAGATTCAAATCTGGGGATGGAGGGAACACCACGCGCGCAATCTAAGGGTCACAATTCAAACTGAGTTAATTTTAATTAATTAAATTAATTAAGTGAATTAGGGTTTAATGAACTCATCTCAGTCATCCAATACGCGCGCGCAGACAAAATCCAAGGGCTCACATTCAAACTCACCCTAAACCCTAATTAACCTCTTAATGACTCTCAGGTGGCCGGAGAAGACCTCCGGCCAGCTCTTCACCCTAACTTCCACCTTAGGCCACCCCAGACCCCCTAACTCTCCAGAAATGACCCCCACCTCATTCTAAACAAGATTCAACCAACAAATTTCATTTATTTCACATGAACATCAAGATTCGAAGCAAAACAGAAAATCACACAGAAATTTTAGAAGCTTCATACATGCTTGTTTCTCACTCATTTTTAAAACAAAATAGATCATGATGATCAGCAAAGCACAAAGAACATTTCTATAACAAGAAATTACATTTCTGGAAAATTTGTTCTTGAGGATACCTGAAGTGAAGCTTTCTCAATCTGAGCTATCTGGCCTCCTCTTTGGTTCAAAATGACTCCAATGATCCTCCTGGTGATGCTTTGATGCTTGGAGGAAGTTTATAATGGCTGGTTTGAGGGCTTGCAACTCAATTGGCCAGAAATCGTATTTTGGTTTTAGGTGGTTTCAAGTTGCAATGAGGGGTGGGAAATGATCCTCTTGTGTTACTGAGTTGATTGATGAAGAGAGTTTGAAGTTTTGGTATGTGTGCTGTGAGTTTCGAAAGCTTTTGCAAATGGGGTGATTTTTGGGAACTTGATGATTCTGAGCATTCAGGTTGGCTTGTGTTTTGTTATGGCTTGTGTTTGATCCACATAACAAGCTTTGATAGGTCAGAGAAGTGGTTGTGGCCTAGGGTGATTGGTATGGACTCTCTTGCAAAAAGTTAACAAAACTTGTACTTGAGGTATGGGCTCTCTTGCAGCTGGCTTTTTGGCTTGTCCTGGCTCAGCAAAGATCAAGGAGAGTCATGGAATTGGTTTTGTGGTGATTCAGCAAGTGGAAGCATGGTTGTGTATCATTTTGCAATTTTAATGAAGTTTGGCCCCTTTGTGATTTCTTGATGGGCAAGGCATGAAATAAGACGATTCTTGGGCCAATTCTGATTTTTAGGCAATACACTATGTTGGTATGATGCATAAAAGTGTATTAGAAGTCACATTTCTCTATTACAATTGTATGCTTTAATGAAAACAAATCATCTTTATTAACATTTTCTACATCACAATTGTAGGCTTTAGAAAAGAAAGTCTTTCTAGAGTAGTTAAACAAAATATTAAATTTAGTTGGGGGTGCATATTAGGGAAAATATGTCATCTTTCTCTTAATTCAATATGTGGACGTGGATTTTGGCTTTGGTCCATATTTCTTTCTCCAATTTGACCGTATAAAAGGAAGTGTTCTTCCTTTATACGACGTGGTTTATTTTGATTTGGGATTTAAATTGTCTAAGAGCAAAAAAGTAACGGGCCTAAATCCTTCACCTGCTTGGTATCTATTTTGTCATATTTAATTTTGACAGCTTATAATTGTTAGTTTGAAAATTTTATCGAAGGAAACTCAACAAACGATGTTAATATATATGTTTAAAATGTTAATTGTAAGAAAAACAAATTATAATTGGAATCTAATTATAAATTATAAATGGTGTTAAGATTTTTATATGTATTTTTATAAGTTGCTTTCGTCTTTTCTTAAATCATCTTGATATTAGTCTGTTGAATAATTTGAGGTTCAAGCACAATACTTTTACCAGAATCATGTCAATACAAAGGTATTTTACACCTTCTACTATACAAAGCCTTAAACAGTGACATTTCAATACTATAATGGAAACTATTGTTGTAAGTTGACTCAACCAACGGTAAACAAATGTACCAGTTACTTCTTTGTTCTAAAACACAAGCTCTCAGCAAATCCTCCAAATACTGGATCGTCCTCTCTGTCTTACTGTCTGTGAATGATAAGCAGAACTCAACTTCAGCTTAGAACTCATGGCTTCCTGCAAACTCCTCAAGAACCTTGATGGGAATCTCATATCTCCATCAGAACAATACTCGAAGGAATACCATGCAATCTAATTGCCTTGTCAATATATACTTCAGTCAACTTCTGCAATGAATAACTGATCTTAATCAGAATGAAATGAGCCAATTTATCTACTATAATCCAAACTGAATCACCCCTTTAGAATTCTTTGGAAAACCCGTCACAAAATCCATAAAAATGACTTCTCACTTCGACTCAGGAATACTCAACTGTTGTATCAATTTTGACGGCTTCTGATGTTCCACCTTTGACTTCTAACAAGTCCAACAAGAATAAACAAACTCAACAATATCCTTCTCCATTTCTGACCACCAAAATATTTTCTTTAAATCCGGATACATTTTAGTAGCGTCGAGATGAATACCCAACCACTTATGTGACCTTCCTCAAGAATACTCTTCTTAACTTTCGGCATATCGGGTACACAAACTTTGTCGCAGAAATGCATAACATCATTCTCGTCTATTTTGAAATCACTTCTTTTATATTTATTGATTAAATTTATTCGTTCAATCAATCCCAAATTTAATTTTTTTTCCTCTTTTGATTTTTTTCGAGAATACCGCTAATCAGTTTCATCATCGCTTCATCATTAATTCATTCATTTATAGTGATTATTAGTTTATTATTTGCCATCAATCATTATGCAAGAAATAAAATCATTAAATTTCACATATTCGAGTACCCATCTAGCCTCTTAATACACCACCATGGGATAGTCATACCTGCTTTCCAATGTTTTAAACTGCACCTCATTTGGATTTACGGAACTAAAGTTATGTCGAAACGATCAGAGAGAATAATAGGTTTCAGCTACCTTTCTATTCCGTAATTTTTACAATTTTACTAGCATCTATCGGTTGACAGGGACCATCAATTGATTGATCTATTTCTTCATACATTGTGTTTTCCCGATTTTTCATGTTTTTGCTTATTGCAATTTATTGATTGATGGAATTAATCAATTGACACCTTTCTTTCTTTCTTTCTTATTTTTCTAATTTTTCACGTGATCAATCGATTGACATTAGGGATCAATCAATTGTCATCCTCCAATTCTCCAAAACTCCCAATTTTAATCATTTTCAACAATCTTCATCTCTTCTAAACCCCATCCAAATATGTCTTAGCATACCTAAATGATTTATACATCAACTTCAACATCAATTAGCATATGGTAGGCAATCAATACACCAATTTTCATACAATTTACGCATTACCATCAATTCACCATGAAAATTATCTGTGTTCATTATCATTAAGCACATCAACAAGAATGACACCAAATTCAACCTCCGCATACAATTCACATACCAAATTGTGAAATTATTATATCATGAACACATATATCAATTTTATAACACGCATATCAAATCATGAATCACAATAATTGGAGATACCGTGTTTACACAATTTTCTTCAGGAACACATGAACACATCAACAATGGTGGAATCAAAAGAAAAACCTAGAAGAGGGTGAAGATATATCTCTACTCTTCATACATATACACCCATAGAATATTAGTCTATCCTTACCTTGAATTTTCAGCAAAGCAAATTCTAAGCTTGTCAACAATGTTGTTTTCTTCCCAAACCCTAGATTGCCAAGAAATAGAACTGTCAAAATAGACAAACTCATATGGGCCCGATCCGAAAAATCATATACATTCCTTATCTTTTATCTTCTACTATCTATCTTTTAAAATTCAATTGTATGAACTACCAAAATTGTCTTTTCATCACAAATTATTTACATTAACAAAAGGGCATTTTAGTGATCAACTAATGTTTATTTTTTTCATTCTCATCTTCTATTATATCATGACAAGAGGCACTCATTTATCAACCTCCACCAATTAAATCATAATTAAATATTACATACATTCATTCTCTCCCTCTCTTTTCATTCAAATTTCAAATCTCTCTCATATTTCTTTTTCTCACACTTTCTCACTTTCATTTTAATTTTTTCCTTTTTATTTATTTATTATCACTAAAAATACTAATAATATATATTTTTTTAATTTTAATAAAATTAAAATTTTATTTATCTCACGGGTCATTGTCAATACAAATTATTTTATTTTAATAAATCATTATTTTAATTTGAGAGACAATTTATTGTTTATTTTAAAATTAAATAAATCATTTTAAATTTTGAATTTGTATCTAGATACATTTTATATCGCATCAAATAATTTTTTTTCTCACGGGTCACTATCACATTTTTTTTTGTCTTTCTTCATCTCACAAGTCATTTTTTTCTTTTTGCATGATTATTTAATACAATTGAGATTGCATAATTATTTTTCATGTTGCGATTAAATAACTCAATTCAAATATACATATGCATATAAATTTATTTTATATTGTATCAAATAAACTTTCTATTTTACGGGTGTTCATGGTTTTTGTGCGAACAATCG
This sequence comes from Lathyrus aphaca, assembly GCA_963966055.1. Taxonomy (NCBI): domain Eukaryota; kingdom Viridiplantae; phylum Streptophyta; class Magnoliopsida; order Fabales; family Fabaceae; genus Lathyrus; species Lathyrus aphaca. The sequence continues at coordinate 71,932,513 of OZ014522.1, read as the reverse complement.
TTGGCCTCCTATCGAAGGTTTGCTTGCGGGACCGACCACACAAGTCCCAGGACTTACTGTTGTTGTTTGAATTTACGTGATAATGCGTAGTATGAGATGGTCATACGGTGTTTGTTTGACAAAGTAAAGTGAAATGCTTGATAAATGAAATGCAAAACAGATAAAACAAGCAAGAGAAAAACAATAGATAATTGTAACACGATGAGAGAACTGACTTGGGTGTTTATGTTTGACAAAAACCATGTGCGGATAGCAAGAGTCGCCACCGAATTTTATTTTATCCAACAGGAAAAGGAATAAAAGAACAAGAAAGACTTTTTTTTTAAAAAAAAGATTTGAGTTCGGGGGGGTATGTTATACAAAGGGAAGGTGTTAGCACCCTTTGTATCCATGGTTATCCACGGGCTCTTAATTACTTAACTCACTTTACTTTTGTTTGAAAATAATGGAGGTGTATTTAGAAAAATATTTCAAAAGTATTTAACTTTGTAATGATCCTCGTATGGATGTATACAAAGTGTTTAGTTTGAAAATATTTGGAAAAGTAGGGTGTAAAGAGCGTTTTTGAAAGAGTGAGCAAGTAATTAAGTGCTACCTACCCTAAGTTGGTCTTTCTTGTCATTTATTTCCTTTAAAGGGTAAGATTGTCCTTACTATTAAGGAGTAAGTAGTCTTTACCTTGGATTTTATAAGGGTCGGGCGTAGGGTCATCATATGGTCATAGAAGGCAACATGTAGGGGTGTCTTAGTAACTCGAAGGGACTATCAACATTTTCGTAGGGTCATCGAGGGACAAGATCATTATTTCGTAGGCAAATTCGAAAGGGACTATGATCTTTTAATCTTGAAAGGACTATGATGATTTTTGTTTGAAGGGACATTTACTAAGACACCCCATGTTCGAGGGACCTGACCATGTATTGAAGGCAACCAAGAGGGGAAACCCTAGGAGGTGCAGATGGCGATCGTAGAACGATCGACTTATATGTGTGAATATCAGTTTCAATTATTTATCTTGTAATTAGTTATCTAAGTCCAATCGTTTATCATTCAATCTTTGCACTCCCTAAATTACTAACCACGCATATATCTTACGAAAAAAATAAAGAGCAGAAAATAAAATCCTACGCTATTACATGGCTTTGGGACAATTACATAATAATCGATGCGGAAAATAAATGCGAAAAACTAAACCTAAGCTATTACATGAGAGACAATTTCTAGATCAAGAAAACATACATGAAGGTTATTTAACATCTTTAAAATTCTGTTTTCTCAGAAGTTGTGCACCTCTTACAGCCTTTGCTTCAACCTCTCTTAAGAGGTCCCTAGCCATCCTTTGAGCTATTCATAACCTAGAAATCAAGGGTGAGTGTGGAAGAAGAAAGGTTGAGAATAAAGAGAATGAAAGAGTGATTATGTAAGTTCAAATATATCAATTCTTCAGGATCTGCATATACGGAAACCTTCCACATATGCATATCTGAAAAAAAATATTTTTTTTAATGCCTTGGTGCATTCTGATTTCTATATCCAGAATCAAAAAGTATAATTGGAATTTCGTGACGTGTGTAATAAAGTTATGGATTGTAGTAAGAAATCCTCTTTTTAATAAACCAATTGAACCCTCATTCAAAATCCCTAATATTTTCACCTTTCCCTCTCCAAACCCTCACTCTTCAATTTTCTGATCCGTTAAATATTATTTTCCCTCATACGCACCAAAACTTCGAAAACCCAAAACCCTAGCAGAGCTCACACACAAGCACCATGGAATGGAACCCTCAAACTCTTCAATTTCTCTCCGAATGCTTCCTCAACACTCTCTCTCCGGCACCAGAGCCTCGCCGCAAGGCCGAATCCTCCCTATCTGAAGCTGCCAACAGTCCCAACTTCGGCCTCGTCGTACTCCGTCTCGTCGCAGAACCAGCCGTCGACGAGCAGATCCGGCAATCCGCCGCCGTCAACTTCAAAAACCACCTCCGTCTCCGATGGGCATTAGAAGATAGTTCGATCCTTGAAGCCGAGAAGGAACAGATCAAAACCCTAATTGTCCCTCTCATGCTCGGCGCTACTCCCAAAATCCAATCTCAGCTTAGCGAAGCCCTAGCTATCATCGGCAACCACGATTTCCCCAGAGCATGGCCCACTTTACTCCCTGAACTCGTCGCCAGTCTAAAGAATGCATCTCAGGCTAACGATTACACTTCCATTAACGGTATTCTAGGTACTGCTGATTCAATTTTTGGGAAATTTCGTACCCAGTCTCATTCCAATGATCTCTGGATTGATTTGAAGTATTGTCTCGATAATTTTGCTGCTCCTTTGCTTGAAATTTTTCTTAAGACTGCGTCTTTAATTGACGCTGCTGCAATTGCGGCACCTCCGCCACCTGTGGCAAACTTGCGACAACTGTTTGAGTCGCAGAAATTGTGTTGTAGTTTATTTTACTCGTTGAATTTTCAAGAGCTCCCTGAGTTCTTCGAGGATCACATGAGGGAATGGATGACTGAGTTCAGAAAATACCTTACTACTAGTTACCCTTCACTTGAGGGCAGTGGACCTGATGGTCTTGCTCTTGTGGATGAACTTAGGGCTTCTGTTTGTGAGAATATTAGTCATTATATGAAAAAGTATGAGGAGGAGTTTAAGGGATTCTTGAATGATTTTGCACTTGCTGTTTGGACTTTGTTGGGGAATGTGTCACAGTCGACAAGTCGTGATCAACTTGCTGTCACAGCTATTAAGTTTTTGACCACAGTTAGCACCAGTGTTCACCACACTTTGTTTGCTGCTGATGGGATTATACCGCAGATTTGCCAGGGCATTGTGATCCCTAATGTGAGGTTGAGGGAAGATGATGAGGAGCTGTTTGAGATGAATCATATAGAGTATATTAGGAGGGATATGGAAGGCAGTGATGTTGATACACGCAGGAGGATTGCCTGTGAGCTGCTTAAGGGAATTGCCACACATTATGGAGATGCTGTAAAAAGCATTGTTTCTGGGCAAATACAGAGTTTGTTAAGTTCCTTTGCTGCAAACCCGGCAGGGAATTGGAAGGACAAGGATTGTGCAATATTCTTGGTAGTCTCTCTTTCAACCAAGAAGGCTGGAACCAGTTATGTCTCTCCAGATCTTGTAAATGTTCAAAGCTTTTTTGAATCTGTGATTGTCCCTGAGCTGCAAAGTCAGGATGTGAATGGTTATCCAATGCTTAAGGCAGGTGCGCTTAAATTCTTTACCATGTTCCGGACTCAAATATCAAAACATGTTGCATTGAACTTTTTACCCGATTTGGTTCGTTTCCTTGCTGCGGAATCAAATGTTGTTCATTCTTATGCTGCTAGCTGCATTGAGAAACTCTTATTGGTAAAGGATGAAGGAGGTATAGCACGTTATAGTTCGGCAGATATCAGTCCAATTTTCTCAATGCTGATGAACAATCTTTTCAGTGCCTTAAAGCTTCCGGAGTCTGAAGAGAATCAATATGTAATGAAATGTATTACGAGGGTTCTTGGGGTTGCAGATATACAACTTGATGTTGCTAGAATTTGCATTGAGGGGTTGGGGTCACTGCTTTCTGAAGTCTGCAAAAATCCCAAAAATCCTATCTTCAATCATTATCTCTTTGAATCAGTGGCCATTCTTGTGAAGCGAGCTTCTGAGAGGGATCCATCTCTTGTGTCTGTTTTTGAAACAAGCCTTTTTCCTAGGCTTGAAATAATATTGTCCAATGATGTGACTGAGTTTTTCCCATACACATTTCAGTTGCTTGCTCTGCTTGTTGAGTTAAACAGACCACCCATCCCACCGATCTACATGCAGATATTTGAGATTCTTTTGTCACCTGACTCTTGGAAAAGAGCCTCAAATGTTCCTGCCCTTGTGCGTCTACTTCAGGCTTTCCTTCAAAAGGCACCAAATGAGATCAGCCAAGGGGATAGATTGACCAAAGTACTTGGCATATTTGACACACTTATACAATCTTCAAGCACTTCTGAACAAGGATTTTATGTGCTTAACACTGTCATTGAGAGTCTTCCGTATGATGTTATTAAGCCATATATTTCTCACATTTGGGCTGCTATTTTTAGAGAGCTCCAGAAAAGGCGGCCAATAAAGCTCATTAAGTCTCTTTTGATATTCATTTCACTCTTTCTGGTTAAACATGGTTCTTCAAATGTAATTGATACTATGAACGCCGTCCAGCCTGATATATTTAGTGCAATTTTGACCCAGTTCTGGATTCCTAATCTTAAGCATATTATGGGAAAGATAGAGCTCAAACTGACTGCAGTTGCTTCAACCAGACTCATTTGTGAGTCTCCAGTCCTTTTGGATCCTGCAGCTTCTGTGTCCTGGGGTAAAATGGTGGACAGTATTGTGACACTTCTTTCCCGGCAAGAACAAGATAGGGTTGAGGATGAAACTGACATGCCAGATATTGCTGAAAAAGTGGGTTACACTGACACTTTTGTCCGACTTCACAATGCTGGAAAGAACGTGGAAGATCCACTTCAAGATATAAGAGATCCCCGGGAATTTTTTGTTGCTTCATTGTCCCAACTTTGTGCACGCTCTCCTGGTAGGTACCCTAAAGTCATCAGTGAAAATGTAGATCCGGAGAATCAGACAGCACTGCTTCAACTTTGCAACACTTACAAACTCTCCTTAGTTTGAGTAAGTCGTGTACTTGAGAGTTATTTTCTGATCTGTGCTTATTGGTTTTCTGTCCATGACTTCTTAATCTACCCTTGATATATTTTGACATACATAATGCTGTCCAATGTTTTCAAACTTTCTGTTGCAGCTGTTACACTTGTTATTACTCTCTATTTTGGATCCATGTTGCTGTCATAATATTTATCTGTTTGTATTGGTAGCAACTAGCAAGGGAAGACAGTTCATACATGATTTGATCATTATAGATTTATCATTAAACTCGAGGAATTTTTTTTGATGCTAGAATGAGATATTGTATTAGGACCATATTACTATAATCAACATATTCTCAATTAATTATTTTATTGCCCATCTTTGACCTCCATAGTGTGAATTCGTTTTGTTTGTGAACTAGTCTGAATGTTAATTTAAATATCTTCTCATTGCTCTTCTCATATATTTTGTTTAACTTAATGCTTAATCAATCTTTATTTTATAATTTCACCGGCTGCAAATTTGTTTCTATGCTTCCCATCAGTAGCTTGTCTATGAGATTAAAGTTATTTTTCGTTTGGAGGTGAGAAAGACAATAAATTGTTTAATTTGAGTGAAAAAGAAGTGTTTTCTTTTCTCTCCCCATATTTTTGTGGGTAGAAAGTGAGTAAGAGAGGACTATGACACACTATTAAAAGGCAAATATGCATATGAAAGGTATGAAGGAAAAATGCATAACTTGCTCTTCTGTTCTCAAGTTTGGAGTGAAAGAAATTTATGTTACTTTTTGAGTCATGATTATTGAGTTAAATAAGTGATATCTCTAATAATGCATTTTTTTTTACATCTCAGGACTTTGTGCTGGAATACCATTGGGCATTACTGTCTGAAGCCTCAGCCTTTTGCAACATTTGAGTGGTCTATTATGGTCGCCCTACTGTCAATTATACTTATTGCATTGCAACAAAGAGATTCCAACAACTATTATCATCATCATCCAAATTTTGTCGGTTTTATAATTTAATGTGGTGATGAACTGAGGTTTTGTGTTATTCCCATTTTGAATTCTGTCGGCATGTGTTTGAAGTGCCATTTGGTCTATTGGGATTTTAGTGTAAATTTTTTTCATGCCCCCCTTTCCCCAATTTTCCTGAGTTTTGTTTGTTGAGCATGCATGTCTGTCGGCATATGGCAGGGAATATCTATAGTCAATTTTCTGTAAAACTTGCATTTTTAATCGAATGACAGAAGGGTTGTTAATAGTGATTTCATATTTTATTTTAATTGGATTAAAACTATTACTATTATTATTATGACAATTTAGGTGTATTTCTTTATGTGTTCACTGTTGTTCTTCACTTGATGTATTCATAACTATCAATAATTTGTTCAAGTCTAATATTTTTTTACGAGTTATAATCAACACGGGTATCTATGATATAAGAACTCTAATGGTTAGTAAATCTCCCATTAGTCCTACTAATCCCAACCTCCACCTCTGCAAATCAAGGGCATTTTCTGTCCAAAATCAACTAATTGTAACCAATTATGTGTTAGTTAAATGTTAACTACTGGTTTCATGCCATAATGCACTATCATGCAGCAAAATTGTTGTTTGGAAGGATTTGGCTGATCGTACAGGAAATCAGAGGTGCATTGCCCCATGTAAACCAAGCTGCACACTCAAAATAATCATTATCAATGCATCACTTGTACTACCTAATATACACTCACAAGTCACAAATGATTTTCATACACTACTCTTCACCAACCATCCATAACCTGCCTAGCCATATCAGTCCGGCAGGCAAAACCAAATCTGCTTACAAACCTTCAAAATGGCAAGACCCTTTGCATCTGTTATGGATTTGAACGATGGGAAGGAGTTGTGGAAAATAGTTGTTCGGGTGCATCATAAATGGAATGTGGTTGCGAAATCAAAAGAACATTTTGAAATGGTCTTGGTTGATAAAGAGGTACGTAATAATCCATTGTTAAAGTATTGATAGTTGTTTCCTCTTAAGACAAACATTTTTTTTTTTATCTATATAGATGTTGGTGGTTTAATGTATTTTGAAATGTAATAAGTTTCTGTATTTTGAATGTTTGAAGATTCTGCAAATGCACGAGTATCATCTAGTATTCATTTATGTTGTTGCCAACCATGATACATTATTTTGTAAGTAGAGCTAATAACTCTTTATCCATGAACTGGTTTAACATCCTTGATATTGTTGTTAGTTGTTAGTTTTATCATGTCTTTGTCCACTCAACCTGAGTTAGCTGTCCATTATACATTGAGTCTGTACACTAACAGTTGAATCATCCTGCAGGGTAATGATATTTATGCAAGGGTTCCAACCATTATGAAGCAGGCCTTTGATTCTGTCTTATCCGTCGACAACACTTACACAATAGCAAATTTTCAATTAATCCCAATGAACTGTTTTTCAAGGCCTCGGAGCACAAATTCGTGATGATATTTACCGGTGGAACTTCAGTGTATGACAAGAAAAAACACAACATTTCCCGCAAGGTTCTGAAATTTACACCCCAAGGATGATTCAAAGGAAAAACAAACAACCCCAAGGAGAGATTAGACGAGGGAAACGGTACCAACTATCATCGTCTTTACTAGGAAGGGAAATGTTAGTGTCTCATTTTATTTTTAAATAGAATTTTTAAAATCAAGAACCTTTTGTATTGTGTTTCATCATTTGATATTTAATATGTTTTTTTATTTATTATTTTGCATTGTTTAGATAGTAAGATTTAAACATGTTATATGTTTCTCGGAATAATACTATTCAAACAAATCTTTACACAGTTGAGAAAATGTTAGTTTTTTTCCAGCTTAGCATGTCAATTGAATAATGATTCAATAAAATGATTAAATTGAAATATTATAATTATTTAAGAGACCAAAAGGAAAACAATATATAATTTTTAATCAGTATGTAATTACAAGATATAATTCCATTTAGAAACAATTAATTTCATACTATATAATTCCATTAACAAACAACTAATTTACACAAAAATACATTACAAAATTCAGCACCTCTCTAAATATTTATACATACTATACAAATAAATAAAAAATTAGTGGCCCTAATATGTCTTTAATATTAATCCACCGAAGATGGAAATTTTATAATTCTTGCAGAATTGTCCTAAGTGATTCTCATGTTTGTACTGACTTCAATATTGATTTGTTTAGCTCCATATGGAAATATAACAATCTGAAAATTTTGCAATTCATGCCAATCACATCTCACAAAATATTTAATTATGCAGTTGACAACATTAAAACTACACATTTCAATGAAACAAACCAAAATTGTTTCTGATTGTTACTGTTAGATATGAAGCTAACCAAAAATCTCAAGAAATTTCAAACCAAACAAAATCTAAAGAACAAAATTATGACTTCTATTTAATATTTAATATGCAAGAAGCAAACTAATTATATTCAGTCAAAAATTCAAAATCAAACATAATCTTAGAGGAAACAAAGTACAAGTTTAAAGTAATATTTTAAGAAAGAAAAAAATAAACACATATAATAAAGAACAAAGAATAAAAATATATAAATCAGAAACGAAAATACTAATAGGGAGATTATTATTATTAATTAAATAAATTTTATTAGTATCTTGATGTATTGAGAGTTATTTTATAGACAAAATTAGTCCGTTAACTCCACTACTGGGTCCAATTTGGTCCATTATCTCTAAAAAGTTACAAAAATGTCCTTTAATTTTTTAAATGGTTCCAAATAGATCATTTCCGTCAACCACCCCCAAACAGACGTTAACTTTATCATATGTGGCAGCTGATATGACATTTGAAGTCTTCTTCCTCCTTTAAATTGAGTTTGTTCATCTCCAATTAGTGTTCATGCATTTCTAGGGTTGCTGAATAATTTTCCTTCATTCCCAAATTGATTCAAGCAAAAGCATAAGGTTTGTGGATTCAAGCTAGTCACAAACATGAAATCCAGTGGGTCGACGCCAGTGATGAAAGCAAAACACGGTTATGGTGGGTGTTCTTCGAAGGAAGGATCGAATGTCAACACAAACATAACTTGGAAAAATCACACAAATTGTGGTTTTGCTCCAACCTATAAAAATCACACAAACATTTTACTAGATGAGAAATGGGTGGCCAAAGTTTCTGATTTCGGTTTGTCGAAAACAAGTCCTACATTGGATAATACACATGTAAGAACTATGGTAAATGGTAGTTTTGGTTACTTGGATCCATAATACTTCAGGAGGCAACAAAGGCATATCATTGCTACAAAAAAGACATTCTTGACCAAATAACGGATCCTTATCTAAAAGGCAAGATAACTCTAGAATGTGTGAACGACCAAAGAAAGAAGGACGTGGATTGATAAAAATAGGCATTACAAACCAAACACAACACCCTTCACTGCAAAATCAAAACCCACAAAACAACAACAACAGTAACATTCATAAAACCTCATCCGCCATCCCACTACCTCCATCAGACAAACAACCTCGCATAAAAATCGAACGAAAATACTCCTCCACTCTCCATTGAACCACCCTCATCATCATCTCAGAACATCAAGCCGCCGCAGAAATAGGTTCGTGAAAACGAAACAGCAGCAGGGCGCTGAGACAGAGGGACTGAAACAGAAGTAGCCGGAGACGCAACGAGAGCGTGAAAGGCCAAGAGGGAGAAAACAGTCATTGAATTTGGGGAACAATCTTTCACAACCTCCAAACCCAAAATCAGAAACGAAGAAGAAGAGAGTGAGATGAATAAATGTTTTTGAACTGAGACGAAAAAGAAACCGAGAACTGGGCAAGGAGCACCAGCACTGATAATAGATGAGGAAACCGACAACGAAATTGGAGAGAGAGGTTTCATAACGACGGAAAAAAACTCAAGGGAATTGGAGCACCGGTCCCAATAAAACTCAAGAATATATTTTTTATGTTTTCAGTCCAACATGACATCCATTTGGCAGATGACTCATCACATATAAGCACCACGTGTACAATTTGGCTGGCTTTGACTAGCGGTGCTAACGGCAGGGACTAACGTGGTCCCTTTTAAAAACTTAAGGGACCTTTTTGTCACTTTTTAGAGTTAAAGGACCAAATTAGACCCTGACCTAGAGTTAAAGGACCAATTTGGGTATTTTGCCTATTTTATATTATGATGTTTTCTAGAATAGTCTTAGGACAATTTGTGCTTTAATTAGTTATTGAGTCTATCCGCTACTGCTACTACTACTACTATATATGTACTCATTGAGAGATGACACGATTATGAAATGAATGAATGTACTTTAATTTTCTTAGATAATTTTTATTATTTTTTCTCGTAATTATCTAGTCTTGTTAGGATTTGCCATTAGCATCCTAACAATTGGTGCTTTCATCCATGTACTCAAATCCTCATATGGATTATCATACACCTTCATCTCATCAATGAACCATTCTTCCTAACTATCCGACAAACCCCTCTTTTCCATTTTCAATCAATTCCTCATTTCCATCTTTTCCATGAGAAATTTTTACACCTTGTTACACTCATGTTGGTTCATCTTCACCAAGTTTGTATCCAAATCATGAGTATTCACCATAAAACTAATCCTTATCAATATTCATCTTATTCATCATCTCATTATTCATATTACTACGATACTTATTTTCAACAACTCTAATCAACACACACCTCTTCCATAACTTATCAAAAATCTTAAGAACTACCCTTCTCTCTCAACACCAAACCCAAAATCTATTCTCTCCAAATCAAAACACCAACCTCTTCTTCATTCTCTTCGATTTCAATGACACGTCAAAACCATTCCAAGTTTGTTACCAAATCTTACACGGTAAAATAAAAAATAAAAATAAAAAATGGAAACCTCAATTGCAACGGGTCTCAATTGGTGCCTCATCCACGAAACCGTCGTCAGGTACGCTTTGTTTGATGACTTTTACGTTGAAAGCAACGATGCTGACAAGAAGCTGGAAAAAGAAGCTCAAGCGGAAGAAGTTGGCATAGAAGAACACACCGAGCTTGAAGATGAGAGCGAAAAAGAATGCACGCAAGAGTTTTGTGTTGTCACAGAACCATTCAAACTTCAACAGAAAAAAACAAGCACACATCAGGTTTGGCGGACCACACTGCTTCACCACTTCAGAATGAAGCTCAGTTAAATGGTCCTAACATAAATAAAACTAATTCTACAGTTCTTGAAGAGTCTCTTGATTTTTCAAATAAAAATGATGTATTTGAGTCAGGACGCCAAAGACTGGACAATCTTGAAAGTAATTCTTGCACTGTCAAAGGTGAAAAAGTAATTGGTCAAGACATTGAAGCATTGAGATTTGTTCTGCATCCCCTGAAAAGATGGTCGAAGGGATCTCAAAATATTTGCAGCAATCAAGATCTTCCCGCTTCAAACCAATCATTAAGAATTATCTCAAATCTAGTTGCAATCGGTGTTTTCAGTTCTACTGGACAAATATATGAACTCATAAGTGAGATCCTTATGTTTATCAGATTTGTTATAGCAATGAAATCTGCTGAAGTTTTTGACCTGTTAACTAAGGGTTTCTCTATCACAAAAGTTTTGCTAGATAATGGTGGGAAATTCTGTTCAAACTCCTATTTAAATCACTGGGTTGAATTGGTTAAAATCTATTCTCAGGTTGTAACTTCGACAAATGATGCCTCTGGAAGAGTTTTGTATGAGTCTAGTGCCTGCATTACAGTCATGTCGTCAAAAGTTACTTAGGTGCTTAGATCATCCCAATCAAGCTCAGAGACACTGAATGAACCAGCTAACACAATTATAGAGCATACAAAAACATATGGTTTAATTGACCATTTGTGCCTGTGCTTAGCGACTTCCGGTTCAGGTCTTATTGCAGGTTCTTCCAATATGCTACGGGCTTCTTCTGAAGCATGCATGGCTTCATGGTCTTTGATTAATGCTCTGGATATTCTTTTTATGAGAAAAAGTGCCATTTTGTCTCCTATCAGTGGAACTATTGTTTTAGAGGTTTTCTCAGTTTTGTCAATATGCAATTTCCGACTCTCAGCTCTTGCTAATCTTGTTTCTTAAGATGATAAAACAAAAGTCTCTTTCCAATTTCAAAGTGCATCAGCCATGATGGCTTTGGCATCCATTCTTTCCCTCGAATCTGCGACTTTTGTTGAGTATTCAATATCTGAAATTGCCATGCCCTTAATTCTCCGAACTTCTACACTTAGTGACCATCTTAAATTTTCAAAAGGAAATGAAAATGCAATGGACCCTGGAAATTTTAATGGAAAGTTCCCACATTGGTTAGGGGTACAAGATGGGTGGGCGTGTTGGTCTTTTTGATTTCAAACTCAAGTGGGGAGGACCATTAGTTGTCCAACAATTGTGTGCAAGTGGTATACCTCTTCTTCTTATCAACTTATTAAGCAATGGGATTTTAAATGCATCTCAATTGTCTGTTATGATTGTTCAGTTTAAGCTATGGGATTCGAGAGTAATTTTTGATCCTTGAGAACAAGGTTCAAGTGAATCCCGCGACAATGATAGAGAGATTAATAGAATAATATATAATTAGTTAAATGAGTTTTATTAGTATTTGATGTATTGAGAGTTATTTCATATTATGATGTTTTCTAGAATAGTCTTAGGACAATTTGGGTTTTAATTAGTTATTGGTCATATCCACTACTACTACTATATATGTACTTATTGAGAGATGACAAGATTATGAAATGAATGAATGCTCTTTAATTTTCTTAGATAGTTTTTATTGTCTTTTCTCATAATTATCTAGTCTTGTTAGGGTTTGCCATTAACATCCTAACAAACTCACAACAATTCCAAAAGATAATATTTCTTTGCGACCATTAAGAAGAATAGTCCCAAAAAGAAAAGCATTAGAAGCTAAACGACTTGAAAGTGCATTTAGAAGAGTTGGTTTTTCAGAACTTGAAGGTCCCATGAGATCAGTAAAACATTCTTTTTTAGCATAGCCCGTTAAATTCTCTAACACATTTTGTGTCTCACCATTCCTTAGGGTTACCATAACAATTAAATCTTTCCATGTTAGTCTTCGCCTTTTTTATCCAAATCAATCATAAATTTATCACCCATATGCCTTAATAAATAAGACAACAGTTCATTCAATAAGATCTACAAACCCTAAATTAAAAAAAGCTCTTCAACGTACTTGCCAAAAAACAGTCATATGGAGCAAGGGTTTAGTGGCGGCAGAAGAGAACGGTAATCAGAGATGAAAACCTTTGGAGATCAGAAAGAGAGGAGCAGTGGAGACATGGAAGTAAGTAGTAGAAGTTTGGTGAGACATGGTTGATCGGCGGTGAAAGAGGTTGCGATTGCGATTGATTGAAAATAGGATGAAATTGAAAAAAATGGACAGTGTTATGGTGAAAGTTGAAAGAATCCAATGAAATAAAATTAAGGTTATAGGGTTTCTCATGTTTAATAAGAAATAATAATAAATTAAAAGTAAACAAAACAAAAAGACAGGTAAGATAATATAGTGACAAGTAAACTGCCACACATGTATAGTTTAACATTTTTTTTTATAAAATTTAACGAAATAGATCAATTTGACTAACAAAACCATTTTAAAGGATTCTAATATAACATTTTTTTTAACTAAAGGCCCAAAGCAAAACAATAAATTAATTTAAGGGACAAAAATATGAATTAAGCTTAGACTTAACTTACATGCTTAAAAATTAGAAGCTAATAAAAATGTAAATTTAAGTAATCAGTACAATTACAACAATCTTTCAAATACAAATGATCTTCAGATAACTGATTTCCAGCTTTAGCTTTACAACAATGAAAATGGGGTTAAGGTTTGTTGGGAGACATAACCAAATCTTTCATAAGTCATTTCTCGTTTTTAAGAAGTTTTTTCCTTAAATACTAGCTTTGTCGATAATTGGGCTAACCTTACTTGTTATTTTAGAAGAGGACTTCTTAATTCTTAATGCACCTGTTATGTTTCTTAGCCACCACGCGAAATTATTTAAATGTTCATAGTTTTCAAAGATGCATCTTCGGACGCACCAAATTCTGAATGAACGTTGAAATATTTCGGAGATGCATCACCGTAACTATTTAAAACATCCAATACATCCCACTCAGAAGCCATTATACACTTGAATTGGACCGAAGATGCATCTCCTTAAATATTCCGAAGATACATCTCCATAACGTAACAAAACTTGGTCTATCATGTTATATTTTGTTTATCTGTATTCATATGAAGATTTAAACGATACCATACAATAAAAAATAAACAATCTACGTACATAATTCCAAATGATCCAAAATTCCGTACGTAAATAAAATACCAATAAATGTAAAAATGCTGTATATAAATAAAATGCCAATAAAATTAAAAATGGCATACAATCAAGATCAATACAATAGATAGACCTTCAAAATAAAATACAAACCATAATACTACTACTATATACTAAGACACTACTTTGTATGACTACCTCTCTTCTACCTCCTTTGCCTCCTCTGCCTCGTCTACCTCCTTGACCATCAATCCTCACTGTCCTTCGGTGAAGTCTCCAGTATAACAATGCCCTATGTGCCTCCATCATGATAACATCTAGGACCTGCCTCATATAAGACTCATCAAGGAGATACATGTGTCAATTCCTACCCGCACAATCTCCATTATGCAGGGACACCTAGGTAAGACATCCTCAACATGACCTAGGTGTGACTACTTTGGTATCTCCTGATGAGCTGGTCTTGGTGAATCTTCTGGAGCAGCATACACCATGTACGAATGTGACACCCTGAATAACCATCTGATGTATCCTTCGACGTAGCAGTAGCTCTCAACCATGGCAACTCATGCCTCCTATGACACTACATGACTCTCGTAATCATTAAACATGTCATCTATTTGTCTACGTGTCAAGGAAGAAGGAGCAGAGACAACAAGGTGTATGATAAGGGTCTGATTGTAGCCGAACCGTTATATGAAGCGCTCAGGTAAATGAGAAGCAGTGAGACGTGATCCACATGCTAACCATCCAGAGTATAACATTATCTCGTAAAATGTTTGCATCTCATGGTGATCAACATAGTTATTGAAGTGCATGTCTTCAACAACCAAGCAATCAAGATAGACTCTGTAAGGCCCGATCGCCTGGTTCCATATGAGCGGGATAAAAGTAATAGCAATTGACATATCCTTAGTGTAAGGAGGTACATTCGTCCAGGATTAGATGTGCGAGAAGTTCTAGAGGATCCAAGTCTGGAATGAAAAGTTTGGAACACACAAATCATCAGTAATGGCTTTGCAAAGATGAAAAGAAAATGACAATAAAACATTCAAAGACAAATAATTATTACCGTTAGTAGTGTGATGCTGCCTGTGACCTGCTTCGTCTTCCACATACAACCCTATCTCAAATTCAAATACATGTAGACCAAACAAGCCACCCTCAGTTGTACTCATGGATCCTCTCAAAATCCACGAAGTACCGTAGGTAGACGACGTCTGTATAAGTGGCATTCTTGTCCATAAAAATCATAGTGCAAACAAATAAAGTAGGTATGATCTCAATGCATGCGATCTATGGAGTGCCACCTGCTCATCATCACCATTAGCCTGTTGTATTCTTAGGATCTCATATGTATATGCCTTTTTAGGTATTTAAACCTAGCATAAGCATCCCTGGTCTTATCCAACTCTTTTTTCTCCTCCCCTAGATCAGTCCTTAGATAATCTATTGTCATCTCGAGTGCTTCGTCTTTGGTCATCCTCTCATGATCTAGGAATCTTCTCATAATCGGAAGATGTAGCAAACACGAGACATCATCGAGTGTGATAGACATATCACCATGTAGAAGATGAATCAACGAGGTCTATGAGTGCACAAATGCATTAACTATCATGTGGCTGACCATAATATAACCGGTCATGCACAAGTACTTCATGCCAGATAAGGACAAAACTGATTGAAACCAATCCTCTTTTGGCAAAGGCAAGCCAACAATCTTCCACCTATGGTTAAGAAACTTCTGCTGCTCACGCTCTTGAAAAAAATAATAATCAATATCAGAAATTTGTCAATTAAAATTAACATAAAAAATAATGAATCCAACTAATGCTACCTCTCCATCCCATATATGTCTGGCATTATGATATAAATACAAATGAAATAATGACAAATCAACATGGCCTCTTCCAAATTTCTCTGGCTCAACATTTGTAGTAGTCTCACCCTTTGGAGGTGGCTCTGGACCAACAACATCAATGGTAAGAGGTGGGATTGGACCAACAACATCTATAATAAGAGGTGACACTGGTGAAACCTAACGCCTACGGGGGGATGAAGGTTATGATGCGTCAGATGGTGAATATCGTCTCCCACGGGAAAAAGAAGATGGAGTGACACGAGGAGAAACATGAGCCTCAAAAGCAAATGGATATGCCTGACCAAAGGAACCGGGAGCCTCCAGAACCTACTGACTCTTCTCCCGCCGCACTGATGGGTGCTGAGAAACCCTCTCGTGCCCCAACCTATCCTATATATTAGCCATTATGCATATAAGTTAAAGTAAAGCATACCATTAGTGCAGGTAAACAACATACAAGCAAGAAAATAAAAATAAATACTGCACAAAATTATGGAGATGCATCTCCGGAATCTAGGAAACTAAAATATTGAAAAATTCCGGAGATACATCTCTGGAATTTCCTAAAATTCAAAAGTTGTGTCAATGTACCCCATGCAATATAAAAAAACTTGTCTTGATCATCATTTTCAGCCAACAAGCATCTAATAAACTATGTGTACACTATCTTAAATTTTATTTCTACTCATTTCAAACTCTAATAATTGACTTCTACTTATTTACACAATAACTAATTTTTTTTATCAAAAAATCAAAATTTTCTTAAGAAATTGATGTTACAGATGTTATTTTTTATGTTAGAGATGATGATTGAAGTTCTGTTAAGCCTTGATGATTGAGTTTTAAGTTGGTACAGAGAAAAATTTGAGAGAGTTTGAAGAATGATTTTGAGGAAAATGAGAAATGAGGAAGGAGAAAGGTCTGGTACGATTTAACCTCCAAAATATTTTGAAGATGCATCTCCGAATTATTTTAACATTAACCGACCTTTTGGTGCATCCAGAGATGCATCTCTAAAATATGAGGATATTTATGTATTTTTGTGTGTGTAAGAAGCATATGGGATCCATTAAGAAATCTTCTTTTAGAATTATTCCAAAAAATAACGAATAATCCTTTTGTTATTATTATGATTGAACATTTATGTATGTGGTAGAGACAACGGTTGGCCTTTTAGCGCAAACTTTCATTCTTATTCAAAATTGTCAGCTAGACGACATAAATCACTCCTTATAATTTTCTTAAGTCTCAGTTGTTCATTACAGTATCACGAATTCCTTTAGCTACTTATTGTAACACCCTAAAATAATCAGAATATTATTATTATTTTAAATTTTAGTGTGTTTTCATAATAATAATAATAATAATAATAATAATAATAATAATAATAATAATAATAAGATTTTATAGTCATTTACCCCTTGTAATATATGCGTGTTTTGATTTACCCCTTAAAAAAATTGGATTACCCCGGTAATTTTAAAATTCTAAGTCTTTTGCTCGCAGGTGAAAAATTATCCTCTGTAAATTTTTTATTTTTTATTTATCCCCCTGATTTTTACAGGCTTAGGGGATACCTGAAAATTTCAAGGAGGTAATCCAATTTTTTTAAAGGGGGTAAATCAAAACTCGTCTATATTGCAAGTGTAAATGACTATTAACCATAATAATAATAATTAGTATTATATATATAATTCATATTTTATTATTATTATTATTTGGAATTGATTTTATAAGTATGAATTAGTAGAGAGAAAATGAGAGAAATAAGAAAGAAAAATATTAAAGAGAAAAATGAGATAAAAACATATAAAACATGAAAGTTAAAAGAAAACACACAAATTGTTATGAAAAAAAGAGAAAAAATCACAACCACTCTCTTATTTCCCAAACAAAATCTTCTTCTAAAAAAACTTAAGAGAAATCCCCAAATTCACCAAGGAGATGACAATAGAGATTGTGCAAGGGAGTTGTCACAAATTTTGAGAGCTTCATGAAAGAATTTCTACCATAACAAGGTAAGGGGTGAGACTATTCTATAACATTGGTATTTTAGCATTCAGGGCAACAATGTTTCCCTTGAATATCAAATTATGCGAGTATGTGAATTTCCCCTACAAAATGATGGTTCCTAGAACCTCAGTTATTAATATCTCTCTTATCACCATTGGTTTGGTTTAAGTGCATAATTTGACGTGTTCTTCCATGAATCTTGTGTTTAAATGCCAATATCACATTTTGATTTGATGAGTTTGTGTGATTTGATATGTTTGCTCATGATTATGTGTATAATTGTTGAATCTTGTTTTTGTAATTTTTTGAGTTTAAAAACTTATATTGAGGTGCGGTCATATGTGTTAGAAAGCTAATGCATCTACCTATCTTGTGGTGAATTTTTCATGAGGTTTATATGTATGAATCATACTGTGAATAATGAATAATAGTAAAGTGAAACTTAGGACATATGTGTAATGTTTTGATAAAATACTTGCTATGAATCATGATGTGAATGATGAATGATTGTGAGCATAATCTTAGGACATGAGTCCAACTTTGATAAAATAAATGTGAAGCCCTAATTTGGTGATTATGTTGAAGGTTCGATAAAAACCAATGTGGAGTCCTAATGTGGCAATCAAAGTAAACATGTGATAAACCTTCTGGAAACCCTAATGTTGTTATCGAGGTTAAGTTGTTTCAAATATGGTTTGGAGGTCCTGATGAAAATATGTGTTTGTATGATCATCACGCATCATACGGTATCAGAGTAGGTATCATCTAGAAAGAGTGTGTAGTACGACGTAACTCACATGTACTCCTTGACTTGCTTGTCTACAGACGTCAAGGAGAGTGTCTTAGTACGCGCGTAGCTTGCATGCACTCCTAGAAGTAGAGTTTAGCGAAGGGTGTTATAATGTGTACGTAGTTCACATGTACTCCTAGACATTGAGGGTCTAATAATGTTTAAGAGAGTGTTGTAGTGTGAGACGTAGGTCATATGCCCTCATAAACTATTAGAACTCTGGAAAATAAGCTATAAGTTTAATGATGGTACCACATCCATTAGAGTAGAGGAGAAGTGCATTACATAAGCATTCATGTGCACATTGTGTAATGTCGTATGATTCTATGAAATATTGCAAAATTGTGTAATGTTATATGAAGTGATTTATGTTTCCCTTTGTTGTTACTATACCACACTGTTTATATGTTTCTCTAATATGACTATATACAAATAGTATTCTCAGGTTGAAACTGGGGAGTAGGTGGCTTGCATTACTTTATAGAAGATGGTGTAGATGACCACTTCAAAATGTTTCCTTCATGTTTATGTTGGCTGAACTATTAAGTAAGCTAGTTCATTTATTTTGTAATTAGGCTCTTATATTGTGACATCGAGGTCGAAATTTATATTATTCAAATCATTGTGTTTGATGTTATGCTTTAATCAAGTACTAAATTCTGAGAAGGTTTATGATATTATGCTAATGTGATGTCTTGTTTGATTTCATGAACTACTTATTCTATAATGTGTGTTTTGTATTTATAAAAAGAAAAATAATTTATGGGGATTTAGGGTGTCACATAATTGGTATCAGAGCAGGCGATAACTTATACGCTGGTAGATATTCAAGCTCTTAACATTTGAATTTTTATTACTTTATTTGATTTTACTTTGAGTATTTAGTTAAGTTATGTTGTTTTTAACTAGATTATTAAAGAGAACATTAGGTTTTCTATCTTGTGAATTTTATGTGTTTTGTGCTTGCGCATGAGCCCATGTGTTGATGAGTTTTGTTGTTCTAGGAATGTTTTCCATGTTCAACATGTTTATGGCCAAAAGATGTTGAAAGAAGTAGAGGATAATAAGAAGAATGTGAAGATAGAAGGAGACTTAACATGGTTCGTGTAAGTTCAATTAGGGACTCCATTTTGTTGAGGAGTCCGTGGTGCTAAAAAATTATGGAAGATACCATTTTCTTCACAAAATTCTTCAAATGATGAATTTTGGAACTATCCACCATGGTCAATTCTAATTGATGCAATCTTTAGTTATTTTTAAATTTCCACTTGCTTTTAATACTTCTTAAATGCCTCAAAAGCGTTGATTTTCTGCACTAAAAATAGTTTCCAAAAAAACTAGAAAAATCATCGAGAATAACTAAGGCATATACATTACCTCCAAAGCTTCTTATTCATGATGGACCAAATAAGTCCATATGCAACAATTAAAGTGTCCTTGTACTTGTTACCACATTATTTGGCTTGGAAGTTCATTTGGTTTTCTTTCCTTTTTGACATGTATCGCATTATTTATCTTTGACAAATTTCATCTTTGGTAAACCAATGACAAGATCATGTTTGACTTGTTTCTTTAAATGTTCCATATGAATATGAGCTACTCTTTTGTTCCAAAGCCATGACTCATTATTTCATACCATATGACACTTTATTTTCAAAGATAAATCATCTAAAAATCATGAAAATATTATTAATTCTTTTACCCATAAGTTTTATCTCACATGTGACTTCATCTTCAATTAAGCATCCATCTTTGGCAGAATTGATCTTGAATCATTTGTCACAAAGTTTGCTTATGATAATAAGATTATGCTTTAGACCTTATACATAAAGTAAATCTTTAATAGTTGTGAAAGATGGTGCTCCAACTTTGCCTATGCCAAACAAGTTTCCTTTGTTGTTGTCCCCATAAGTGACATATCCCTTGGCCTTTAGGATTAGAGATCAAAATTTGTTTATATCTCATGTCATATGTTGAGAACAAACACTATCAAGATACCATAATTTTGTAGTGTCTTCAAGCAAACCTATAAAACAAATTAAGATTTGTTAGGTATCCAACGGACCTTAGATCTTTGACGATTAACTCCTTTCTTGATCCATACATAATGATCATTGACAACACTAAAATTCCTTACATAGCAAGCATTAGGTGTATGATCTATTATACCACAATAAAAACATGTAGGAACATAGTTTCTTCTATATCTAAGAACATAATATTTTTTCTAACAAAATTTTTCTTAGGATGATGATGAATATTTTGTACTTTATCCACTTTCTCTTTATTGGATTGGTCATTTGCCTTCACAAAGATGATTTTAATAGTACTTGGATTATCAAATTTTGAATAACCAAATCCACTTTTATCATTGAAATTTCCTTGTCTACTAAGGACACTTTCCAATCTAATTTGTCTTTTTTCATATCTTTCAATAACGCTTTTCAATTGGAATATTTGAAAAGAAAGTGAATTACACTCATTGCCTGTAGAATTGTGTTTTTCTTTATCAAAGTCTTTTTGCCTAGTGTCAGTTTTCTCTTCAAGAGATAAAATTTGTTTCTTTTGAGTTGACAATGTTATGTACAAAATTTTACACTCATTGAGTAATTCATCTATTGCTTCTTACACATCATTATCATAAGAAGGTTTTTTCGTTACTAACCTCATCTTCTTCATCATCGGAATGATGTAACGCCATCAATGCAAGATTAACGCTTTCATCGCTTTCTGAATTAGATGATGAACTTAATTCATTACCATACTGAAATTCTGGTATGCAGATCACATATGTCTTAACCACTTGTTGAGACATTGATCTCTCCTAATAGTTAAACAAGGTTCAGGTGCAAGGACTGATATTCAATAATATCAACGTATGAACATGATAGGTATCTTGATATCCAGTTTGACATGTTAACCATGAAACAAAACAAAATAAGTAAATCTGCAGAAAGATAAAAATAACACAGAATATGTTAACCCAGTTCGGTGCAATTCACCTACTCTGGAGGAGACCAATCCAGGAAGAAGACTCCATTATCCATAGTATTATCATAAAGAAAAACTCCCCCACTTACAACTTTATCTCCTAATCACTACCCAATGAATGTCTTTATCAAATAATTCTATCTTTGATATGAAACCCCCCTCTCTCTCTATCACAAACTTGTGATATCTTCATCTTTCTTCCGTCAATATAAAATTTTGTCAAGCATTCTTGACCAATACACCAACTTGGATTTTATTCAAAGCTTCAACCAAGAAAAATATACATTCCAATACCTAATGGATTCTGAACATGTATCATACCTATGCCTACCACAATGTATCAAACCGATACAAAGGGGGACTTACAAGTCCTAAAGAGTCTGCGACTCTTAAAACCCTAATCCTTATTTTCTTCCTAAGAACTAGGTTACAAAAGATATTACATCATACAAGATATATTAAACCCTAGGTCTAAGTCTCCTTAAATAACCTTCAGTTGCTTCATGGGCTTCGTCTCTTTGATCCTTGATTCATTCCTGAACGCGCCTAGAATCTTTGAAAATATTTGAAACAAATTTAAACTAATCTGTTATATCAGTCCAAGATGTCAAATCTTCATGTTAGGACATCTTCTTCGACATCTTTGATCATGATCAAATTTCTTCATGTTTCCCAGATTTCTCCATCTTTCTGATTGCTATGTTTTACCAAAATTTAGTCAAACCACAAGGTCTATTGTAATTTGGAAAGCCCCATAGTAGCTACTATTAAAGTTTCATCATTTCATAGTAGCTATTAAGATCCTTTTTCTTCTTCTCTGATATGCATTGTCTTCATCGAAACTAAGATGCATAGAGAAGCATTTCTACACATTACATACAAATATAGTTGAATGACCACATGAAATCATTAAAGTTACTATTTGATTTGATTCAGCTACTATGAAAAGAGATAAGTAATACACGCTGATAATTCGTTTTTGAAGATGCATAAACTATAAAAACAACAAAAGTTCAAGAGTTACATGTTCCGAAACTGTTAGATATTTGTTCTGGTTGAGATAAGTTCCTAATATAAACCATTTTTAGTGATTGGTTAGAGTTAAATGTGGTATTAACAACTTGGATTTTAAAAAGACATTAGAAGTTCGTACTTTCCTTGACCATTTAAATGTAGAGAAAATACAATATGTTAATGACATGAATAAGTATAAAATGATACTAATATTTATATTGGGATTGTTGAAAGACCAAAATATAACCAATATGGTACATGTTACAAAAATATATAAAGCATCAACTACATATTAATCCTCTTTGGAAGGTTCTTACACAAAAATGCAACAATTTTTGAACTTAATTCAAAATAAAAATTATGTGTATTAGACAAGAAACAAAGAAGACACAAATGTTGTAAGCGATACATTTTAAACATACCATGATGACATGATATATATGCCATAACAATTGTTCCCCAACAAAGATAACATGTGATAAAGGAAGTGTTATTAAATTGATGGTGCACTATGTGATCTATGTAAAACATCCTAATGATGTCTTTAAGAACGATTAAAATAAGAAGACCAACATATATGGGCTTATATCCTAACCTATTTAAGATCTGACCTACATATATATGAACATATATAGCTGTAGACACCCCAAATTTGCCCTCTGGCTTTTCTATCTTTGTGAGCTTTTCATTTTGCATTCATACGCATTTTGCATACCATTTGCATAAGCTCTTAAGGCATGGGATCACATTTTCTGAAGAATTAGGTTCACGTTCCTATTTGCGGATCATCAGAAGAATTTAAAGTCCTTGGCTATGCAGCCATCAATGACCTTGTGTTCTTATGTTATTGTCACTCAATTAGGGTTTATTTCCCTAGTTAAGTGTTGTTCAAGGATTTTACGTCTGAAGAATATTCACTGATTCATCTTGCCCATCATCAGTAATTAAGGGTGAATAAAGAGGTCTTCTTTTTGTCAAGTTACAAGGCCACTATGCTCTTCTCAGCATCTCAGGAGTTTGCTTCAATTCAAGTTATTGGTTTCGGTGGATTATTTGTTAGTCAAAGTGTGCCCAATGTCAAGTTGTTGTGAGGAATTTATCAGGGTCTTAAGCAGTGGTTCATGATTTGTTTAGTCAGAAATTCAGAAGAACGTTTGATCCATTTTGGTCAAACTATCAAGAGTTTACTTCAGTTACAGGCTATCTGCCTCAGAGGCCCTTTTCTCGGGAATGTATGTCCGAAGTCAAGTTGTGGTGTGTTGAATTCGCTAGGTCGTCAAGTTGTGGTTCGCGAGGAGCTTTGGGCCATTTTATTTGTTTAGTTGTTCATTTGTGGATTTATCTTCCAAGTAATTTGATTGTGAAAGATTTGAAGTGATTCAAGACTTATTTGGCCGCGGATTCAGATGGTTGATTAAGTTCAGAGAATTGTTTAGTGGCATTTTGCTTCACGTTTTTATCAGAATTGTTAGTAGAAGTTCTAGTGCGGTTGTTGGATCAAACTCAATCAGTGAGAGGTGTTGTTGGAGTCCATTAAAGGTTATTTCGAGTTTTATTCATTGTCCATATATCTAGCCAATTTTCTTTCCCATGTTCATTTCCTATCCATTATCCGATTTTATACATCCCATATCATTTTTTTAAATCCATTTCTTTTTATTCAATCCAACATCACTTTCCATTTATCTATAAATCCATCATTGATCCAATTCAATTTTTTCTATCCAAATTTGAGTCATTTCGACTAATAACCCAAACTTTTATTTCAATATTGTCATAACCAATTTCAAATACCCATTCATTTCCATGTTCCATTTGTGATTACCATTTACAATAACCATATTCATTTTCTAAACTCTATCCATAAATTCACATCCAAAATTCTATTAACCATTTTGAGTCAATCGTCAAATTATTTTTCTGAATTCATTTACCCAATTTTTCCATTTTTTTCAAGTTTCTATCCATGTGTCTATTATTTTTATCCAATATTATCATACATAAAACCATAAATTCCTCCCTTTATTCTATTAAACATTTCCAAAAATTAGTTTTTCTATGTAAAGAAATAGCCCATTATTTGCTCATTACAAAAATAAATAAAAAAAGAAACAAGAGGACCATAAGCCTTCATTCATACCATTCCACACTGCACATATTGCCAATTTTTTTTCTTATAGTTGTTCACCTAATTCTCACTGCACAAGTTAAGCAAAAAATTCACACCAGCAGAAACTTTTCCTCCCTCAATTCTGCACAACACAGTACTTGCAGCCAGCATTTTCTCACTTGTGCTTCACCACAACAACATTATCCTCTCTCAACTTCAGCACAAAAACAATACACAGAACTCATCACTCTTCTAAAAAACTCCTTCCGTTTTCACGCCATCGCGAAACACACTCCAGCCAATCTCCTCAATAAAACTCCTCCTGCATTTTTCATCCCAAACCGCAACACCCTGTCAGTTTAAGCCCAGCAACCTTCACAAACTTTCATCACCCTCCACAATAACACAAAACTGAAACCCTATATCTTCATCTTCACACATCGACACACCCCTTTTCATCAGCAACCAAAAACATCACTTTGCCACCACTTGTTTTCGTTTATCACAACTCCATCAACAACCTTCACGTTCCATCAGTAAACTCACCCTTCATTAAAACAAACTCAACCTGCAAAACAAAAAAAACACACACAGCAAAACTCTTTCATCACTCTCTTCAAACATCAAACCTTCAACATCAACACAACAACCAACAAACTCAGAACAGAAACGAAAAATGAGATGAAGAGAGTTTGAGAACCAAAACAAAAGGAAATCGCACAAACCTTCTCTGAGCTGAAACAGATCCGAGACTCGAAGTAACGCGAGATCGAGACATTGAGACGGAGAAGTCGATTGACGAGGAAGGGCTTCGGTGGCGCGATTTGAGACGGAAGAAGAAAGACAAAGCCACCGCTCAGATTTCGTTTTGAAGAAGAAGGAGGTTTGTGTGAGTGTGACGAAGGAGAGCTTGGTTGATGGAGGTTTTCGCGAGCTGTGAGAAGAAGCCGCGCCGTGCAATGTGAATTTGGGAGAAGAGGTTTTGGAACGGCATCATCGCTCATGGCCGCCGCGGTTTACCCTTTGAGAAAGGAAAACTGTGTTTTGTTTTCGCCTTTTGAAGAAGAAGAAACAGGAAACAGGGTCGTGTAGTTATTGCTGTGGACCAACCTTTTTTTCCCTTTTTTTTCTTTTTATTATTATTTCTTTTAGTATTTATATTACATTTTTATATGTTTAACATAGTTTTCTCATTCATTATTATCATAGAAAGACATTTGTTATCTTGTTGATTGTTTTCTAACTTTGTTTCTCTCTTTAATTTTGTTTTAGAGAAGCCCCCTTTGTTACTAATGGGCTAGGGCCCATCGAACCTCTCACCGCCACACCCTTGTCTTTATTCTTTTTTGATTTTGTTTAACTTGTTTTAATTTCTTAATGGTGATGTTGTTTAGAACCTAGGTGAATTTGAATCTTAATCTTGATTTTATTTTTGATTGAATTCTGACTTTAATTTTGGTTACATTCTAATTGAACTTTTTGGTTTAACTTGTTTGGTTAGGATCTTGATTATTAATCTCAATATATAATGTTTTTTTTCTTCCTCTAGTTTCGGTTAATTTGGTTTAATTTAATTTTGGTTTTAATCTAATTATTCTCTAGTTGATTTCTCTTCTTTCTTTTTTTTTTAATTCAATTAAACTACATTTGATTTTTCTTATTAGATTTTGATTTAGTGATAATTTTAATTGAATTTCTTCCTTGCTAGTTCTTATTTCTCTTATTCTCTGGCTAGCATTTCTTCCTTTGGTTGGGGTGATGATTTGGGATGATGAACACTTGAGGACTATTTGGATCGCTTGAAGTTTTTCTAACAAATATTCTTGAGTGCTTATGCGCGTATTGAAGAGGCAACGGACCTTCTCCGTTAGGTAACACCGAGGCCCGATTATCCTTGCTGCATGCTGTTGCATCTGGAAGTCCTACTGGTGTAGGCTCTGTTTGTTCATTATTCATTTCATCTCCATATCGCATTCTCATCTTATTTCTCCTTATCTTATTTCTATTCCATCCAACTCATCCTACTTCTTTTTTTCATTCTTATTCATCTTAATTCTTCTTTCTCATCTTTTTCTATTCATTCTCGACTGGAGGTGTGCCTAGGCCACCTTGGAGCTTCTCCTTTCATCTTTCTCTTTTTCTTTCTTTCTTCTTTAGGATAGTGAGCCTCACTAACCTAGGACCATCCGAGCATGTGAATATTAGGATTAGACTTTTTCCACTTAGATTTTACCTTTGTGTCTCTTGAGTCTTCTCTTCTCACCTCATAATCGGGGACTAAACCCTAAAGGCTCTAAGGCTTTGTGATTAAGTTTATGCCTGCATCCTTCTATTAGGATGGAGTGTATAACTTTAATCCTAAGTGTTAAACCCTTAATGTGTTTAAATCTCTTAATCAATTCACTTAATAATCATCAAGACATCACACTTGTAACTTGGGCCTTGCATTAGGGTTCTAATTCTTCCTTAATTGGTTAAGAAGGACTAACCCTAGTGTTAATGGACAAGTCCCCCTCAAGTTGTCTTACAAATCATAAAACACATTTCATCATCATATCATTCAATAAAATCCACTTAATCAAAGGCTTGTTTTGTCATGTGTTTAATCCCTAATCATGGATTAAGCTGAGGAGTTTTCCTCAGCTTAAACACTCTCATCTATTATCCTTCTATTAGGATGGTGTAATGAGTCTGTTTAATCCTTGATTATGGCTTAATCTCATTACTTAACACTAAACAAAAACCACAAAAAAACATCTAAACAATCACAAGTAGGTTAATGATCTTAATCCTACGCCAAAGGTGATTAAGTGTGAGAATCTGACTTCACACTTAAGGTATTCTCATTACCCCTAATCAGAGGGAAGATGTGATGAGTTTACTAAATCCATTGGTTTAGGTTTAAGCTCATTAACTTATGGCAAATTCTCAAAAGCAATAAAAGACTGAAAACTCAAAAACAAACAATAATCGTCTCCTTCGGGATTCTTTTCTCATCTCATTCACTCACAAACGAGAACTTGCTTCTTCCGTCTAATGCAAGACAGTTTGCACCTGAGCCAGACAGGTCATACACTTGAGCATAGACAAGTAAGCAGTTCACAAGTCAATTTATCTTTCAGTCTCTTTGGGTCGAACTACGGTGTTCTGACTTCCTCATTGCACGAGAGGATACGTAGGCATAACTTAACAGTTATCGAACAAAAGTCTCTGTATATTCCCCCTCCTTTCAGCATTATTCTTTAAGCCTCATTGTCATGAGCATTTCACTCTTATCCTTACACTGACACTGTATATATCACACTTTACACTTCTTTTACACCGACACCTGTACATTCTTTTCCAGCTCTTTACACACAAATTGCACTGACACTACCCCTTTAAAGCACAAAATCTTTTAAGCGTGGATCCCGTCGAGTACGGCGGACAATCTGGGTGCTAATACCTTCCCAGGTTGTAACCAACCCCCTTTCTCAGTCTCTCTGGTTCGCAACCGTCTTATCCATCTTTTTCTAGGCCTATGCAGCATTGCCTTTCCTCCGGGATAAAAATGCCTAGCTGGCGACTCTATTCATCTCCAGTGAGTTCACGGCTGTGTGTTCTCATTGTCCCTCTCGCCGACCGTTCGCGCTTGTACCTGGATGCAAATCTTTGGGAGCGACAGCTTGGCGACTCTGCTGGGGAACCTTATACTGCAACCAGGGCTTCTGGTTCTTTTTGTGGGTTCCTCCTAGCGCTTGATTGATTTGTGTTTATTGGGGTGTTATGTGTTATCTGTGTTTGTATATGTTTTATTTTTGCTTTATGTACAGTTGCTTTACTGCTTTCTTTATAGCTTTGCATTATATCATACTGTCATACTGTGCTGCTGGCTGGATCTGTCCTGTTGCTTTGGTGGGTGGGTGTTCTACTGAGAGTTTAGGTCCTATACCTGGGACCTGAGTGACACCTAGGCTAGAGTGGTTCATATTGTTTCCCATTCCATCTCGGTCTGGTGCGGGAATATGAAACACGGTTCAGATATGGGTTTCTTCTTGAGAACTCTGTGTTGCAGATTTCCTGCAGTGCTAGGGCTATCTGGGAAGCCTGCTAAGTCTGGATGACCTTTAGTATTGACCTTCAGAAACTGAGGTGAATTAGAGGAGGAAATTTTATGGTTATTGTAAACACTGTACCTCCGGGTTAGAAGTGTTTACACTTCTCATAACTGATCCAAGTCTGAGGATCCTTGTTTTAGAACACCACCAATGAGGGGGTTGGGCTGTTTACAGGTTTGCAGGAACCCATGACCTCAACATACCCTCATTACAGTACAATTGTTTGATCCGGTCACTATGATCCTGAAGTTATTGACTTCTGGTTTTCAGTTACTATTTCGGGTTACTATACAGAGATCTTGTGGTTACAGACACTTGATTCTTGGCAGTATTCCAGATTCCAGGCAGTTTATAGCTGTGATCCCATGTCTTTGCATCTTTTGCATCATCATATTGCATTTTGCATGTGCATCTGCATTGCATTTTGCTCCTCCAGAGAGCTCATCCTTCCTCTTTTGTCCATGACCAGCCAGCTGATTTCCCGGTACTCAGTTTGAACAAGTGTTAACTGTTGGAAGACGACAGAGTGTGTAAAGCTAGATTGAGCAGTGTCAAGAGCTAAGAAAGGGTCAGTTTGAAAGCCGTCAGTAGCTATGTCAGAGAACAACCGTCAGAATGTTGAGTTTCCACCTGGTTTCACTTCAATGACCAATCCTCTGTATGGTCTTTCTCCTGATGAAGATCTTCCACAAGTGAACAATCTTGCTCAAGCTCAACCTGCACAGACCCCGATCGTGAATCAGAATGTACCTGAACCATTTGTTGTCCGAGGTGGACCTTCATCTTCTTCTGATTCTACAGATTATCAGAGTTTTGCCTTCCCTATGCCGAACTTCCAAGGGGCAATCCCTCTTGTGAAAACCAAGGATCCACAAGTTATTGATCCTGCTGAAAGATTTCGTGTGTTGGACGAGCGACTCAAAGCCTTAGCGGATCCTGATGCCTTCGGTTTTGATGCTCTAACTCTGTGTTTGGTGCCTGGTCTTGTCATTCCTCCAGATTTCAAAACTCCGAAGTTCGAGAAGTACACTGGTGTCAGTTGCCCGAAGCGTCATTTGGTGATGTTCTGTAGAAAAATGACTTTTTATGCCTGCAATGATAAGTTGATGATTCACTGTTTTCAGGACAGTTTAAGTGGGGCATCTTTAAGTTGGTACATGGATTTGGAAAGCAGTCATATCCGATATTGGAATGATTTATCCAGAGCTTTCGTAAAGCAATACCAGTACAATATGGACGTGGCGCCCAATCGCACGCACTTGCAGAGCCTATCCCAGAGGAGTGGTGAATCTTTCAGAGAATATGCACAGCGGTGGAGAGAATTGGCAGCCCAAGTGCTACCACCACTTTCAGACAGAGAATTAATTGACCTGTTCGTGGGCACCTTGCAGGGTCCATACTTGGAAAGAATGAGTAGCATTGGGATGACAAGCTTCTCTGATTTGATGATAGTTGGAGTACGCATTGAGAGCCTGCTCAAAAGTGGAAAGATCCAAGACTTTTCGAATATCCCAGCTAGTGAAGGTGAGTCTGTTGTTAGCTCCCAAAAGGAAGAATGGGATGACGTCAGTGCAGTCATGGCAAATATCGAGTATTCTAGAGCAACATCTTCTAAGAGATCATCTTTTCCTGAATCTGATTACTCTTACGGACATTCGGCAATGCTCAGAGCACCATATCAGAAGTCCTGGACTCCTCCTCGTCCAAATCTGCAAGCTCATGGTCGAAGACCTCAGAATCAACTTCAGAGCCAGCCTAGGCCCCGTAACAATCTGGAAAGAAGGATTGCTCCTCTTCATCCGGTCCCCGTGGCATACAGTGAACTCTTGCCACATCTAATTCAGAGCTCTTTGGTGGTTCCTAAGCTTCTCAAGCCGTTACCAGGGCCGTACCCTCCAGGGTACAATCCTCATGAGCAGTGCGGGTATCATGGTGGATCAACGGGGCATTCAACTGAAGATTGCAAAGCTTTTCAAGCCAAAGTACAACAATTGATCGACAAGGGCTACATTTCCTTTCCAGAAGGAAGCTTGGTTGTGCACGTCAACCTCTCACCTGATTGAGTTCAAAGACTTCAAAGAAGCGTCTCCTGATTCAGTGGCTCGAAAAAATGTCATCGAAATTGGTGATCATTGTATCCTTTTCATCATTTGCATTGTAGTTTCTTTCCTGTTAGCAGCTACTTGTCTTTTAAGCATTGTTATTTTGAATGGTAATGTTAATGTAGTGATCTTGCACTTTTTGAATCAATTATGTCGCATTCGCTCATTTTTTCTTCCCTTGCATCAAAAACGAAAAATAACAAAAAAATTGCATCCATATACCTCCCATTTATTTCACTGTTGTTTAACAGGTTTGAGGGAGGATGATGACAACTGAATGCCCATAATTGTTCAAGGTATGCTTTCAGGGTAGAACCTGCTGACGATGTACAGGCATTGCTTCAATTCCCAAACACCGGAGATATAAGGGAGATAGACCCTCGTCAACCCCTTTGAGCCTTGAAGTAGGAGTTTCTTTTCTAAACAGGAAAAAACCCTCACATTCAACCCGGGGCAGGGTAGTCATCATTTAATTTGACCGAGCGTTCAAATTTCTAAAGGAGTGTGCATCCGAGGATCCATTACCTTTTCCTCAACACACCTCAAGAGGTCAAGGGACGTGAAACCACAATGGTTATCCCCCACCAACAAAAGAATAAGGCAGTCAACCCTTTCAGCAAGTCGTGACAAGTCAGTGTCACACGATTTGTTCAACAAAAATAAAAAAAAAAGAGAAGAAATAAAGCCCGCTAAGTCGAAAAATGTGTGAGAACATATGACTTAGGCAAAGTTAGGGCATCCCGCCGGACTTCAAAATTTCAAAAAAAAATTTCAAAAAAAATCAGTCCAGGCAAAAGTTAGGGAGTAAAAAAATGAAAGAGAATCTTCCATTAGAACAAAGTCGTGTGACCAGACACAAGGTCAGAAGGGGTGACTGTTACTCCAAGAAACCTCATTGGTGTGTAAACCATCAACGTCATTGGTTCCTCAATCATTACAAAACCCTTGAGAGAAGCGAGCGCTTAAGTCGAATTAGCTGAACATAGGACTGGAGAACATCAAGGAGAATGGGTGGGCACAGATAAACTTTGAGCCATGAATCTTTCTTTCTAAAACCGTGAACCAGACCACGTTACAACCCTTGAAAGTCCTAATTGAATCAGGTTCAATTCTGAAAGCATACTACGACAAGGTTGCGTAAACTGACTCCTAACGATTTACTAACTCAACACTACGTTTGGACTAATCGTCCATTCGTCACACAAAGTCACAGCATCAAAATAAATAAATTTTCAAAAAAAAAAATTGCATGTGTACTGCATTAAAATTACCATTTGTGAATGTACAGTTTTAATTGCAAGTTAGTTTGTGACACAGGGAAGTTCCTACAAAAGGCAATCGCGAGGGAACTTGATCATTCAACAATGATGACCATAATCAAGAGCATATTGTCAGCCTATGAATCAGGGGCATGTTATCCAGTGGTTTTGTCGACCAAAGAATCCGTCAGGGTAAAAAGAGTTCCCAAGCATCCGTTGATCGAGGAACGTCATTCAAAGTCAGTTGATCAGAGCTGAATCTGCCAAACAAGGGAAGGCCACCCGAAATTTCTGTTGTCCAAGGATGAAATCTTCCAATGCTCAGTCAGAATGAGTCAAGTCGCTTTCACGCTCATACCGGGGCAGAATAATTCCAGAGCTCACTAAGTGCAACTCTTCACGAGAGGACATCCAGGTCTGCCATTCCAGAAATTGGATATTCAATGACAGTCTGTTCAGAGACTTACCCAACAGGGGCAACTTTAGCTACACAGAGCAATTTGTATCAGTGATCTTCGAGTTCATGACGAGTGTCGGGAAATCATGCCACCCACCGTCGCCTTTGTCACCCTTCTCAACCAGAAGCCTTGTCACCTATTACTTTTTCCCCGTCCTCGGGAGTTCTTATAGCCTTTCATAAGCATTGCATAAATTATTTGCATACGTTATTCATGTCGCATCTCTAGAGCATACGCATCATAATTGAATTGGTCGTAACCCCGCAACATCAGATCTCACATCCAGGGCCTCGTAACCCCAACTTATCAACCTTTCAAAGTCCAGTTCTCGTCTGGCAAACCAATCCAAAGTCCAGTTCTCGTCTGGCAAAACATTTCAATGTCTAGTCCTCGTCTGGCAGACAAACCCTAAGTCCAGTTCTCGTCTGGCAAACCAACTTCAAATACCAGTTCTCGTCTGGTAGGCGAATCTTTTAACCAGTTCCCGTCTGGTCACTTTTTCATTAACCTTTTGGACGCCAGTTCCCGTCTGGTAGTCATTCTTTTTCAGAGTCAATTCTCGTTTGACAATGAACACCCAAGGAGTCAGTTCTCGTCTGACGACCTATTCTTTGCCCATCAGTTCTCGTCTTTTGGCCTACCTTCAATAAACCAGTTCTCGTCTGGTAATTCACCTTCAAAAGTCCAATTGCTTGGCAGCCAAAAAATATATATCTATCAACCTGGCTCTAGCGCCCAACCATCCTTGTTTCATATCTTTGGCATTGAGCATACGTCTGCATTGTACATCATTTGCATTGCATCTTCATACCGCATGGTTTCTGTTTTAGCTCTGATGTGGGGCAAGAATCGTTTCAAGACGTAATCTGGGGCAATTATCTCAAGACTTGTTGAATTTTTGCGAGAGTTTGAAGACACTGGGGCAATTCTGGATGCCAAGTCTTCTGTAAAATCCTCTGAAGACGATCTTTTTATGGATGATGCAGTATGGTATAATTGAGGAGTTAAGGGAATGATAGTCCACTCAGGATGATCAGTAATGCTTTTGTTGAGCTCAGAAGTTTGAAGCACTGTGTTAATTCTCAGGGAATGTCTGGTATTTATTTTACCAGTAGGGCATTGGGAGTTTATTTCTTCCCCGAGCATAAAGATCTTCTTTCAGCCGACAGGATTCCCTCATGAGGAGCTGGTTATTCGCATTCAGTCAAAGCCAATTTTCATTGGCATATTTTCCCAGCACAGATGTTATGCTATACTTGGGGCATATTTTGATTCTCCAGCAAAGTCTCTCCTCAGCAGAGCATTGCCAAATCTTTTCTCAACCATGCCAGAAGGTTGACATCCCCAGCTGAGTTGGAACAGATGATAACCCCAACAGAACTTCAAGGCTAATTGAATCGTTCTCGTCCCCAAGTGGACTTATCTTTCCCCAGCGAAGTTTTCCCAACAGGAAGCTGAAGGCCTTGCTTCCCCACAAAGTTAGAATTATCAGAATTCCCTCCTCAGCAGGATTGTGTGATCAAGCATCTTCCCTAGCCAAGTCTAAAGATGATCTTTCCCCATAGGGTCATCGGGATTCTCATTTCCAAGGGATTTCCCCAGCATAGCAAGAAGAAATTCTCCCCAGTGGAGTCAGAGCAGGATGATCAGATCCTCAACAGATGTTCAAAGCAGTTAAACGAAGTATACCTCACGCAGAGTCGTCTTTCCTCCAGTGAAAGCCTCTCCAACAAGCATCAGGTTACCAACACTTCGTTCCCATCAGAGCTAAAAGCTTTCAACCCGTCAACAGTATGCAGAATACTCCCCAGATTCCCCAGCGGAGAGCCAAAGCAAGAACAGTTGCCTCACATTCACAAACACCAGTATATATTCCCTTTTGACACCCGTCCGTGTCATCATTCCACAGTAAAGTCGCCTGAACACTCTTTGCAAACAACACCACCCGTATTACAGATACTCCCTGGCACCCGTCCGTGTCATACTCCCAGCAGAAAGCCAAAGCGTCCCCTTTGCACTCACAGATACTTGTATATATAACTTTCTTGACATCCGTCCGTGTCACTATCCCCAGCATGGTCGCTTACACTTTTACAACCTATATACTTGTTTATACTACACTCTTCCCCTTCTGACACTCGTCCGTGTCATTCTCCCCAGCAAGTTAAACACTCATCTATACACCATTTATATCCCCACAGATTCAACACTAGTCCTTGTTCTTTGTTAACCAGTTGGTACTCGTCCGTACCATCATCTCAGAACATGTGTCAAGCGTTTGTTTCTACATGATACTCGTCCGTATCATAGTCTTAAGGATGCTCGTCCGCATCTTTAATCCATACACTGTGTCAAACACTTTTGTCCTCTTGAATATAGATACTCGTCTGTGTCTACTATTCCCCAGAAGAGTCCCCTCAGAATCAACACTCGTCCGTGTTCCTTGTTAACCGGTTAATACTCGTCTGTATCACCTTCTATGAACATGTGTCAGTATTTGTTTCTACCCGATACTCGTCCGTATCATAGTCTTAGGGATGCTCGTCCGCATCTTTAATCTATACACAGAGTCAAAACACTTATACCTTTTATTTCTTGGATATAAACACTCGTACGTGTTTACTACTCCCCAGTAGATTGTCAACAAAGCAATTTTCCTTTTATCTGACATTCGTCCTGTGTCATGATAAACCTTGAGAGCAGCCGTCCCCTGCTAGGTGGTCGTCCTCCACCTCTTGATGGTCGTCCTCCATCATGCTCGTCCGATGGCCGTCCCCATCGTTGACCTTTTATCCGGCATTCGTCGCGATATTTTCGGCAGCCGTACCCTGCCAGGTGGTCGCCCTCCACCTTAGATGACCGTCCCTCATCTAACCCCCAACAGAGCAGCCGTCCCCTGCTAGGTGATCGTCCTTCACCTTTGATGACCGTACCTCATCATCTGTTTATTTCTTTTATTCTTTAACCCGATGGCTGTCCCCGTCGTGGTCCCTTTTCTTTTTCGTCCGATGGCCGTCCCCATCGTTGGTTATTTTATGAACTTGATGGCCGTCCCCATCATTTTTCATTAATCCCCAGAGAACTTTACAACTTTACCTGATGGTCGTCCCCATCATAACCCCTTTTATCCCCAGCATGTCGGTCGTCCCCGTCATCGCTCTTTACCCAGCAGTCGTCCTCTGCTCGACGGTCGTCCTCCGTCGCCCTCACTTTACAATATACTTTGTCTTCTTATACAATCTATATCTCTTTTCTTCTTCATTCTGTGAGTGCAAATTTCGGGGTCTTTTTGGTATTCAATCACTGTTTATCTTGAACGTCTAATAGTCGTTACTCTCATCCTTTTCAGATTAACAGTTGCTTGAATAGGGGCAGCTGTAGACACCCCAAATTTGCCCTCTGGCTTTTCTATCTTTGTGAGCTTTTCATTTTGCATTCATACGCATTTTGCATACCATTTGCATAAGCTCTTAAGGCATGGGATCACATTTTCTGAAGAATTAGGTTCACGTTCCTATTTGCGGATCATCAGAAGAATTTAAAGTCCTTGGCTATGCAGCCATCAATGACCTTGTGTTCTTATGTTATTGTCACTCAATTAGGGTTTATTTCCCTAGTTAAGTGTTGTTCAAGGATTTTACGTCTGAAGAATATTCACTGATTCATCTTGCCCATCATCAGTAATTAAGGGTGAATAAAGAGGTCTTCTTTTTGTCAAGTTACAAGGCCACTATGCTCTTCTCAGCATCTCAGGAGTTTGCTTCAATTCAAGTTATTGGTTTCGGTGGATTATTTGTTAGTCAAAGTGTGCCCAATGTCAAGTTGTTGTGAGGAATTTATCAGGGTCTTAAGCAGTGGTTCATGATTTGTTTAGTCAGAAATTCAGAAGAACGTTTGATCCATTTTGGTCAAACTATCAAGAGTTTACTTCAGTTACAGGCTATCTGCCTCAGAGGCCCTTTTCTCGGGAATGTATGTCCGAAGTCAAGTTGTGGTGTGTTGAATTCGCTAGGTCGTCAAGTTGTGGTTCGCGAGGAGCTTTGGGCCATTTTATTTGTTTAGTTGTTCATTTGTGGATTTATCTTCCAAGTAATTTGATTGTGAAAGATTTGAAGTGATTCAAGACTTATTTGGCCGCGGATTCAGATGGTTGATTAAGTTCAGAGAATTGTTTAGTGGCATTTTGCTTCACGTTTTTATCAGAATTGTTAGTAGAAGTTCTAGTGCGGTTGTTGGATCAAACTCAATCAGTGAGAGGTGTTGTTGGAGTCCATTAAAGGTTATTTCGAGTTTTATTCATTGTCCATATATCTAGCCAATTTTCTTTCCCATGTTCATTTCCTATCCATTATCCGATTTTATACATCCCATATCATTTTTTTAAATCCATTTCTTTTTATTCAATCCAACATCACTTTCCATTTATCTATAAATCCATCATTGATCCAATTCAATTTTTTCTATCCAAATTTGAGTCATTTCGACTAATAACCCAAACTTTTATTTCAATATTGTCATAACCAATTTCAAATACCCATTCATTTCCATGTTCCATTTGTGATTACCATTTACAATAACCATATTCATTTTCTAAACTCTATCCATAAATTCACATCCAAAATTCTATTAACCATTTTGAGTCAATCGTCAAATTATTTTTCTGAATTCATTTACCCAATTTTTCCATTTTTTTCAAGTTTCTATCCATGTGTCTATTATTTTTATCCAATATTATCATACATAAAACCATAAATTCCTCCCTTTATTCTATTAAACATTTCCAAAAATTAGTTTTTCTATGTAAAGAAATAGCCCATTATTTGCTCATTACAAAAATAAATAAAAAAAGAAACAAGAGGACCATAAGCCTTCATTCATACCATTCCACACTGCACATATTGCCAATTTTTTTTCTTATAGTTGTTCACCTAATTCTCACTGCACAAGTTAAGCAAAAAATTCACACCAGCAGAAACTTTTCCTCCCTCAATTCTGCACAACACAGTACTTGCAGCCAGCATTTTCTCACTTGTGCTTCACCACAACAACATTATCCTCTCTCAACTTCAGCACAAAAACAATACACAGAACTCATCACTCTTCTAAAAAACTCCTTCCGTTTTCACGCCATCGCGAAACACACTCCAGCCAATCTCCTCAATAAAACTCCTCCTGCATTTTTCATCCCAAACCGCAACACCCTGTCAGTTTAAGCCCAGCAACCTTCACAAACTTTCATCACCCTCCACAATAACACAAAACTGAAACCCTATATCTTCATCTTCACACATCGACACACCCCTTTTCATCAGCAACCAAAAACATCACTTTGCCACCACTTGTTTTCGTTTATCACAACTCCATCAACAACCTTCACGTTCCATCAGTAAACTCACCCTTCATTAAAACAAACTCAACCTGCAAAACAAAAAAAACACACACAGCAAAACTCTTTCATCACTCTCTTCAAACATCAAACCTTCAACATCAACACAACAACCAACAAACTCAGAACAGAAACGAAAAATGAGATGAAGAGAGTTTGAGAACCAAAACAAAAGGAAATCGCACAAACCTTCTCTGAGCTGAAACAGATCCGAGACTCGAAGTAACGCGAGATCGAGACATTGAGACGGAGAAGTCGATTGACGAGGAAGGGCTTCGGTGGCGCGATTTGAGACGGAAGAAGAAAGACAAAGCCACCGCTCAGATTTCGTTTTGAAGAAGAAGGAGGTTTGTGTGAGTGTGACGAAGGAGAGCTTGGTTGATGGAGGTTTTCGCGAGCTGTGAGAAGAAGCCGCGCCGTGCAATGTGAATTTGGGAGAAGAGGTTTTGGAACGGCATCATCGCTCATGGCCGCCGCGGTTTACCCTTTGAGAAAGGAAAACTGTGTTTTGTTTTCGCCTTTTGAAGAAGAAGAAACAGGAAACAGGGTCGTGTAGTTATTGCTGTGGACCAACCTTTTTTTCCCTTTTTTTTCTTTTTATTATTATTTCTTTTAGTATTTATATTACATTTTTATATGTTTAACATAGTTTTCTCATTCATTATTATCATAGAAAGACATTTGTTATCTTGTTGATTGTTTTCTAACTTTGTTTCTCTCTTTAATTTTGTTTTAGAGAAGCCCCCTTTGTTACTAATGGGCTAGGGCCCATCGAACCTCTCACCGCCACACCCTTGTCTTTATTCTTTTTTGATTTTGTTTAACTTGTTTTAATTTCTTAATGGTGATGTTGTTTAGAACCTAGGTGAATTTGAATCTTAATCTTGATTTTATTTTTGATTGAATTCTGACTTTAATTTTGGTTACATTCTAATTGAACTTTTTGGTTTAACTTGTTTGGTTAGGATCTTGATTATTAATCTCAATATATAATGTTTTTTTTCTTCCTCTAGTTTCGGTTAATTTGGTTTAATTTAATTTTGGTTTTAATCTAATTATTCTCTAGTTGATTTCTCTTCTTTCTTTTTTTTTTTAATTCAATTAAACTACATTTGATTTTTCTTATTAGATTTTGATTTAGTGATAATTTTAATTGAATTTCTTCCTTGCTAGTTCTTATTTCTCTTATTCTCTGGCTAGCATTTCTTCCTTTGGTTGGGGTGATGATTTGGGATGATGAACACTTGAGGACTATTTGGATCGCTTGAAGTTTTTCTAACAAATATTCTTGAGTGCTTATGCGCGTATTGAAGAGGCAACGGACCTTCTCCGTTAGGTAACACCGAGGCCCGATTATCCTTGCTGCATGCTGTTGCATCTGGAAGTCCTACTGGTGTAGGCTCTGTTTGTTCATTATTCATTTCATCTCCATATCGCATTCTCATCTTATTTCTCCTTATCTTATTTCTATTCCATCCAACTCATCCTACTTCTTTTTTTCATTCTTATTCATCTTAATTCTTCTTTCTCATCTTTTTCTATTCATTCTCGACTGGAGGTGTGCCTAGGCCACCTTGGAGCTTCTCCTTTCATCTTTCTCTTTTTCTTTCTTTCTTCTTTAGGATAGTGAGCCTCACTAACCTAGGACCATCCGAGCATGTGAATATTAGGATTAGACTTTTTCCACTTAGATTTTACCTTTGTGTCTCTTGAGTCTTCTCTTCTCACCTCATAATCGGGGACTAAACCCTAAAGGCTCTAAGGCTTTGTGATTAAGTTTATGCCTGCATCCTTCTATTAGGATGGAGTGTATAACTTTAATCCTAAGTGTTAAACCCTTAATGTGTTTAAATCTCTTAATCAATTCACTTAATAATCATCAAGACATCACACTTGTAACTTGGGCCTTGCATTAGGGTTCTAATTCTTCCTTAATTGGTTAAGAAGGACTAACCCTAGTGTTAATGGACAAGTCCCCCTCAAGTTGTCTTACAAATCATAAAACACATTTCATCATCATATCATTCAATAAAATCCACTTAATCAAAGGCTTGTTTTGTCATGTGTTTAATCCCTAATCATGGATTAAGCTGAGGAGTTTTCCTCAGCTTAAACACTCTCATCTATTATCCTTCTATTAGGATGGTGTAATGAGTCTGTTTAATCCTTGATTATGGCTTAATCTCATTACTTAACACTAAACAAAAACCACAAAAAAACATCTAAACAATCACAAGTAGGTTAATGATCTTAATCCTACGCCAAAGGTGATTAAGTGTGAGAATCTGACTTCACACTTAAGGTATTCTCATTACCCCTAATCAGAGGGAAGATGTGATGAGTTTACTAAATCCATTGGTTTAGGTTTAAGCTCATTAACTTATGGCAAATTCTCAAAAGCAATAAAAGACTGAAAACTCAAAAACAAACAATAATCGTCTCCTTCGGGATTCTTTTCTCATCTCATTCACTCACAAACGAGAACTTGCTTCTTCCGTCTAATGCAAGACAGTTTGCACCTGAGCCAGACAGGTCATACACTTGAGCATAGACAAGTAAGCAGTTCACAAGTCAATTTATCTTTCAGTCTCTTTGGGTCGAACTACGGTGTTCTGACTTCCTCATTGCACGAGAGGATACGTAGGCATAACTTAACAGTTATCGAACAAAAGTCTCTGTATATTCCCCCTCCTTTCAGCATTATTCTTTAAGCCTCATTGTCATGAGCATTTCACTCTTATCCTTACACTGACACTGTATATATCACACTTTACACTTCTTTTACACCGACACCTGTACATTCTTTTCCAGCTCTTTACACACAAATTGCACTGACACTACCCCTTTAAAGCACAAATCTTTTAAGCGTGGATCCCGTCGAGTACGGCGGACAATCTGGGTGCTAATACCTTCCCAGGTTGTAACCAACCCCCTTTCTCAGTCTCTCTGGTTCGCAACCGTCTTATCCATCTTTTTCTAGGCCTATGCAGCATTGCCTTTCCTCCGGGATAAAAATGCCTAGCTGGCGACTCTATTCATCTCCAGTGAGTTCACGGCTGTGTGTTCTCATTGTCTCTCTCGCCGACCGTTCGCGCTTGTACCTGGATGCAAATCTTTGGGAGCGACAATAGCCTAACCTATTTAATGTGTTTCCCGTTATCCTTCTTATCATACAAACTTAAAAAATACTCATAAATCCAACAATGCATTGGAAAATAAAAATTAAACTTAGTCAAATGCGCAAATTTAATTATATTAAACAAGAATAATAATAAAATTTTATACATCTAACATGGTCATATACCCTCCTAGATGACTCGTCTCATGTGACATACCTCTTTTAGGTAGCAGTACAACATAGTCAAAGAGACAACACCCTATGCCCATTAATGAAATTGTAAATCATCCAACAATCAAATATACTTCATTCTATGAAATAATATGACTTATCCTCAAGAATGGTGCTTCAAAATAGATGTAGCATGAACTTTTTTTATCATTAATATGCATTCGTGTAAGGGTATTACTCTGGCTTCTCATGTATGTAACTGTGAGACTTCAAGAGGTGTATGTACATCATCTCTGCCTCTTGAACTACGAGGAGGAGAGTGTTGGGCCTGTAAACGACATTGTTCTGGTGATTTAGAGGCCCTTTTGTGTTGTGAGGCAACATCACCAAGAATTGCATTAGGTGTAGCCTTGAGGGTAGTCATGTTGCAATTCTAATTGTGTGGAAGCCCACGATAAAGCTTTTTTGCTGACTCTCTCATACACAAACAAATATCTTGTTCAAAAAGTGTACCCTTAACTACTGCACTAAGTTGTGAATATTTTTTTTATGAGCTCATTCACTCCCCATATCCCGAGTGTGGCTTTGAGTTGGTGAATGTTATGAAACATTTATGTCTTAAGTGTTTGCGTTTGTAGTAAAGGTTATTTAGAAGTTTGACCTTAGAGTTATTGCTA
Source organism: Lathyrus aphaca (assembly GCA_963966055.1). Lineage (NCBI taxonomy): Eukaryota > Viridiplantae > Streptophyta > Magnoliopsida > Fabales > Fabaceae > Lathyrus > Lathyrus aphaca. The sequence continues at coordinate 71,890,471 of OZ014522.1, read as the reverse complement.
AAACGGTGGGAGGGAAGGAATAACCTAAAAAGTTCCTTGGACGATCGAAGAATGAATTGGAGCTTGAGAAATTAAATGGTTGGAGATTTTACTAGAAGAACTGGACCACCTCTTCTAAAGAGAGAATAAGGATCTTCATGATTTAAGATGAGGATCAATGCAACGACTTCAATCACATGAGTAGAACTGTAATGAGTAGCTAATTGAGTTGATTTGGAAGTGACTATTGCTGGTTGAGGAAATTTACGACAATTTGATCTATTACTATAAACAATTTCAATGGCGCAATAAAGAATATCAAAGAAGACATGTGTGGATTTCGTGAGAAATTAAGAAGATGTTTCCACATATGCCACCATTTTCTGGTTTGGAATAAAATATTTATAATGTGCTAATGAAGTATATTATAGAAGCTCTATATTATGAACGTGCAAGTCTATGTTGGAAGGAGAAAAATGCATGATTGAAAGGTTAATACTCCAATTCCTAGGTCACTGAGGTCAGGGATGTGTAATTTGCAAGATTAGAATGAAATTATCCATATTGTGGCTTGTAATTAGGTCTATATATGGTAGACCCTTGAAACTTCTCGTGGTAACTGCGACGTGGATTACGGAAGACCATTGGATTTGACCCGACGACTTAAGACGAGTGCACACTACAAGAAAAACCTTCTCTAACCACCTATTTTTGTGACGTGATTATCATGTGGCTAAAAAAAGGTAGTTGCGACGTGATAATCATGTCACTACTACTTTTTATAATAAAATATAGAATATAACGTTAATCTGGATAGATGTCAGATTTAAAAAAAAATTGCGAAATGGTAAACACACCGCAACAATAAAATTATTATAAAAAAGTAAAAATAAGGCTTTAACATTCAGATGGAGGGAGTTTTGAAATTTTTAAAAATTTTGTTGTGACATGTTAATCACGTCGCAACATTTTGGAGGGAATAAATACTAATATGGAAATGACTAGATACAAATTTGTGCAGGTAATGCGAATAAACTTTTTGACCGTTTGAATTTTGCTACGTGAATCTTACATCTGTTTAGAATATTGCTAAACTTGTTTGTGTAAGAAACAAAAACAACAAGGTTTGAAAAACCCTTTTGGATTGAAATTTGTAAAATTAATTTTTTTCAATGTGATATATGTTTAGACGAATATATATATATATATATATATATATATATATATATATATATATATATATATATATATATATATAATTTAAAAAATTGAAAGTAAAAATAGCAAGGTATATATATATATATATATATATATATATATATATATATATATATATATATATATATATATATATATATATATATATATATATATATATATATATATATATATATATATATATATATATATATATATATATATATATATATTAAAACAAAAATATATTCTATATTTATTAAAAACAGATTTTTTGTATTTTAAAAATAGAATATAAAAAAAGTGATATATAATATTTATTTAAAATAGAAGTAATTGAAGCCATTAGATAATTTGCGCTAACCGAGATGAGATCTGAGTCAGAGCAATGTGAGGCGGTGCTAAAGGCCCAACTGAAGGAGCAAAATCGTCTATTGGAGCAACAACATAGTCAAATGAAGACCATAAATAAAAGACGTGTTGATATGGAGTTGATGGTGCACCAATTTATGCAATCAAAAGGGAACCAAGGGAACGGTGGTTAACAACTAATGGATGTCAAGGATGACTCTGAATTTGACTTTGAGGAGGAGTATTCTGATCCGGATTAATATATCACATTTATTATTTTAATTTTATTTTAACCATGAAAGAGTTTTGTAAGATATTATTAATTTAATTTTAATTTTTAGTATAATTATATTTTTGGTATTTTAAAATATATTTATTTATTATTCAATTTAATATATTCAGATTTCATATATATTTATCAATCAATATAATTATAATATAATATATATTAATTATTAAATATAAATATAAATATAATTTATTAATGGGTTAAATATGTATAACGTTCTTACAAATATCTCAACTTTCAAATTTGGTCCCTCGAAAATTTTGCTTCAAACAATGATCATCATAAAGTTTCCGGTCCTTAGATCTAGTCTCTCCCGTTAGTTTACACTAACGAAGGCTTATATGGCATGCCAAATGTGTATTAAAATGAGACCAAATATATTAATTAAAATATTGAAATATTGAAATATTTATTTAAGTGTATTAATTAAAATGTTTGAAGTTATATAATTTGTTACTAAGTTTACTATTTCTTTCTTACAATTCAGTTTCTTTAAGTTTAGTTGTTGTTACGATGATGATTGTGAGTTTTAATGGAGGGAGTATGTTGCTTTGTGTGATGAAGCTTGTTGTTGTGTTATGAAGAATAATGGATGTTGAGATGGATGAGTTTTTTGTTATGTTTAATATTTATGTGATGTATGTGGAAGATGAAAGTGCTAGATATGTGTTAATAGAGTGTGTATAGTGATGTGCATTATGGAAGAACATGAATAAAGAAAGTGATGGTTATGGAGAAATCATGGTATGGTGTTAGGAATGACTCAAATAAAAAGGAATAGAACATTAGCTAGGAATTAACTAAGAATTAGCTACAGATTAGCCACAATTTATTTTACAACATTTTTGACGTGGCAATTGAATAATACACACTTGACATACCACATAAGCCTCAGTTAGTGTAAACTAACGGGAGAGACCAGATCTAGTGACGAAAAACTTTATGAGGACCATTATTTGGAGGAAAATTTTTGAGGAACCAAACTTAAAAGTTGAGATATTTGTAGGGACGCTATACATATTTAACCATTTTTTAATTAAAACGTAAAAAGGTTTGAATTAAAACAAATGCTTTGCAACGTGAATTTCACGTCACTAAGTTGTGAAGTGAAATTCACGTGACAAAATATATTTATTAATCAAACCGTAAAAAAAGTTTGAATTTTAAAATAAAAAAACAAATGCTTTGCAACGTCAATTTCACGTCAATTTCACGCAGTGACGTGAAATTCACGTGACAAAGTTGTGACATGAATTTCACGCGGCAAAAAAGTTGTGAAGTGAATTTCAACGTAGTGACATGAAACTCATGTAGCAAACGACAATTTTTATTTGTAGTGGCATGTGTTAACTCTAGTGTATGACCTCCTAGAGAAAGTTCACTTGTTCATTAGTCTTGAATGAGAGTATTCTGGATTGAACCTCTTGTATTGGATCAAATCTTATTATATCATTTGGTTACCTCGAACACATAAAATGATGCATGTGTTGGTATATACGACACAAATTTAGCTTCTAATATATAATATAAAATAAACATCTCACAAAATATTAATATAACAATAAGTATTATATTTATTTTGTGTTTGGAATAAAAAAAACACTATATAAAGAAGAAATACATTTTCATGAATTATATTTATAAACTTTCATTACAATTTATACCTTAATCCATAAACTAATTTATAATTTGGTATACGTTAAGTAATAAGGTTAAATATGTTTAAGGTCCCTATAAATATCCTAACTTTGAGGATTGATCCCTCAAAATATTTACTTCAAACATCGATCTCCCTAAAGTTTTCCGTTTCCAAATGTAGTCTTTGTCGTTAGTTTCAACTAACAGAGAGTGATGTGGCAAGCCATGTGTGTAGAAATCATTTGCTATGGTGTAATGTATCTGATCCATGTGTGAAATGAAATGCATAGTATTTGTAGTTAGTATTCCTCTTTTTCGTTCAAACCCTAAATCCTCTCTTCCTCCCCAAATCGTGATTCTCTCTTCATCCATTCTCTTCATCTCTTCGCCTGATTTCATCTCTTCTTCCCCAAATCGTTCAGCTCCTTCCATTTCGTCATGTCTTATTCTTCTTCAAGGGTAAGCAATTTCGTGTCACAACACTCCATGATTGCCACCAACAGTGAAGGGAAAAGGTGTGGATGCAAGGGTACCTTGATTGCATACATGTGGAAGAAGGGAAAGAACCAAGGGAGATTGTTTTGGACATGCCCCTTTTGGAAGAACACGAGAACTTGTAATTTCGTTTGGGATGATGAGTATGATTTAAGGAAAAAATATGTTAAAGGGGTGGAATCTAAATGCAGCAAAGATGAGAGGGATATGCAATTTGTGGATACATTTAAGGGGATTTATGAAGCATCAATGAAGAAGAACAGTGGGTTGAAGCTGAAGTTAAAGAAAGAGGAATTTTATGGAAAGTTTAAGACCATATGTGTTGTAATCTCAATGTTGGTCAACATGTATTTTGTTATTAGATGTAACTTTTGAAGTGATATGTTAATGTTGTTTTGTTTTGAACAAGTCCTTTTGTAATATTTAGGTGTTATGAAATGTAATTTTCTATGTTGGTTTGTTATGAACAATTACTTCCTTTTGTAATATTTGTTTTGTTATGATCTACAAATTTAAGTTAAGTTGTTAATTTGAAATATCCTATCAATCCATTTCATTTGTTGATACAAATATTGTTTAACCGATGATGTGAACATAAAAAGACCTATACAATCAGTGATGTGAAAAAGTTTAAGGGCCTATATTAATGGTCAATAATCAGTAAGAAGACCAAAAGAGTTTTCATTTCATTGCATACCAAAATGTCATAATGTAATTAGTACATAAAAATATCATAATGTATATCATTACATCACACCAGAAGTACAAAACAACAAGAAGAAAATTATAACAAGAAGTACAAAACAACAAGAAGTACATTACACCAGAATCCAAAACAACAATAAGTACTTCACACCAGAATTGTTTCTTAAATACTTAAACAAAACCAAAAAAAAAGTTGCTCATAAGATTTTCACTTCATTCAGTTTGACCCTTACTAGTGCAGTCACTCTTGTATCACCAATGGATCATTAGGTTACTTGCCTGGACCTGGTATGTTCTAGGACTTCAATGTCCTCAACCTCTCACTGTGTCTTTTTTCAGGTAAAACATGACTTGTGGATTTGTACCGGCTTTGTGTCCTATGCTGGATTGGTTCACTACTGGTTGGTCCATGTTTAAACTTAGGTGGAAGCATCATTTCATTCTTAGTTCTAGGCCACTTGTTTTGTCCATTTAATGGAGTAATAACCTCACTGTAACAAGCCTGATAAGTTCTCTTGTGATAGCACTTTTGTACATACTTTAAAGGTTCATCAACCTTCCTATGTATGACATCTACTGCATGCCTACATTGAATACATACATGCTCCCAATAATTACAAGAACAAGTTTGTTTCTCTAAGTCTACAACAAAGTTGTCTGTAAACAACACATGAGTAACTTGAAATGTCAACCTACCATCATATGTTGTTGTCCAACTAGCACTCTTTTCTATCTCCTTATCCAATCTCCTTAAGGGTTTTGTCTTGATAAGTCCCTTATAACCCTCTACCTTTTCCCTAAGTGTAGAAAACCTCCCCATTAGATAATTTCTAATCCACTCCAACATTGTTATGATGGGTTTGTCTCTTTGTAACAAAATTGTTGCATTAAATGACTCACTTAAAATTTTCATCAAGACATCACATTTTGAAAAAATTGGAAAGTCATGCTTACACCATTTGTTCTTTTGAATTGATTCTATCCACTTATATGCTTCCAAATTGATCTCTTTAATCATTAATATCTTTGCCTTGTGTGCTTCATAATAGGTAGCTTTTGCAGCAACCATCATGAGATCTCTAAACAAGGCCCCTCCTCCAAATTTCTTCTTAAAGTTTGCATAAAGATGTCTCAAGCAAAACCTATGCTCATATGTTGGATACTCCTCCTCAAACACCTGTACCAGACCCTGTTCAAACAACCATCATTAGTACAATGTTTTAACATGTACTACTCCGACCTGATTTATAAGCAAAAAAGACAAATTTCACGCTTATTAAGAAATATAGTTAGGTGCATTTAATTTTCTTGATTTCGTATGAAAGAGATAATACAATTACTAGTATACCCTCAATTAAATTGTCTTCCACTAACAATGTTAAGTAATTAATGCAGAAATACTTTTGGAATAATAACATTAAATGCACATAGGTTTGTTGACATTTGCTTAGATTTAAGGCCAAAAAAGTCAGAAGACTTTTGCTTATAAATAAGGCCGGAGGGAGTAAAAAGTAAATGCAATGAAATAAATACTATGATTACCTTTTGTTGGTCAGAAATGAAGCACCACCTTCCATCACCCATGTATTCAATTAGCAATTTCATGAACCAACTCCAAAAATCCTTAGTCTCCATCTCAACCACATCAAATGCAATTGGTAGGTATTGATCATTAGGATCTCTCCTAACAACAATAAAAAAACCCCTCAATATTTGTGTTTCAAGTGACAATCATCCAATCCAATGAAAGGTCTACATGATCTTGTCAAAGCTTTCTTGTTTCCATCTAGGGACATGTAACATCTCTCAAATCTTGGACTCAACCCTTCACTTGGAGTACTAGTATTTATTTTAAATGTGTTACCAACTGATGCGCTTCTCAATTCAGCCTTATAAGTCCATATAAGACTAAATTGTTTGTCTGAGTCACCTTCAACAATGGCTCTTGCAATATTTCTTGCCTTGAATGCCCTACATGATGGGATCTCTGTTGCATACCTTTTCCTTACATCAGCTACCACCTTACTTAATCTCATCTTAGAGTTATTCTTCAAACCATCAACAATCACTTTAGCTACCCATTCTGCTCTGGCATTGCTGTTAAAAAACTTCCTTCCACACTTGTGTTTTGAATACAAGGTTTTGATTCTAAATGTAGTGGAGGTGTGTACCCTACTACATAACACAATAAAGTTACATTTTTCCGTGTCCTTACACACAATCCTACATCTATTTAAGTCATTTTTTTCAAACTTAACCTCCCTTCCATTCAACATATTATGTTCTAAAATAGCATCTTTGAACTGTCTAAGAGATGAAAACTCCATTCCAACTTTGAAAACATAATCCTTACATAATGTATCATCATCATTATACCTCAAAATACAAGGCATTTTATCACAACTATCATCATCACCACCACAATCAAGATCATCTATCATATATTCATCCTCAATCAAATGTTCCTTACCCATCTCTTCAGTTATAAATATTTTCTTATCTTCTTTACTCTTTGCCTCTCCAGTTTCAACATTTTCAATTTTGTTAACTACATCATCCCTATTGATAGTCACATCAACAACTTCTTCAAAACCAACCATCCTCTCATCTTCACTATCCTCAAAGTGTACACCTTCCACAAAATTATCATTAGAATCACTACTTGATTCACTCAAATTGTCAGCTTTGTCTTCACACTTCACTCCCTTTTCTTTCTCTATATACTTAGTCATAAAAGTTTCCTCTCCCTCAACCTTAGGCTCACAATAAATCTCAACATCACACTTATATCCAATAGCATACAAGGCTAACTCATGTGCATCTCCATCATCCCTAAATTTTTTAAGTCTTCTTCAAGGAATCCTCCCTCGTGCTTCCACCACATCTTAACTGAAGTATAATCAAACTCTGGTTCAAGCACTTTCACTAAATCAACTGCCTCAAAGACACTCCAATTATTTGGATCTTGTCAACTAAAGGCATATATATCCCCACCCTCGTATTTTAGGTTATCGTCTTTTACAAAACGACCCTTTATGTAAAACACTATCTTGAACTTATCCATTACCCTGTAGACATAAATTAACCTAAATTTAATATCATTTACCATTTCAGTATCAAACATAACATTAACCCTAATTTTTTTTACCAATTCTACATCAAAAACCACAAAATGTATATTTGCCCTAATTAATTACTCAAAGTAACAACAGTATTCAGTTAAAACATCGTACAACATAAATATCAAACACACACCATAAAAGAATACAACAATTGAGACCACATGAGTACAACAATGACAGACATAATTACTAACCCTGGACCACCTTCTAGGATACGAACAATGCTTCCATGAGACCATTTCACCGTCTGCAATCTTCGTTGACTTACACAAAAGTAACCCAAGTTGAAAAATAGAAGGTTTTGGTTTTGAGCTAGGACATGAGTGAAAAGGGGAAGCAATGACTCTTTGAATTACCAATCACTTTGAACCTTTTTTTTTTTTTTTACATATATTCCACTGTGGCATAAGTAACCTACTTCAACAAATGAATTATACACACTTGACGTCCACATCACCCTCCGTTAGTTGAAACTAACGGGAGAGACTACATTTGGAAACAGAAAACTTTGAGAGGACCAATATTTGAAGAAATTTTTTATAGAGACCAATCTTAAAAAATGAGATATTTATAGGGACTTAAAACTTATTTAACCCTAAGTAATAAATGGTAAATAATTTACTCCTATCTAAAACAACAGTTCTTATTAGTTTTTAAAACAACATTACTCATTTTTTCGTAATTCGTAATTGCATTATTATCCCATTGAACTTTCTTACTTCTCTCATCATTTTTATTTTCTCCACATAAGAAGGAAACATTTTCAATTCTCCATGTCGTTCATAGTTTGAAAGAATTCAAATTTTGGACTAATACATTGCTCCTTTAAATCGACTATGTCATTGTAAAAATTCTTCCACTTAAAATTAAATTTGATTTTTTTAAAATGATTCGTCTTCGAGTAGATCTTATTAATCACTTTAGTTATAAAAAATTGCACTATTTATGCTCAAATATAAAAATAAAAATGAATTATTATGCAATAACTGAATGAGGGATCTCACTATCTAATCCAAAACTTAAAAATAAAAATACATTTTTTAAAAGCAACCCCACATTAGACATCTAATTCCTCGAAAAAAATAAGTAGCGTTGAAGTCATATTGAATATTAAAAAATCACATAACTCAAAAGATGAAGCTATGAAATAAAAAGAAATAATTAATGGGCCCCAAAAATTCATTCTTAAAATCAATTAAATGGTACTAAGTGCTTATCCAACTACCCACCCATAGAGAATGGGTGGAGTGCTAAAAAATGACTAAAAACCAATGAACCAAAATCCTTAATTACCACAAAAATGAATAATAATAAAAAGTAAACTAAAATGTAAAAAAAAAAAAACCAAAACATAGGATAAACGTGCTTATGTTGTGTTTTATCATGATTTGTACGGTTTGAGGAAACAAAGGAACATAAACTGAATTGGTCTATACATTGGGGTGTGCATTTAAGTCACTTGCCCTACTTCAATGTATGTCGTTTAGTATTTGAATTAAATGTATTTTTGTCGGTTCATTTTAGGTTTGAAAAGATTTTAATCGAATTAGTCAATTTAGTAGATCAGATAGTAAAGATAAAAATAAAAATAAAAATTATTTTTGTCTGCTCTCATTTAAATGAATTTTGATTTTATATGATAAAATTTATTTTTGTAATTTATATTTTATTAGTTTTTTAGAAAAAAATTAAATAAAATAATATATTTTTTGAAATAATGTATATAATATTAATTAGATTATGGAATAAAAAATTATAGTTAATTTAATATTAAAAATAAATTTAACTTTTATTGTGTAATTTTTTTGTTAAAGTAAAATTATCTTCATTCTAAGTTATAGTAATGTGTTTTATAAACACATTTCTTTTAAATTTTAAATTATTTTTATAATCATTAATTTTATATATTTATCGTAAATTTTTTTTTTTTAAAATTGTCAAATTTATAAATATAATAATTTATTTATGTTAATACATAAATATAAATAAATATTACTTTTAGAGATTGAAGCATAAACTAATAATTTACATCATTTAACTCAATTATCAAATATTAGTATTATTTATGATTTAGTATTTTTTTTAACTTTATTTTTATTTCTAATGTCATTAAGTAATTTTATAAATTATTTATAGAGAGAGAGTGAAAAAGTTTTTATAAATAATAAGCCAATCTAAAGTAATGGTCGGAGGAATTGACAAGATTCTACAAAGATACCAACTTTATGCCAAAATTTTAAAATCAATTAATAGAGCATAGAATCATTTAGGTTAGGTCAAGTCAGAGGACAAAATTATATAAATAATTAAACAAAAAACAATACTACCAGATGACCCAATCTCTAATTTCTGATTAATGGAGGGATCAGATCCCTAATCTTTATGGAATCTAAAGATCATCTAGCTGAATAAAATTATGTGATAAGGTTAATATATTGTGTTGTGGTGGTAAAAACAATTTATACAATTATATTAACAAAATTACATAGACATTAAATAATAGAGAGAGCATACATAGCCCTTAAGATGATCAAAGGTCATTAAATATCTTAATCATAAAAAATGAAATAATAGTTGGCAATTATAGTGGTGCCCTACTAATTAATCTTCATTTTATTAATTAAATTCCACTTATAGTACTATGAAACTATTGTTAGTGTAGAGTTTAAGCCTTTCCCACCAATGTCACTACACCAATTTCTTCAATGAAAGTACTTCAATATTATTGGTTCTGTGAGTCTGTCCTCTAGCACACAGTTTGTGTCTCATATTATTATTTTATCAAAACATTGTGGAAGCATAAAATTAATTATTGTTGATTTATATCTGACAACTTTTACGAGGACATATGGTTATTGTAGTTTTTTTTTCTTTCAGGATACAATTCATTGAACTGTTTAGTCTGATTTGAGGGTTTAGTTCTGATATCAAGTGATCGTAGTTGTGAGAAATCGAATCGTGACCCTTCCTATCAAATCTAACGCCAATTACCACTAGACCAACTAACAATCGATTAGTTTGTAGTTATTTATTTGGCTTGAGGATTGCTAAGATTGTTCTTTGAAGAAATGCAGAGATTTTGGTCAAAATCAATTTATAATGTATTTATTAGAGCATTCACATTAGAATCTTAGATGAGATTGTTAAGATCCACAAAACCAACTTCTGTTTGTAAAGTTGAAGGATTTACTATGTGTATGTCAACCTTGCCAAAAAGTTTTGGTTACATGTTTCCATTGAACAAAAATGCACTTTCTTTGTTCAATACTTCTTATATTCACTAAAGACAAAGATGCACACAAAGTTCAAACTATGAGAGATCTCTTAAAAGTGATATTTTAAATCATTCTCAAAAGTATCATGCAGGTAGCATCCTTTGAAAAATTCATGAATGGAGATCATCACAATATTTTATGGTGTATGCATAATAACTCTTAGAAAAATTTGAATAAACTCATTTTAAGAACTATGAAAAATTCATATATCGAACTACGCATTGTTTGAAAGATGAAATCCCATGTGGAGGGTTAATTTCAAGCATTATTAAGATGTGTGATCTTATCAACGATCTACAAGCTCATAATCACAAAAAACTCCTAATAGTATGTTATGCTATCCTTCAACGTTAAGAACTTATTAAAATTAGGATTGGTTCAAGAGATCATGAGCATGCATGGAAGAATAAGTTATCGAAGAAATCCTTATGGGCATTTCTTAAGAAAATATTCATGTTGTACTTAAATTTGTGTGGAATTCTCTCTTAAATCCGAAAGAATCAAGGATGAAGAAGATCTCGTGGATTTATGTGCTTTAAGGTATAAGCAAGAAGTGATAAAAAATAGTGAAACTTAGAGATAACAAAGATGTAAGTTAAGTAGCAACTCATTAGTTTTGATGACGACAATTCATTAAGTCAAACATATGCTGAAGATAGCTCAAGTGGTCAAAGATGCATAAGATGGTTGATCAAATTCTCCCCCCAAATCAAGTTAGACATTTATTTAAAGTCAACATCGTAGTCAAACGACTTTCAAGTGAAAATTTAGGCTTCAAGGATTACCGATTGTTTAACCTTTCAAACTCTCAGAGATGATGATATTCAACATCAAGATATCTCAAGCTCCATCAAGAAGAATCAAGACTCTTGTACGATGTTAACGTTAAAGATAATGATGTCAAGACTTAAAGCTTCAGAGTGTGAAAGACATGAAATGTAAAAGCTCGCATAGTTATGTTTGTCTCAGTGATCAGTGTTTTGTAAGAATACAAAGGCATTTCTAGACATATTATGGCTAAATTACACACGTACACTAAAAACTCTTGAGAAGCCATTCACTTTTTAAATTAAATCACTAAAAAAGTTTTTGAGGCTTAACTAGTTGATTACAGGAATGTCTAATTAATTAGGAGATTTTTTAGGTTGCCTATTCGATTAGAGCATTGAATATACCCATAAATTGTTTCCAATTTTATATCATGCATTGTCCTATAAATAGAGAGTCTCTCTATCAATTTTTCACATCTAATAATGTGCAAAGCCTCACTTTTCATTTCTCTTATAACATTTATAAATCTTTCATATTATCTCATATTTTAGCATTAGTGCTTCAAGAGTTTTCTTGAGTCTAAGTGAGGATATTTGTTATAGGTGAGGGAAAGTTGTAAATTTACTAAGAGTGTAATTTCTCTTATGTAAATAATTCTTCCATAGGAAGTTGATTTTGTTGTTGTGCGATAAACCATTTAAAATCTCTTATTTGATTTGGCATTGTCATAGGAAGTCTATGTTTGGTTCATGAGTTTCACCATTGAAAAAAACATTTCTTTTGGTTCATGAAGATCATTCAGTGGAAGTCTCCATAATAGTTCTTGATCTCGGCTAGATTAAAACCTCTATTAGTTTACCTTTGAAAACTTCATTTCTTTGTATAAGGGGGTATGTGGGCACAACCTTTTAAATCTTCTCAAGTTTAGTGGATACTCTCAAGAATAATTCTTAGGGACAAAATTAGGTCTTCTTGGTTTAACCTGTATAATTTTCTGATGTTATTTTTCTTCTTTTATCTCTTTTACTTTATAGTATTTTTTCTTACTTTAGATTTTCACTGCGTAGTTACTTAATATTTTTAAACTATGTTATTACAAATTATTTTATTTTAAATCAAAGATTTTCAAACATTCACAATTCACCATCCCTCTTGTGTATAGAGTTAAATGTCCAACAAATCTTGTTAAATCTTCAAAGAAATATTCAAGGACTTCCAGATTTAAAGCTCTTGCTTTCATTATCGCTACCAATTCTCATGTTGATCAACTAATTATGAGACAACAAGCTATTTTAGTTGAGAAAACTAAGATAAATTTTTTTTGTGCCTAAATATTTTCTAGAAAAATTCAGTTGAGAAAACTAAGATAAATTTGTTGTGCCTAAATATTTTCTAGAAAAAATTCCTAATATATAGGATAAACATTGTTCATTTTAATTTTAATATTTCAATTGATTTGTATACCTAATTTTTTCCACTTGACTTTTGACCTTTAATCAATGAATTATTTGATGAAATTGAGAGATAATTTATCCTAAATAAATTATTAAAAGAGTTTTTTTTAATAATTCATATTTCAAAACATAGTTTTTATGAGTTTGCTTCTAAAAGTACTTGTTAAGAAAAATGTTATTATAACAAAATATTGTATTATTTTTAAAAGTTATTAACATAGTCATAAGGGAGTCTGTCGGCCCGATTCTCTATAATGATTTATCAATATGTTAAACAAGTTAAAAGTTTTCATAAAAATTATTGGAAGTCCTTAATAATTCAAATGCTTGATAGAGCAAGTGAAAAGCAGAGAAATATGAAAAAGGCAGTTTTTGCATATAACTTCCACCAGTGGAAGTATAGTAGAAAAAGTGTCCAAATACGAAAAAGGCAGTTTTTGCATATAACTTCCACCAGTGGAAGTATAGTAGAAAAAGTGTCCAAAATAGTTTAACTGCAGAATTTAGTTTCTCACAATTCTTGGGCCTGTTTGTGGTTCCAATTTGTACCCTATAAATAGACATTGTATGTCATAGTTGAAAGTTAATGCCATATGATTCAATTCTCTCAATCTCTCTCTATTTCTCTATCTCTCTCTATTCACATAATCATCTTCATCTTTCCCAAACACACTGTTTTTCACCACTCCATTTCTGGTTTTCTCCAACATTTGGCATCAAGAGCTCCGGTTATTGATCCTAATCCGCTGCAATAATGGCTACTGTTTCTAATGATCGAATTCCCACCAATCTCCCAATTCTTGATTCGAAAAACTACGACAAATGGGCGAAGCAAATGAAGGTTTTGTTCGGCTATCAAGACGTTCTTGCGGTGATCAAAGAAGGTGTTACGTCGCTCGTCGAAGGAGCTACGGATGCTCAAAAGGCTACGTTCAAAGAAGAGAAGAAGAAGGATTACAAAGCGCTGTTCTTGATCCATTCTTGTGTCGATGGTGACAATTTTGAAAAAGTAGGTGATTGCGATTCCGCAAAGCAAGCGTGGGAGATTCTTGAGAAGGCTTATGTAGGGGCTGCCAAAGCCAAAGTGGTGAGGTTACAAACTCACAAGCGACAGTTCGAGTTAATGCAAATGGAGGACAAGGAGTCGATAAACGATTATGTGACGCGTATTACGCGTGTGGTGAATCAAATCAAGTCGTGCGGGGAAACTACGGTAGAACAGAATGTTGTGTCGAAGATCTTGCGTTCTTTAACGCCAAGATTCGACAACATTGTCGTTGCGCTTGAAGAATCTAAGGATTTATCGTTGTTGTCGAAGGAGGAGCTTCAAAGCTCACTAGAAGCTCATGAACAACGAATGGATGAGAGGGGAAGCGATAAAGCAAAGTCGGAAATAGCGTTGCAAGCGCGACTTCAAGAGAAGAGTAAACGATCGGAGAGGAAAGGGCATCCGAGAGGGAAGTCCAATTTCCAGAATTTTGGTGGTAGAGACTCACAAAATTCAAAGGGGAAACAAGGTGAGGGAAGCTCCAAGGAGGGTGATCAAGGAACCCACAAGCCATTCGACAAAAGTAACGTGAAGTGTTACAATTGTCAAAAGTTTGGGCATTTCGCAAAGTATTGCCACGCAAAACGAAGAGAAAATCGCGCGGATGAGGCGAAGGTTGCTAGGGAAGAAGCGAATGATGATAATACGCTTCTTGTGATGATCACGGGAGAGAATTATGGCATGAGAGAAGGGCTGGACAGCAGTGGCAGCAGTGCAGACAATTCTGCAGAAACGCGTTCGGAGAAAAACGCAATGGTAACGGTTCGAGATGGAATTCAAAGTAGCGATGAGTGGTACTTGGATTCTGGTTGTTCGACTCATATGACGGGAAGAAAGGATTGGTTTGTCAAAATCAATCAAGCCACGAAGAATAAAGTGAGATTTGCCGATGATACGACGTTATCCGCCGATGGCGTTGGAGATGTCTTGATCGTGAAGAAAGATGGTGGTCGTTCATTAATCAAGGATGTGCTGTACATTCCAGGAATCAAATGTAATCTCTTGAGCATTGGCCAACTACTCGAGAAAGATTACATTATTCGCATGGAAAACAAGGTATTGCGCGTTTTGGACCGAAAGGGAGTTTTGGTACTTAAAGCACCGATGGCTGCAAATCGAACTTTCAAGATAGCATTGAAAGTAATGGAGCATCGATGTTTAGCTACAGCGGCAAGTCGTGAGGAGTGGTTATGGCATTACCGTCTTGGTCATCTCAATTTTCGAGACCTCGACGCGTTGCATAGACATGGTATGGTGACCGGGCTGCCAAGAATCGTGGTTCCAGCTGAGTTGTGTGTTGAATGTGTTCAAGGGAAGCAACACAAGAGCGTTTTCAGCAAGGATATAGGTCATAGGACCAAGCATCTTCTTGAGGTGGTGTATTCGGACGTGTGTGGGCCGATGCAAGTCAATTCGTATGGAGGTAACCGATACTTTGTCACGTTTATTGATGACTTCAGTAGGAAGCTGTGGATTTATCTAATCAAGAGGAAAGATGAGGTGTTTGATATGTTCAAACGATTTAAATCCATGGTTGAGCGACAAAGTAGTCACAAACTCAAAATTCTCAAAACCGATGGAGGAGGAGAATTTACTTCGAGGGAATTTGGGAGTTATTGTGACGATGAGGGTATTGTGCGTGAGGTTGTACCACCCTATACGCCTCAGCAAAATGGTGTTGCCGAGAGAAAAAATCGGACGATTATGAACATGGTTCGTAGCATGTTGAAAGCGAAAAATCTTCCGAAAGAGTTGTGGGGAGAAGCTGTTTCTACAGCTGCCTATTTGATAAACAGGTGTCCTACGAAGAAGCTGGACAAGGTTACTCCAGAAGAGGTATGGTGTGGACACAAGCCAAGTTTGAGTCACTTGCGTGTTTTCGGTTCAGTAGCGTTTCGACATATTCCGGGTCAGATTCGAAAGAAATTAGATGACAAGGGTGAAATGATGTTGCTGGTTGGTTATCATCCTACCGGAGGCTACAAGCTGTTTGATATGAGTAACAAGAAGATTGTGATAAGTCGAGATGTGATCGTGGACGAGTTTCGGCAGTTTGACAGCAGAAAATCTGCCATATCAGTTCAGGAAATCGATTTGCCGCAAGATGAAATCGATTTCCTGCAGGAAGATCAGCATTCTGGAGCTGCTGGAATTGGTTCTGGTGAAGCTGAAATCGATTTCATGCAGGAAAATTTGAATTCTCAGCCTGCTGAAGGTGCTGTACAACAACCTTTTGTAACCGAAACAGGTGAATCAAGTAGACGACCAACAAGGCAAAGAGGATTGCCTCAGAGACTCCGGGATTGTGAATTATTCCGAGATAGCGAGATCAACAATGAGGGTGATCTTTTTCACTTCGCTCTAATGGCCGAATCCGAACCGGTGAATACGGAGGAGGCATTAAGCGATCCAAAGTGGATGTGTGCGATGAAAGAAGAACTGAATTCGATTGAGAAGAATAGTACTTGGATGTTGGTAGATTTACCGAAAGGTAAAAAGGCAATAGGTGTGAAGTGGGTCTACAAAGTGAAAGCGAATCCGAAAGGCGAGATAATCAAGCATAAAGCTCGATTAGTAGCAAAGGGGTTTTTGCAAAAGGAAGGGATAGACTTCGATGAAGTGTTTGCTCCAGTTGCAAGGCATGAAACCATTCGGTTAGTTGTTGCGATGGCAAATAACAACAACTGGCCGTTGTATCAAATGGACGTCAAATCTGCGTTTTTGAATGGTCCACTTGATGAGGAGGTATATGTGAGACAGCCACCTGGTTTTGTGATAAAAAATCAAGAGGCAAAGGTCTATAAGTTGAGGAAGGCACTCTATGGTTTGAAACAAGCTCCAAGAGCTTGGAACAAACGCATAGATGGATTTCTTAGCGATGTTGGTTTCAAGAAATGCGTATCCGAACATGGAGTTTATGTGAAACCGGATGCAAGTGAGGGAGTAATAATTCTTTGTCTTTATGTGGACGATTTGTTGATTACCGGCAACTGTGAAAAGAACATTTCAAAGTTCAAAGGAGAGCTTATGAAGGAATTTGAAATGAGTGATCTTGGTATCATGAAATATTTCTTAGGCATAGAGTTCCAAAGGACAAAATTGGGACTGCTCATGCACCAAAGAAGGTATGCCATGGAAATTCTGAAGAGGTGTGATATGGAGCATTGCAATGCTGCTACAACACCAGCCGAGACACGATTACAGTTGTCCAAGAGTGAAGAAGAACAAGATGTGGATCCTACTCAATACCGGAGATTGATAGGATCATTGCGTTACTTGTGCAATACGCGGCCAGATTTGGCGTTTAGTGTCGGTATTGCGAGTAGATTCATGGAGAGGCCGAAGGTATCACACTTGACAGCAGTTAAGAGGATCCTTAGATATGTGAAAGGTACTCTTGGCTGTGGAATTTTGTTTCCGGCAAGCGACATGGGCAGAAGTTGTGAGTTACTCGGATACACCGATTCCAATTGGTGCGGAGATAAGGATGATCGAAAGTCTACGGCGGGGTATCTCTTTATGTTCGGTAAGGCACCAATCTCTTGGTGTTAGAAAAAGGAACCGGTTGTAGCCCTCTCTTCTTGCGAGGCTGAGTATATAGCAGCGTCGATGTGTGCATGCCAAGCTGTGTGGCTGGTGAATCTATGTAAGGAGCTGGACAGCAGTAGAAATGGGGCTGTTTTGCTACTTGTGGACAACATTTCAGCGATAAACCTTGCTAAGAATCCCATAGCTCATGGGAGGAGCAAGCATATTGAAATGCGATTCCACTATTTGAGAGAATTGGTGAGCTCCGGACAGTTGCATTTAGGGTACTGCAGAAGCGAAGAACAAGTCGCAGACTTGTTAACGAAAGGCGTGACAAGTGATGTGTTCAAGAGACTTGTGAAGAAGTTGAGCATGATAAGTGTGGAGCATTTGAATTAAGGTGGTGTATTGGAAGTCCTTAATAATTCAAATGCTTGATAGAGCAAGTGAAAAGCAGAGAAATATGAAAAAGGCAGTTTTTGCATATAACTTCCACCAGTGGAAGTATAGTAGAAAAAGTGTCCAAATACGAAAAAGGCAGTTTTTGCATATAACTTCCACCAGTGGAAGTATAGTAGAAAAAGTGTCCAAAATAGTTTAACTGCAGAATTTAGTTTCTCACAATTCTTGGGCCTGTTTGTGGTTCCAATTTGTACCCTATAAATAGACATTGTATGTCATAGTTGAAAGTTAATGCCATATGATTCAATTCTCTCAATCTCTCTCTATTTCTCTATCTCTCTCTATTCACATAATCATCTTCATCTTTCCCAAACACACTGTTTTTCACCACTCCATTTCTGGTTTTCTCCAACAAAAATATGATTGTTTCTCATCATAAAAAATGAGGAGATTTTCGAACCAAGATTAGTTTGAATAATAATATTCTACACTTTAGTTTTGATTATAACTCATGTAAGAGAATGATTTTACTGTCTAACACATATTAGTTGGGTAGATCACTTCTATTAAAATTCTTTGTAAAGCATAAATATGATTCTAGAAATGATCCTATAGTCTAGATGAATATATAATATTTTATCCAACAAACAATCATAAACATCTTAGTATTACACATTGACAATGTTATCCTCCAAAGTCAAGTACTTAGACTTTTATAGATTTCTCTGGTCAACTCCAAGCTTTAACATTAACATATTTGATCCTATGGTGATGATCAAGTTGTAACCCATCTTAAGTTCGTTCCTCGAGCAACCATCAGCTAAACATATTCTCAAAAAAATTAAACATAGTTGGTTCCCCTTTAAGATGTTCAAATTGAAAATAAAGCCAAGAAATAACAAATAAGGTACAAATGGTAGAAGGTTTTCATTATAAAAGGTATAATGATGTGTGTAGCAAAACTTGTTACATGTGCTATGAATACAAAATAGTATGATGCAATAGTATAAGATCTCAACATCTTTTTTACTTGAAAAAGAAGATCATCCAAAAGTCATCTAAAAGGAGGCTATATAAAGTCTCAATTTCTCATTGTTTTAATAATGAAAAATCCAACATAAAATATTGAAAACACTTATATGAATGAAATTTAAGAAGAAAAGAAAATAACTTTTAAAGAAGATCATCTAGAGACAAAGCTTTATTGAAAGCAAATAAATAAATAAAGCAAGTGATTTCATAGTAATACACTTCTTGTTGAAAGATCAAACATATTTGTATTTGTATCTAGAGTAATTTACATCATCTGTGGAGTAATATTGTGTAAACACTCAATCATTTATTCATTTATCTAATTGTAATCCTCTAATGGCCAAGTGTTAGCCAAATTTTTTAATAAGGTAAAGAGGTCTAGTTAGGATCGAGTCCTGATGTTTAAGAAAGATAAGATATAGGTCAATTAGACCAGGAGATGTATACCTTAATGATTTTTGTAATCAGTTTGATTATAGTAAAAATTTCTCTGTATGATAGAACTTGACATAGCTCTGAGCTTTGTGGGAGAACCAGGATAAACTATGTATTTTAATCTCTCTCTCTCCACTATTTATTTACCCACCACTATTTGTGATTAACATGATCTTAAATTAAAACATTCATTAAATCTTGTAATCAGTCAACATAACTTAACCCCCATTTTCTTGTATTTTCATCACCTTCAATATGGTGTGAAATATACCATGGTCTCTATGACATGCAACCTGCCGTAAACTTCCACAATAGAAAGCCTAACTCAACTTATTTTGAAGGTACCATTAGCCTTCTAATTAATCCAATATCTAGTGGCTAAAATAACCAACAACTACTTTAATTTTAGTATATATTTATTGTGAATTACTACAAAATTCAATATCAATTTGTGAGACAAAGAATGGTAAAAACCAAAATAAATGGTCTACAACAATAATCATTCGTATGCAGATAATATAACAGAATAAAGGCAAGAAACAAAAATGAAGTTTTGTTTACCCAATTCAATCAAACGATCTACTCTAGGGGGGGGGGGGGGGAGGGAGAGCAGCTCTCCAATTCACTATACTCAGAAAGTTGTTACAAGAGATTGCAGATGAGTTACAAGAAAATTAGTTTTCGCCTTAGGTTCCAAAGAAAAACCCTGAAGACGCCCAAGAACAATCCAATTTTCTACCCAAGTGTTTCCCAACCTCTCCAAATCTCAATATATGAATCACTCAAACCCAAGGTGTAATCCAAGGTTTTCTTTGTGCATAGCTGAAACCCTATCTTTGAATCACACTCTCTAGTTTAAACACCACGTTTGTTTATTCTTTGCCTAACCACTAGTTATTGGTTAAATGTCACACCTTTGGTTTAAACACCACTCTTTGGGTTTAAACCTCACATCTTTGGTTTAAACACCACTTTTATCAAACACTTTCATTTTAAACATTGCTCTTTTAGTTTAAATACCATTTATTTGGTTTAAACACCACTTTTTTGGTTTAAATATCACTTTTATTAAACTCTTTCAGTTTAAACACCACTCTTTTGGTTTGAACACCACATCATCGCTTTAAACATCGCTCTTTTGGTTTAAACACCACATCATTTGTCTAAACACCTTTCTTTAGGTTTAAACACCACTTCTTTGGTTTAAACACCATTTTTTTTTGTTTAAACCACTTCTTTGATTTAAAAACCACTTTTCGGTTTGAACACCGCTCTTTTGATTTAAACACCACTTTTAATTTAAACACCGCTCTTTTGGTTTAAACACCACTTTTTCGGTTTAAACACAACACTTTTTATTTAAAAACACTTCTTCGATTTAAACACCACTCTTTTGGTTTAAACATCACTTCTTTGGTTTAAACACAACACTTTTTATTTAAAAACACTTCTTCGATTTAAACACCACTCTCTTGGTTTAAACATCACTTCTTTGGTTTAAACACCACTCTTTTGGTTTAAAAACCTATCTCTTTCGTTAAAACACCGCTCTTTAGGTTTAAACACCACTTATTTGGTTTAAACACTACTTTTATCACTTCTTTGGTTTAAACACCGCTCTTTTGGTTTCAACACCACTCTTTCGATTTAAAAATTGATCTTTCGGTTTAAACACCACTTTTTTTGTTCTTTTGGTTTAAACAACACTTATTTGGTGTAAACATCGCTCTTTTAGTTTAAATACCACTCTTTTTGTTTAAACACCATTTCTTTGGTTTAAACACCACTTTTATCAAAATCTTTCAGTTTAAACACTACTCTTTTGGTTTAAACAACACTTATTTGGTTTAAACACCACTCATTTGATTTAAATACCACTTTTATCCACTACAAGAAAATCATGTTTTAGTTGCAAATTTTTAGCGTCGGCCCCGACTCCGACGCTAGTAGTGGTGCCATTGCATCTCTCTAAACCGACGTTATATGGGGAAAATCATTTGTTTTATTTTTTATTAGGAAACTTATGGTTGCGTCATCTTAGACCGACACTAATATAGGTGCGAAATAATTTTGTTTCCATCTACAGATTTGTTTGTCTCCTTTCTATTTATTTTGTTATAAATTATTTGTATTTATCAGTAGCGACGACTTAGACCGACACTAATATAGTGTGAAATGATTTTGTTTCCCTCCACAAATTTTGTTTGCCTCCTTTTTTATTTATTTTGTTATATAATTGTTTGTTTTTATTCGTAGCGACGACTTGAACCGACGCTAATATTGGTGCCAAATTATTTTTATTTACCCACCAATTTCGTTCATATTTTTAATGTTTTAAATAATTTATTATTTAATTATTTTTAATAATAAATTAAAAAATACAAATAAAATTATAAATTAATATTACAACTTAATTTATAAAATAAAAATTTAAAATTCATAAACTAAACCTAAAACTATATTAAACTCAAAGTTATAAAATAAATCAATAATATAAATTAATAAAATAAAATTAATTCATAAAAGTATTTATAAAATAAAATTATAAATTATAACAAAAACTTAATGTATAAAATAAAATTAGAAATTAATAAAATAAAATTAAGACTATATTAAACTCAAATTTATAAAATAAAACCAATATTATAATTATAAAATAAAACAAAATAAAACAAAATAATAAAATAATACCATAATTGTATTAAAATATATTTAGCAAAATAATATAAAATATAATTATAATTATATAATAAAATTAAATAAAGTTATAACTTTTCATGTATCAGCTTCTCATCGTATCTGAGTTTCTCATCGTTTCATCTTTTCATCGTATTTCATCTTTTCATGATTCACTTCTTAGCTTCTCAAAATAATTCATCTCATCAGCTTCTCATCGTTTCATCGCATCAGCTTCTCATTATTTCATTGTATTTCTCATCATTTTATCGCTTTCATGATTCAGTTTATTTCATCGCTTTAATGATTCGGTTCGATTTACAAAGAAATCAGTTTTTAGGTTCGTCTTCTTCGCAGTAACGATTCACATGAACACTTCCCAGTCTCTCAATTCGGCGTTTCGAGTGTAAGTATTTCTCATCTCATTGCGTTTCTTGTCTCATTTTCGTTCAAACTCATTTAGGGTTTTTCGCAGAAACGCTCTCAGTCTCACAAAGCTTAATCTTCATTTGATTTGGTAAGTGTTTCTTCGCATTTGATTAGGGTTTTAATCTGCATTTATTCTTGTATATTCAGTTCAATTCTTCATTTCGGTTTGAATTTCAAGAACTCAAATGTGCTTAAACTGTTTTCATACAAGTTGTTTTTATAAACTGTTATCATTATGTGATAGATACCTTTTGTTTTCTGAAGTTGGAAAAATATTTTCAAAGAAATGATGTTGGTTTTGTTTTGTTATCAGTAAAATACCTCATACACTTTTTTCATTTAGAATAATTGTATATATGGGTTAAGAAATTTAGGATATGTTGTATGATATTACACTTTCTTTGGAATATGGAATATTCAGTAGAATAAATGCTACACTTTCTTCAAATGTAACCGAATCAAAACGATTATCAAAAGTTAACCTTAAAAGAACGTCTTGAAGATCTACGACAACTTTTTTATCAACTGATTCATCTAAAATAGGTAAAATCCTAAAATGAACAAGCTGAAATAAAGAATCTGTTGTTAAGTTCATGAACTTTGTTGAATGAAACTCAAGGCTTGTTGTTTTCCTTTGTTTCTGCCATGTTCCGTCGTCGGCATTGATTATACCGTCTCTTTCTTATGTTCCTCGGTTTTCCTTTGTTTCTTCCATTCTTGCTTTAATATTAAGCAAGTTATTTCCTAAACTCATTTTTTATAATTGTTAATGAATGTGAAGTTGCTTAAGTTACTAGTATTATCATTATAATAGATTATATTAAAGCAAAGTACCTCAAGGTTGCACACTGTAAAAATGCTGATTCACCTGAAGTGTATTTATATGTATTTGTTTTTATTGTTCAAAGATATTTCCAATGATATTAATATAGTTACCTCACTTTTATTGTTTTGAATATTTTACTATAATTTACTGATATTTCCAATGCTAATTGGCAGACTTAGAAGCATAAAGAATATAAACAGAAGATAAAATCGCATTATAAGGTATGTAACTAGTAACCAAATATCAATTTTTTTTTTGCTCTGGATGCTTCTGTTTGCATGTATTATAACTCTGGCTGCTTTTGTTTGCCTGTATTATAACTCTAGTTTTTTTTTGCCTTTGCTGCTTCTGTTTTCCTATCGATCTTGATGTTTGAATATTGATAACCATTAGTAAACTTGCTAGAGCCTAAATCTTAATGGTATACTTTTGAAAAAACTAAGTGAATTTGTTTTTGAAATTACCTTGTAACAAGAAAGCATATTCATCATCACAATTTCTTAATTTCCAGAATGTCTTACCACTGTTATCCATGTATTGATGTTTAATTCTCACTGCATCACAACATTGGTTCCCTGCAATGATACAAGAAAAATAAAAAATGTCAACTGTTGCAATAGTAATACAATAATCGTATTTTACGTTGAAAATTGAAAATTTTAAACCTAGTGAATTTAAATGAATAATGAGATTTTTTTCTATTTGTGTGATGCATGCTATTACAAAATTCCCTCTATTGCATCACACAAATATTATACCCACAAGCAGTATAGTCAGGATCGAGTGTTGGAGCGTAACATCTTATGTGCTAAGGATGTATGAGAGTGCTAGAATCAACTCATAAACATCACATCATACCTTTAGGAATTGTGCCATGTGCCTCAATCAACTCAGTATGAGTTTTGAATGTAAAGTTTAGTAGTACTAGTACTTTCTACCAAACTTAACCTAAGGCTCTTAAAATGTAACTTTTCCTTTGTTTTTGTCATGCTTTCTTTAATATTAATCAAGTTCCTTCCTAAACTCATTTTGTATAATTGTTAATGAATGTGAAATTAAGTTGCTTAAGTTACTATTATTATTATTATTATTATTATTAGAAAGGATGGGGAAGTACCTCAAAATGGATTTTATTGTTCACAGTCCAAAGGATGACAAAGTAGATAGGAAAAAATCTTTACATTGGTTGACATTGTAAAAGTTTTACATTGAGAAAATAATTTGCTGGCTAAATATAGTAATGGCGGTCACGACACTAACGCTAACACAAAATAATTTGCTGGCTAAATATAGTAGTGGCGGCCATGACACCGACGCTAACGCAAAATAATTTTTTGGCTAAATATATTAGTGGCAACCATGAAACCAACGCTAACGAAAAATAAATTGATGACTAAGTTTTGTAGTGGCATTCACCAACCGACGCTATATAATTACATGGACATATACCAACTCAATAAAAAAATGACACCTGACATTACATGGCGTCGATTTTAACCGACGCTACCTCGGTAATTTGTGGCGTGATTAGGGTCACCATTTAGTGTTGCTTTAGCGTAACAAAAGGCCGACATTATACCAGTGTCGCGTAAAGACCGACGCTATATGTAACTAATTTCCAGTTGTGGAAACTCTGCCCCGACCCTAGGCTGACGCTAATCCCTTGTAGCGTCAGTTTTTGTGGTTTTAGCTGGGGTTTATGATCGACGCTAAATCAATGTTTTCTCGTAGTGATCATTTCTTGATTTAAACACCACTTCTATACATTCTAGTTTAAACACACCTTCTATTTCTTCTTTGGTTTAAACTTCACTTCTACTTCTTTTTTGGTTTAAACACCGCGGTCCATTGATTTAAACACCACTTCTATTTTTTCTTTGGTTTAAACACCACCATTTTATTACTTATTTGGTTTAGACACCACTTATATTTCTATTATTCTTTTGTTTAAATACCCATTTTATCTCATGTTCGATTTAAACACCACTTTTATTCATGATGTTGGTTGTGACACCATTTTTTTTCTTGCCCTTTGTTCCCCAAACTACGAAGCTCTGATTTTCTTATCACACTATAAGGATACGTAAGCACGGGGGTGCGAATCCTTGATGAACACATTAATTAAAAACTTATTTTTTCTTCTTTCACAAGTAAACCTTTAAATAATAACATTCATTCACGCAAAGAACAATCAAAATAGTTCTTGTTGAGTATAACAAATGTGAGAGATGCTAATACATTCCCCTCGCATAACTGACTTCCTTACTCGTTTCTTTTTCCCTTGGGCTTTTTCGATATTTTCTTTTCCTTTAAAATAATTTTTTTTGGTAGAGACTTTGTTTTATCATCGAGCGTTTCACAGTTAATATTTAATTGGGCTAACAGATACCAATTAGGCAAGCAGGTTCCCTGTCTCGTGTATTTGACCTTCTCTTCTTCTTAGATTATCCTTCCTTAGGACCTAATAAAATTAGACTAATATAATCTTTAATAGTATAAGAATGATTTCTCAGTCAAACAACATCGAATACACAAGCCGAAGTTTGCATATTGCGGTGCTGAAGTACTCTAAGAGTATGGAAAAGTTGTGTAAGGAGAGCCAAAACAATGTAGACGAAACTTTCATGTTCATGACCATGAATATTGGAGGAGCTATGTGTGATACCATGATAGAATTATAGTTTGCCCTAACTCAATCCTACATAACCGGTTGGTAAGGTGAGGGGTGTCACTCTATAAAAACTCTTTGTGAGTTCTACCTTTAACCAATGTGGAACTTGTTTTTTTTTCAATACATCCCATCACGCCCAACACTATTGGACTTGGTGTGTGGATATAAACGGTGGGTGATCCGTATTATTGATATATGAGGAGGAATCTTCTTGCCACCCCCACACTCATACCTGGAATCCCCTCGAACATTCATAATTCCAACACTGCACTTAAATTTTTATGAAGAAAGTGAAAAAATTTGCACTACCGAAAATTTAAAAAATCCAATATTTAGTGAAATTTTTCGGGAATTTGAAATCCCCGGTAGTGAAAAAATTTAAAAAAAAAGGTGAATTTTTACACTACCGGGGATTTCAAATTCTCAGAAATTTTCTGTAAATTTCGGGGTATATAAAATCCCCGGTAGTGAAAATATTTTTATAAAAAAAAAGTGAACATTTTTACACTACCAGAGATTTCAAATTCCCGGTATCGTGTGAAAAATTCTGCAAATTTGAAATCCCCGGTAATGAAAAAAAAAATCAAATTTAAATTATCATTTTTTACAGGTTATTTCGAAATCCCCGGTTTTGTTTACCGGTAATTTCAAAATCCCCGGTATTTTTTACCTATAATTTCGAAATCCCCGGTATTTCTCCCAAATTTTAGAATTTTCAAAATTTTTGAAAAGGGTAAAAATGGTATTTCGTTGCAAACGTGGGGGTGTCAGATATGAGTGTGGGAGCGGCAAATAGATTTCTCATATATGAGACTTGGTTTTTTCAATACATCCCCTTGCGGCTAATATTTTAGGCTTAATACGTATATATAAATGGTGGGTGGTCCCAATTGATAGGCTTGTGATACCATATTGAAAATGTGAATGTGAACTTTGTTCATCAATTTAACACTGTGTGCAGAGAAGTGTTTTTACACTGTATGAGAGCTATCGTACAAGAATGAAAAGCTAAAACTCTATTATAATGTGCTGAAGACTTATATATGCACAGGGATGAAAACGTAAACCGTTAACTATAACAGCTAACAAACTTTGCTTAACAGAAGTTAACCCTTCTGTCACTAAAGTGACTTCTAAGATTACTACTCTAACAGGACCTAATAAAATTATACTAATATAACCTTTTAACTGTATCAGAATGATTTCTCAATCAAACTACATCGAATACACATCCGAAGTTTGCATATTGCGGTGTTGGAGCCAAAACACTTGACTGAACCAAAAGGATGAAGATACAGCCAACCGGCCAAACAAAACATTTTTGAGCATATTCTTAACTTTGATTATGAAATTTCATATGGAAGATTCTGCAATAATAATGAGCATCAGGAAAATACATATTACAGAAAATATTAATGTTGTTGTTGCATGGTTAATATATATGTATGAAAAGTGATCATCTTTTACTTTCATATCAAGAATATATTTTATATTTTTTTACCGGATTCAAACACAACAGTGTATGAAAAATAAGAATAATATATGATTTTCACGTACACATTAACTATGATAATGTTATTTATTTCTAACATTCTTTCTATGGAGGTGGCAAAAGATATTATACCAACTTTAAATATAAGAGATACTCAAAAAAACATTATGATAATCAACTGACATATTTTCAATTAACATTCACTTGGTCTTTTTATTTATTTATGGAACATAACATTCACTTGGGTTTCAAGCAGTAATGTGAACGATTAATATATATCGGTAAAATGCAAAGTCATAGATGGCATCTACTTTACGAAAGTTTGGAAGATTATAACTAACGGAAAAATATTCCACAAGATTAAAATTTAAAGGTGCTACCAAGTAGCTTAATTAAGTGTTTAGAGGATACGATAATCATATATTGCATGATTGTGGTGTAATGGAAATACTGTAGTAAACTTGACTAGTGTTCTTTTTTATTGTTGTTTAAGTGACCAAGAGAAGGAAAATGCATGTTTTAATTAGGATCACTAATTTTAAATAAGTAGTAATCAGTAGTAGAACTTGTTCGGAACTGTTGCTTTTTGACGTAGACAAAGCTGGATATTTTATGTGATTAAAGATTTAAGATTCTATGTATATTTGTCCAAGTTTTTCTTTTTCAATGTTTGATTGAATCTATTTTTGAACGACTAATGGAAAGTATCATATATATATATATATATATATATATATATATATATATATATATATATATATATATATATATATATATATATATATATATATATATATATATATATATATATATAAATGTCTCAATTTTGATTTTTAGTTCTTATAAAAAAACGTCGAGTTTTAGTCCCTATAAAATTGTTTTGGCATGGAGATTTAGTCTCTATAGAGGAACTAAAATTGTGTGCAAAAATAATTTATAGAGACTAAAACTCGGCGTTTTTTTGTAGGAATTAAAAATCAAAATTGAGATATTTATATAGATATTCTTATTCTAGGAGTAAGTTTCTAAATCTTACTCCACATTTTGACCATTGATTCATTTTTAATCGATTGTTATAATAATTACTCAGTAACTAAATGTGAAGAGAGAAACAAATTAATCACATGTCAAATAATTACTAATTATTATAACCATTGATTACAAATGAATCAGTGATCGAGATGTAGAGTAAATTTTAATAACTTAATTTTGGAATAAGAATATTTCATATATATATATATATATATATATATATATATATATATATATATATATATATATATATATATATATATATATATATATATATATATATATATATATATATATATATATATATATATATTCACATGCACAAGATTTAAGATAAACATTTTTATTCTTACTATTTCTTTTTGGATTTGTTTTCGGGTTCAGATTATGGGCTAGAGAGAAATATTTATAAGCTCCACTTCTTTCGAACTTATATATAGCATCTTTCTGGCATTCGGTGCAAAACTCATTTCTCAAAATTTTACTTTATTTTGAATTTCTCTATAACTAACTGATCTCACCCAATCAGAATGGATCATCAGTGACCTGTAACACGTAACTTTTGCAGTTGATGGAGAGGAAGGGATATACTTGTAAGACACTCTAAAGCTAATGTGAAAATCAGAGTGAAAAAAGGTAAGTACAGAAGGTAAGAGAAAGTGATTCAAAATACTTGACTCTCTTGTGAAAGAGGGTATTTAAAGAAGACCCCAAACGTTGGGCCAAGGTTTCCATCGTGAGCTGGATTCACAGGCCCTAATGGGAGACTGTCAGGATCCTACATGAAAGTAGGGGAAAACCAGCATGTGGTCTTCATCCTAGGTTATGTAGCTCTGCGATCTTCGGAAGGTGGAAGACTTGCTCTTCACTGAGGGAAAAATGGCTTCGTGGAATGTGAGGGTCAGTTGGTCACGTGTCCTCAGAGGAGCACGTGGGGGAGCATGTGGGGGATCTGCTCTAACGACTATAAGGTATTGGTCCTTCCATGACATAACATTGGACTGAGCTGTGCCCAACTGTTGGCCAGATCTGGGTCTAGTCCAGAATAGTAACCCCCCAAGTCATTGTTCCAAGGAAAATGAGCAATGACTTAGAGCCAGTTCATGTGTTAGAGTGGAAGGACGTTGTGTTCGGTCGACCATTATTTGGGTGTACAATCGAGGACATGTCCATATGTGTGGAATTGCTTTGAATTTTGCTCGATGACATACTCATGGGCATGTGCACATGCCCAACATTACGATCATGTTTCCATTTGTTCTCCGAGATTGTGCTCGAGTGAGAATATGGTAGTAGACGGAAGTACGTGGATTTGCGAACGTTTGGTCCAGGGATTACGCTCGTAAAGCTTGAGTCATTATTTTGTGCTCGACGCTGCAACCGAGTCTTCTTTGCGGGTATGTGCCAGCGAAGGAAAGCGGAGTCGGTGAGCATGTTCGACGTCTTGGAGTACGTATAGTTGGGAATCTTTGGAAGTTCAAACGTCTAATCCTTTCGTGTACCACACAGGGCGGCTAATTAATGCGCCATTATGGCCTATGGGAACCTAGGATATAGGCAATGATGTCCTAGGTCACGCTTCCCCGTGTAGTGAATTTCGCTATAAAAGGTCTACGGGAGGCTCATTTTGAACATTTCCAAACTTCTGCTCTCCTTTGCTCTTGTGCTTACTCTGCCTTCTCGCATCTCCATCGCTGTTGCAAAATATTTCCACCATCGTCACCGCCGATGTCACCCTTCGCAACTAACCAAGTAAGTACTCATTCTCTTTCTTTGGTTGTATGTTATACGTATGGTTTTATTGTTAGAGGTTTTAGGTATCACCTAGGGAAATGCATAAATTCCTTGGAGAATATGAAGTTGTCGACGTTAGTTCATGCATTTTCCGATGAACATATGTATTTCCCGACGCCTATATGAGTTTTCCGACATGCGTATGAGTTTTTCGATGAATATATGAGTTTTCTGATGGAAGACTCATGAATATTCCATGGTTTTGCGTCGGGGAGATTCTTCCCCCATTTAAATAATGAATTTATGCTTCCTATCATGTCGGGGACATTCTTCCCTGAAAACTTGTGCTCTTCACTGTGTCAGGGATATTTTCCCAGGAATAATCGATCATGAATTATGTCGAGGATAAAATCCTCGAGTTTATTTGTTTGCTGACAAGGGCCTTGGTCGAGGACATATCCTCAGGCATTTCTTTGCCCTTTCACTTGATCTGCGGTGGAAGGGTGGATTGGATCTTACCGTATAATTCACTATTTACCTCTGCTTTTCAGGTAAAATGGCTCAACGTAACGAGGAAGCTAATCTTCTCGATGGAAACGTAGAACCTAACATGGCCACAACAAATCTCGAGTAAGAATTAAATTGGGTCAGGTTGGAGTCCCTAGAGATACCCTCGTGATTCGACCTTGACACCCAAGAGTGTAATGCCCCAGAATTTTCCCTCTCGTTTTCATACATCTTTTAGTTCATACATTCATGCATTGCATTGCATTCAAGTCATACAAAAATAAAGCATATATCATTAGTCATACATAGGGCAGGTGATCAGGTGATTTCCAAAGTTTTGATCATCCAAAGCACGAGAACAAGAGCCAAGTGTCTTCCAACAAGTATCAAGGATCTCTTACATCCTATATCACCTCATTTGATCCATCAAG
Source organism: Lathyrus aphaca (assembly GCA_963966055.1). Classification (NCBI taxonomy): domain Eukaryota; kingdom Viridiplantae; phylum Streptophyta; class Magnoliopsida; order Fabales; family Fabaceae; genus Lathyrus; species Lathyrus aphaca. Next base: position 71,858,952 of record OZ014522.1, on the reverse strand, counting down.
TCATTTGAAGATGAGGATTCATCAAGAAGTGGAGACAATTCAACACCTCTTAGCAGAAACAATCCAAAACTAGGGATTATGATTCAAGTAGTTTCCTGATGAAATTTTTGTGCAAACTTGATCTCAAGGGTTTCTATATGCTATCAATTATCTGAGGATGGAAGATTTCCCTATGGATCATTTCAGAAGGCTTCCAATTGATCAGTTACTTGAGAACCAAGAAATTGGGGAAAAGTCAATTATACAGAGGAAAAAGTTAACCCCTGAATTTATGAGGTCAAATTGATGGTCCACAAGTAAAATATGTTCAATAAGTGAAGATTTGATCAAGAAAAGTCAAAATATTCATAGAAAAATCAAGAAATCACAAAACTGCCCAAAATAGAAAGTTTTTGCCATTTAAGGGGTATGGTTCCAAGCATTCTTTCTTCATGATAAAGGCTTCAAACTTAATGGCTGGGGAGACCTATCCAAATTTCACATCCTAAGCTTCAAATCCATAGCAAGAACACCTTTATTGGATCAAAATTGAAAGAGTTATGGTCAATCAAAGTCGAGCAAAATCAGAGCAAAATGGCTAGGCAATCAAGTCATGGGCGAGCCAGAGGCGTCTCATTTCATCAAACTGTTGGTGTGCCAATTCCAACTCCATTTTCATATGCTTTTCAACTTTGATGTTGGAAGATTTTTCATCTGATCAAACAATAAAGAGATATGAGGGTTCAAACATGAGGGCTCTACACTGAATTTTGCTCTAGGCCTGAGGCCAAGCTTGACACACCCATGAGCCAGTTTTGGTTGCTTGTGTTTCAAGTCATTTTCCACCATCTTCCAAGCTTCCATTCACTTTGAATCAAACATCAAACATGTTCTATGATAAGTCCTTGATTCATAGGCATCAAAATCATACATTTTCATCCATTAACTTGAGAGAATTGCATCTTTGAACATCATTATTTTCATTGTACATTTGCTGCCCATTATAGAAGCTTTGTTTGATTTTTATGCCTTGGAGCACTTGTTTCACACACATACATACACTTCCCCATGCTTTACTTCATTTTAGCACACCATCCCTTACATGTACATGAACACATGGATGACCATGCATGAAAATAGAAAAATTCAAATTCCAAGAAACTTATGACAAGTCAAGGCTATGTTGCAACAACATCATCTCATAATCATTCATGATCACCCTACCATAAGCTCCATGGACTTCACCTCCACACAAGCCAAACACTCTCACACACGAATCACTTCATTTTGAGCTTGAATTTCATTTTTCATAAGCTCCACTAACCACAACTGAACTAACCTGAGTTCTAACCATCAACCAAGATGGTTAACTTTTAACCATGCATAAATAAAGGATCAAAACATATTTTTCCAACTAACTTTCTCATTCTCTCATTTTTCACTTGTTGCATCTCAAATTATCTCTCTTAAATCTCTTATTCTCCCTACATTTTCTACATGAATTCTTCAACATTGCTCTTCAATCTTCATCATCCAGTAACATAGAGGCTTGGTGCATTGAAGTAGAGGTTGAGCTTTATCATCTCCTATTTTCTCACTTATTTTACAAGAAATTACACGGTCCACAAGAATTTATTTTGCTCCTTTGAAGCTCAAGATCAAACCTACATCTCTGGCCTTCTTTTGATTCAAGATCTTTCAATTTCAGGTTTGAATCTCTTCAACTTTTCTTGCTTCAGTTTCATTAATTTTGAGCTTGTTTTATGTTTATTATAGCTCAATAGGAGCAACGGTTGGATCTGGCTAGTTGATAGGCATATAGAGGCTTAGATCTGAAACTTAGGGAAAAATGTTTGTTATCGAATCTCTATGTTCATGGATTGTATGATGATTTTGAGCCTTAGAAGATGACCAAAATATTCTCCGGCCGGTGAGGATTCTGTTAGGGTTTATAGAGCCAGATTATAACACAAATGTTGATTTTTTTAATCCAACACGTAGAAGCGTGCCAACGCATTAATGAGGTCACCCCTCCCCCACGTGTGCCCGAGTTTCATATAGTTGACCTTGACTTGGCTTGGTGTGCGTGATCCACCTCATCACAACATGTGTATATCATTTGAACCCTATGTTTTGAATATTTGTTTAATTGACTGGGTGGCTCATAGTAAGTCAAATATTTGACTAGGGCACATCATAAGCCATGAACCTTAGCGCTTTACTGGATTGGGTTTTACTTTGATATTAGCACCTCAGCTTTAAGCCCAAACGCGTTTTTGAACTATATTTTTGCTATATTCACACTCTCCCATCATTTTCTTCATTTTTTTTTATTTTCTTGTAACATTGTTTTGATTTTCTTTTATTAAAAATACCAAATGGCATCCAAATATTCCAAAATAATTCTTATAGCATCTAAACACATTCAACTAATATTTCATATTTTTATTTCAGTTTTCAACCATTTTTAAATTTATTTTACTATTTTCTTCTAATTCCTTCTTAATTGTTCATCTTCATAACATATGCTTCTTCTCTAATTGTTTTTTCATAGTTCCAGAACCTTTTTGCATCCATTCTTTTTACCATATTTGAGCATCACTTTGAGGCATCTAAAATAATTTTTGTGTATTTTGTAGGTCATTTTTTATTAGTATTTGAACCATTTATTTATGCATTCTCTTATTTGACCTAGTGTGAGTTTTTTGACTTGTTTGAGCTCATTTCTTAATGAATATTGACATGAACTTTTGATATGTTTTTTTGCCTATGTCTTAGGTGTTTCATACCTTAATTTCATAATTTTACTCATACATTTCTACTTTTTCCATGCTTGTTAAGTATAGGTAACATTTTGTGATCACTTGTTCATCTCCAAACCCTAGTTTAGGTAGGGCACTTGTGCCATCATATTAGAACCATTTTATGAACATTATGGGTCTGCTTTAGAATATCATATGTCCTTTGATTATAATTATAGGTCATTGGCTTTGAGATTTCATTTGATTTGTGTATGTGTTATAATGCATTCTTAACTTGAATCCTTTTGACCTAAGTTCATTTCTCTTTTCCTCTAATCATCAACATGACTTGTGTTTGAATCATCTATGATCATTCATACATGTCATTTGCATTTCATATTGATTATGCCACTGACCCATGATCACTCCATGCATTCAAATGTCATTCATCCCTAACTTGTATAATTACTTGAACATAGTTGACCTAGATTATATTTCTTTCTCATCTAGTTTCAAAATGACTTGTCTACACATATTGTATGATTAACTCTGGCATCTTAATTTCATCTTAAATTTCATTAAGTACTGACCATATCCATGTTCATTCATTTTGGTTTTCAACTTTGACTTGTGCTCCAAGTTACTTCATTTCTTGTATAATACTTGTCCATTTCACCTCCACTTCTTCATCATCTAACTTCTTATACTTGAATACTCATTCTTATATATTTTATGTTCATTAATAGGCATCATAATGCATTTATAATTGACATATGCTACTGAATTTTATCTTTCATCAAACATTAATACATGTTCATCTTACATAAACATTCATCCTTCATCAACTACATTCAATTTGCATTCATGTGAACTTGTGTGAACCTTTTGTGCATAGTAAGACATAGTTTGATCCTTTGAGGTACCCTAGAATACTTAGGGACCTATAACATGTAGCTACTAACTTTGGAAGTCTTTTAACTCTTAGGGCCCTTTAGCCTTAGATTTAAGTTTTGTTTGAACCCTAATCTCATTTTAGGAGTTGTGTGATCTTTCTTTGTTCTTCTTTCCTTATCCCTTTACTTGTAAATTATTTTACTAACATTTTCAGGGGTTAATGGTAATTCAAGTGCGTGGATGTGCATCTGCATACAACTTCTTACATCATCTCTTTTAAGCTTTCAATTTGTGTTAGTGAAAAGCACTTGATGCTTCTTTGACAAGTAACCTATTTCCATCCTTTTAGGCTCATAACTCATCTTCAATCTTTGAAGTGAGTTATGCTACCTCTTCCCCTTTTATTCTCTCTTCTTCTAGGATTATATTTCTTATGCCACACTTAACCCTTAGGATCTCCAAGCATGATAACATTAGGGCGAGTCTTTGTTCCCTCATTAGATTTTTTCCTTTCCCTTCTTTGAGTCTTCTCATCTCAAAATAACTTCAAAAACATATAATACAGATTGATACCTATTCATGTTACAAGAGCCTTATTCCATGGGGTGCTTGTAAATATTCCATCTTGGAATGTGTTATAAGTCATCTAGCATGATGAACAATTCTTTAGCATGGAGTTGTATAAAAAACAAACTAAAAAACACTTCTTTATTCCAAAACAACAAAAACACTTAATAAACGAAGTAAGTTAGTGTATTTAAGCTATATACATTAGAAACGAGTGTGAGGGTCTTTCTCATACTTAGTGAGCTTCACTATTATTCCATCTTAGTATGATGTATGTAGTACACACTCCATTGTGATAGACTTTGGTACACTTGCTTACGCAAAGTATTTCAAATAAAAAAAACTTTTAAAACACTTCAAAACAAAAAAAAGACGTCATTCCTTCGAGAATTATTTTCTCATCTCACTCACTCTCAAATGTAAGAATGCACATCTTCATGTTGTCGTGCGATATGGTAACACACTCGATCCAGCGAGCCTACAACACCTGGGCTAGAGCATTGGTCGTTCCCTAAAAAGCACAAACAAACAAGTTTCATACCTAGTTAGGGGAACTACGTCGCTCTAATTCTCACACCTATTGAGATACGTAGGAAGTGTGGTAGGATCCATTTGAGCACAATTCTCTCTTTTCCCTACATTGTTTCTCATTTTCTTTCTGTTCCCGTTCTTTCTTCAGTTCTAGTTTATAAGCAGATGGAGCAAATCACAACACCCTTTGAGCAGTACAAGCAAGCGTGGATCCCGTCGAGTACGATAGACGTGAAAGGGTGCTAATACCTTCCCTTCATGCAAGTGAATACCTTACTCGTTCTCTCTGGTTCTCAAGACCTTGTTATTTCTTTTCCCCCGAGTTTGTGCAACATTACCTTTCCCTTTCATTGGGATAAAAATGTCTGGATAATGACTCTTCTTCTTTTTTCGTGCCTCTTTTGCGTTTGTACTTGGATGAAAATCCTGGGAGCGACAACTAACGACTCTGTTGGGGGTTGGCTTTCCCCTATGTGAGTTTCTCCTAGCGCTTGTGTGTTTTGTTTATTGGGTGTTTGGTGAGCTTTTATTTATAGTTTTTATTTACAACTTTACTGTTTTACTTTACCGTCTTTACCGCATTTCATTTATTTCATACATCATATATATATATATATATATATATATATATATATATATATATATATATATATATATATATATATATATATATATATATATATATATATATATTGTATTATGGTTTTCTTTGGTGGGATGCGATGATGATACTGAGAGATGAGCCCACTACTTAGACTCGAGTGCACCTTAGACTTTAGATTGGACAATCATTTTGCCTTCATGGTAATTTTCCACGAGAGTAGCTGCGAGTTCCACAACCAGGTTACAAAATTCTAGGGAATATCTTGTTGTGAGGGTTTTCCTCATTCAGGATATGACCTTGAGAGTTATGTGCAGCTGGTGACCGATCATTGAGGACCTTAGTGGAAACACCATCTCTAGTGGTGACAGTGGCAGACAATATTTTCTGGAAAACCCACTCGCACCCGAGGACCCACTGGGAACTCGCATAAGATGGCCTTGTTTTGTAGGAATAAGTGGAGAAATCCTCATTTATTATATAATTCCAAACCGGAAACGATGACCGTATTATTGCTTCTCGACCTGAGAGTCAGAGAAGTTGACACTTAGAATTACCTGTGAAATGGGGGGATTGTTTACAGGGTTGCAGGAACCTTGACCTTCTACATACCCGCTTTATCTGTTTGTTCTATGAGCAGCAATCTGGTTCTATACAGTTTTTGGTATTCTTAGTTTGGGGGTTCTGTACAGAGATATTATTTGTCGATATGGCTCTACACAAATACTTGGTTCACACCCTTGCACCTATACAACAGACTTTGGCCCTGATCACATGCCTAGTTGCATCACATTTCATTCATCATTAACATTTGTGTTTTTTATTCTCAGGGTTCTCATTATTGCCTTTGATTCTGGTTGGATTTCTACTTCAAAATGGAAAACACCCAAGAAAGAAGAATGTCAATTATTGGTTCCCAAAGCCCAAGGTCAAAGAGATCAAGGAGTTGATAGAATTGATGAGTAGTGATATATTGGATAAATTCAGAAAGAATTACGGTATAATTCTAAACTTTGTTGACAATATTGATCCAGACCAGCATGACACATTACATACTCTCCTACAGTTTTACGATCCGCAGCTCTGGTGCTTCACTTTAATGATTATATTCTGGTGTCGGCCTTGGAAGAATTTGCAGACATCCTAAGGGTTTTCATTGGGGATACACCACCTTTTTATCATTCACAGAGGTCTCCTCCAGACGAAGATATAGCTGCAGCTCTTCATATGTGCAAAATAGTGGTTGTGGCTGCCGTCGATGAGAAAGGAGGATTTAAAGGTTTTCACCTGGAGTTTCTGGTAGGGGAAGCAAAGATATGTGATATAAATATGGAATGGATAGCTTTCAGTGCCATCTTAGCTCTGTGTGTATGGAATCTTTCACACCTGGTTTGCCTGTCATCATCCAAAGACTGGGGCATTTCTTGAGCTTAAGAGAACCCTTCTGTGGTCCAAGAGATTGATGGTATTTACTGCTGAAGATATCACCTGGTGGTACAACCGAGACTTTATTGGAACACCTATTCTGAGTAGCTGGGGGACATTTCCAAATGTGTCCTTAGTGGGAAGCATAGGATGTATTAATTACAATCTTATCCTTGTCGTTAAGTAGTTTGGTTACCCTCTGAAGGAGCCTTCGACAGAGAAATACCTGGTAGAGTGTTTGTATGTCAATAATGATGACAACTTGCCCTTCATTATCTCTGAATCCTAGAATACTCGAGTCAAGAAAGGGAGAATGGAATTTGGGATGCCATATCCCAAAACATACTCACCTTTTGTTGATTGGCTGAAACATCGGGTAATCATCACTAAATTGCCATTCTCAGATTACAGTACCCATTGAAGACTACCGTAAGTTGGAAACCTTGGTACAAGAGCTTCGGGTGGAAAATTTAGAAGTCAACAATCTCTATCAATGGGTAGTGCATGCCAACAAAAGGTTATAAGAAAGAGCCTTGTATGTAGAGAAAATCTTGGAAGAGAAGATAAAAGATCTTGAGGATATAGCCAATTACTTTTACAAGAGGGGTTTGACTGAGCAGAATACCTCCAAAGAGCGCCGAGACCTAAAAAAATCCCTATCTGAGGCCAACAAGACTATTACTCTATGGCAACAAAAATGGGATTATAATCTGAACCGTCATAAAAAGGTTGAGGATGGGTTCAGGACAAAGATTGAGGGTCTGAATGCAAAGTTAAAAGCTCTAGCTGAAAAATTGAAGGTTGCACACTCCAAGCGTCGAGAGTATCAGGGAAGTATGGCTCAAAGCCAGAAACTACTAGGGGAAGCCTAGAAAGAGGTTGAAGAGCTCAAAATGCAAGCTAAAGTGAATAGAGCTAGGGTAGAACCTGCACATGGTAACCTGGATGAATGGGTCTTCTGGCAGTATGTGGGCTCACTGCATTATGCTTTTGATGTGAGAGATCATTTGATTAAAGGGTTGATTCAGAATCCTGAGCACCCGGTGGTGATGGCCATGTTTGAAGAAGTCCAAAAGAGTAGTACCGTGCTGACATAGTGGTTTTGTACACATCATAGTATCTTTTGTTTTCGTTGATGTATTGGGTGACCCTTAAGTTTGTTGAGGGAACTCTTATTAATATTCCAAACATATTTGTTTCCAAACTATATGTATGACTTTAATCCTTCAGGATTTTTCTCTTGCTTGTGATATGTGGACTTTTGTTACAATGACTGCAAGGATATCCTTCACATCATTGTTCACTCACCGACACTTGGTCACAAAATCTTCTCACCAATAATTGGCACTTTCTTGAAATGATATGTGACAACTCAACAACTTTACCTTAGAGGTTATTTGGACTTCTGTATACTTCTTGAAGAGCCGGAATCGGGACACAAAAGGCCTTGAGAATTAAAAAAATTGCATTGCGTAACATACATATCATTTTGCATTTTTTGTTACAGGTACTAGATTTGGTTTTCTCATCCCGTGTCTTCTTCGAGCAGTATAGTTAATCAACGTATTCACTGATACCCAACTCGAAGAAATTAAGCGATAATGGCTGACCAGATACAGAATGACCTCACTGAGATAAGACAGAGGATGTATCAGTTCATTGAAGTGATGACCGACATGGCACAAAATCAGGAACGTCTCAGGTTAATGGTCGAGCAGGCAGAAGCTGGGAACCAAGGTGGTGGTAATGGGGGGACCCCTGATGGAAATGTGAACAGGAATGTTGCCCGTAATGGAGGACCAATTCCTAATGGAGATGATTCCCGTAATGTGATTCTGGAAGATGTGCAGGAGGACCAATTCACTCTGCTTGATGCTTATGTGGGCAATAGAAATGAGGTTAATTATAGAAGGTATGATGATTTGGATGAGAATATTAAGGCCACATAATGTCAGAATTCCAAAGGCATTGATGTGACAAACCTGGGACTCATGCCTAGTATGAGAATCCCTCCTAAGTTTAAGGTACCTTCTTTTGAAAAGTACAACGACAGTACATACCCGAGAACTCACATTCATGCATACTTTGGGAGAATCTCTACCTACACTGATGACGAGAAGCTTTTGATGCACTTTTTCCAAGACAGCCTGTCAGAAGTGTTGTTGAGTTGGTATATGAAGTTGAGCAGGGTCTCTATCAGAAGCTGGAAAGATTTCGTTGAATCCTTCCACAAGAAGTATCAATATAATATTGACATGGCTCCAAACCGCACTCGGTTACAAAACCTCTCTCAGGGGTCTAAAGAACATTTCAAAGAGTAAGCCCAAAGGTGGCGTGAACTGGCTGCCCAGGTTCAACCACCTTTGCTGTATCGATAAATGAATGACATGTTTATGGGCACCTTGCAGGGTGAATTATTGGATCGTCTGGCCGCTTGTCTGTCTATCGATTTTTCTGACATTGTTGTTGCTGGTGAAAGATAGAGAACTCGTTAAAGCAAGGAAAGATTAAGGATGTGAGTGGTGCTAGTTCTTCCAATTGGAGGAAACCTTTTGCCACTGGTGAGAAAAGAAGAAAGGGAGAAACAAATATTGTGTATAAGGTACGAGGAAGAGATCATTCCCAAGGTTATTACCAGTAAGCTGCAGTAACCATCCCTACACCACAGTGTAATACCCCAAATTTGCCCTCTCCTGTTTAGCAGCATCATCATATCATAATCATCATAAGCATGTCATGTCCTTAAAATTTTTGCATAGAAAGATGAGGCATAGCACTTGCATGTTCTAGCATAAGACATATGATCAGTCATCCGGGAAATTTGAAGCACTACAAGTCAAAGTCAAGGCATGTTATACAAACTCTGTATCATGGTCAAAGCCTTAAAAGGGATTGAGGATCAAAATCAGGTCAGAACGGTTGGCGCCGGGTTATTCCCGAGGTTTCCCACCAAAATGAGGGAAAACTCAAAATTCACTGGCGTTAACTTGTTAACGCTTTGGTTAACTGGTTAACGGCTGCGAATTTTGAATTCCAGCAGCAAATTCAGCATGTGCTTTGGCTCCAAATTTCCAATTTTTTGATTTTTTATTCATTTGAATTGTGGATAAGGATCTAGATAATTAATCCAAGCCTAATTCCATTGCTAAATCCTAATCACATTACCAAACCATATTTTTTGGATCCCAAGCCTAAATTTTGGGCCCCAAACCTAAACCATATATAATCCATTTCTCTCCAAACCAAGAGGGGGCTCTCTCAATTTTCATTCTTCTCTCTCACTTTTCTCTCATTTTCTCTCCCACTTTTTCCAAATTCACTAAGAGTTCCTCTTTGAAGATCACATAACCTTGCCTTAAGGTGGGTAGATCTTGGAACTAGACCTCCATCCATAACTCATTTGCATCATTTTGCTGGTCTAATCGGTGATTCAGATCAGGTTTGGGATTTAGAAGTGCTTTTGGATCCAAAATTCTGCATCAAGACCTTTTGCTTGCATTTATTTTGCATGGAGTGTGTAGCTTAGCATCGGATCTTCAAAGTTCTCCGCGAGATCTCTCATTTCCGGCTCAATCAACAAATACCAAAGCATACCTCAGCTTTGTAGGTTGGTTAATTTTAGGTCTAGCTCTGTTTTAGCTTATTTGCATGCTTGTGCTTTAGATCCACCATGTGCTTGCGTATTTGCTTGTGTTTCTTGAATTGATTGGTTTATTTGTAGCCGGATCTATGTGTTAATGTTCATGAGCTTGATGATGCTAATTAATGTGAATTGATCCATTTATTTCATGCATAATTGATTGCTGGTCTGGTGTGTGATTATTTGGATAAGTTGGTTTTGAACTGATTTTTCTGCAGGAATTGTTGCTGTTTTGACAGTGTTAAGCGGTTAATGCTTTGGTTAACCGGTTAACACATCTTTTTTTTGTGCTGTTTTATGCAGGTTTGAACTGGTTAACCGGTTAACGCTTTGGTTAACCGGTTAACACTGAAGCAGAATGCCATTTTGGAGCTGTTTTGAGTTTGTTTGATCCCCTCACATGTTTTAATTGCCATGGATCATTGTATGATCATTGAACATGATTGTTTAGGGTGATTTGCTTGCTGGTTGATGCATGCTTCCATGTTCTCGACACGTAAATTCTTGTGTGCGCAATTTGACATGTTGTATGATCTTTGTTGATATGAGCTTTGAGCATGCCAATCCCATGATTGTGTTGATGAACGTATGCTGGATTTTACTAACACTTGCAGGGGCTTATGGTAAGAGAAGTGTGGATATTCATCCACATTTCAACTTTTTCATCTTTTTTTTAAATTTGCATTCTCTTTGTGTTTTGATGTGCCTTATGCCATCACGTGATGCAACTCTTTTCTTCCCCCTTTAGGAGCAACTTATCTCCTTTAGAGGAGTAAGTTGCTTGCTAGCTTTCCTCCTCTTCTTCTTTTTCCCCTCTTTGGTTCTTGTTTTCTCTTAGGATGGTTGAAACCTCACTAACCTTAGGGCCACTTTTGCATGACAACTTTAGGTTTAGTCTTTCCGCATTTTAGACTTTTGCCTTTTTTTGCTCCTTTGGTTCTTTTCTCTTCTCATCTCAAAACAAAACCTAAAAAAACATTAATAAAGAAATAAGTGACTTCTTGTGTAATAGCCTTATTCCATGGGGCATATGTATTCATTCCATCTTGGAATAGTGCATTTGTCTAGCATGATGCACATGTCGGATCATGAAGTCATCTTCATCAAGAAAAACCCTAAAAAATACTTCTTCATTTAAATCACAAAAATACTTAATAAATTCAACAAGTCAATGAATTTAGGCCCTTGCCCTTGGAAACAAGTCTCAGATAAATTCTCCTTAATTTGTGTGCTTGTTCTATTATTCCATCTTGGAATGTAGTAGCAAGTACACATTCCATGGAAAAGAGCTTGAGTTCATTTTCTTGTGCCACACCAAATAAAAGCTCATCAAAAACTCAAACAAGCAATAAGCGTATTTCCTTCGGGAATTATTTTCTCATCTCCTTCGCTCCGTCTGCAAACTTTCTTCTTCTTGTCATTATGCAAGACGGTTACGCACTCGTCGTCCGAGCCTGCAACACCTGAGAATTGGCATAGGCAGTTCAAGCCTTAATTCACAAGCATCTTTTTCCACCCCTAGTTAGGGGAACTACGACGTCTCTGATCCTCATGTCTAGATGAGGTACTTAGGCAGCGGGGTAGGGCCCGTTCGAGCACAATCTTTATTTTCCCTACATTTTCCCTACATTTTTCCTTTTCATTTCTTTTTTAGTTCCCTTTTTATTTTTCTTTTTATCCAGTTTAGTTCCTTTTCTTCGCAGCAACTTTCATTTCTTCTCCCTTTGAAACATATTTCTTTGCAAGCATGGATCCCGTCGGTTACGGCGGACGATCTGAGGTGCTAATACCTTCCTAGGTCGTAACCGACTCCCGAACCCAGTCTCTTTGGTTCGCAGGACCTTTGTCCTTCCTTTCTTTTCCCTGGTTTGTGCAGCATTACCATTCTCGTTTCTTCGGGATAAAAATGCCTGGCTGGCGACTCTACCTCTTTCCGCGCCACTTTCGCGTTTGTACCAGGATGGAAATCCTGGGAGCGACAGCTGGCGACTCTGCTGGGGACCTCCTAACCAGAGTTATCTCTGGTTCCCTTGAGAGTCAATCCCAGCGTTTGCGTGTTTCTGTTCCGTTGGGCGTTGATTGTTTGTCGTTGCGTGTTTATTTTACTGTTGTTTATTTACAGTTTTATTTACAACTTTATTTATTGCTTTCAGTATTTATATTCATGCATCATATATTATACTGGACTGTCTGGCTGTGCTGGTTTCCTTTTTTTCTTCTTCTGTGGGTTTGGGAACTGTTACTGAGAGATGAGCTCGTAACCGGGGATCGAGTGCACCCTAGGACTTAGAGTGGAAAGTCACTTTGGCTTCATGGCATCTTGCTATGTTGGTAGTAGTGAGTTCCACACCCAGACTTGCGACCGTCTTGGAAATGTATTGATGCCGGAATCTTTCTGGGGTCATACACAACCTCGATAGTTATGTGCATCTGGGGACCGATCATTGAGGACCTTTGTGGAAACATCTCTCTCCAGTGGTGACAGTGACAGACCATATTTTGTGGCAAACCCATTCGCACCCGAGGGCCCACTAGGAACTCGCATAGGATGGCCTGGTTCTTTTATAGGAACTCAGTCAAAGCATCTGGTAGTATGACGATAGTATTATACCCTTTAGGATGAATGTACTATTGTTTCTCGATTCCAACGCTTGAGGCTGGGAACTTATAAAGGATGCTTGTTTTTCCCGGACTCACGCTGAGGCCTTCCTGAGTAGTACATAATGCCAAACCGATTCCCTGATTTTGTCATGAGCCATTTCTCGGAAATGGTGAATGTATTATTTCTATTCGGCTTTGAGAGTCCGTGATGTTTGACCCGGAGCACACCCGTGAGATTGGGAGGGGTTTACAGGTTCGCAGGAACCCTCGACCTCATCATACCTGAAATTCTGTGATCAGGTACGAGATGTCGAATGAGATGTTTAAACACTTGACAACTTGACCAAAACTTAATGTGCAAGAAAATTAAACAACACAGGAAATTGTTAACCCAATTCAGTGTATAACCACACTTACATCTGGGGGCTACCAAGCCAGGAAGGAAATCCAATATAAGTAATATTAATTCTAGACTTAAACCACTCAGTTTAATCTTTCACTTAATATCTACCCAAGGCAATTTCTACCTAAGACACAACTTAGATATGAGTACCAACTCACTCCCCCTCAATCACACAGTGATATGTTTACAAGTTTAATAAAATTGAAGTCATACTTCAAACAAAAACAGCTTGATCTTACTTCACAGTTTCAATCAAGACACAAATACACTTTTGCTTAAAAGCTCATAAAGTGGTACAATAAAACAACCTGCTATTAAAACACAAAACACCCTATTTGGTCTTCTTAATTTCGTGCTCTATTTTGAGAGTTTCTGTTGCTTAAATAGGTGTTTGGATTTTGGGCTTTCTGTAGGTTTTTCCAATCCTGATACGCATGCAGTCATCACCATGAATTAGGGTTTGTTACTTCCTAGATTCTAGGTGATTCAGTTCTTCTGATTATGCTGAAGTCACATAACAAAACTCCCTACAGATGCGCCTTATTCTGTTTTATTTATCCATAATTAATTCCAGATAACTTCCCTTAATTTACTCAGTTCTGTTAGTCATTAATTAATTCTGGTAGCAGGTTTGAGATGTCACAACATCTGGTGTGACATCCTGAAAACTGAACTTACTTCATTTACTGATACAATGTCACAACATCTGGTGTGACATCCTGTAAACTGAACTTATTTCATTAACTGATACAATGTCCCAACATCTGTTGTGACATCCTGAATTAAGTTCATTTACTTATACTCTGTTTGATAATGTCCCAACATCTGATGTGACATCCTGAACTAAATTCAACACTTCTTGTTGGTCAAAAATTCTGCCAATTCTAAACATCTACAATACCTCATTGCCAGTACAGTTCTATGATTTGATAAGGTTAGATGGATTTTGGAGTTCTTAAGTCATCTGATATCTGATTCTGGGACTTATTTGAGACTGAATTCTTGTTCATGAGGCTTTATTCAGAGGATCTTGGTTTTTGGTCACTTGGGTCCAGTGTTCCGTATCCAGACAGTCCCAGTTGTTGATCATATGCCTGCATTGCATTTGCATCGCATCATACTTGCATTAACTATTTATGTTTCCATTACAGGTTATCCTTCATCTCAGTACCCAGTTCTGGTATTCATTGTTTCTCCAGATGACAGAAGCCCAAGAGATACCCAGAAAAAGGAACGCTCATTACACTTTCCCGCAACCAGAAATTGAGGAGATTCAGAAACTGGTGGGCTTGATGAGTGACAAGGTTTCAGATGATTTCAGAAGTCGGTATGGGAAGATTTTGGGGTACATGAACAAACCTACTGTTGATCAGAGAGATAGTCTTCATTCCTTGTTACAGTTTTATGACCCTCAGTTGAGAATTTTTGTGTTTGCTGACTACATCTTGGCTCCCACTATGGAAGAGATTTCTGACATCCTGAATATTCCTATCAAGAATGGTGTTCCCTATTATGCTGCGGAGAAGTGTCCCCCGTACAAGGACATTGCAGGTTCTTGTCACTTGAGAATGCTTAGGGTGAAGATGGAGCTAGAAGCGAGTAAAGGGAAGGGATTTACTCTGGATTTTCTTATCACAGAAGCCCGTGTGTTTGCTTTGTGAGGGAAGTGGTTAGAGTTCAGTGCGCTATTAGCATTAATGGTCTATGGAATAAGTCTTTTCCCAGGAGAGAAAGGATGGGTAAGTTTGGAGGCCATCACTCTTTTCATTAAAGGGAACCCGGTACCTACGTTGTTAGGAGACTTTTACTTCGATGTCCATCACAGAAATGAGAAGAGAAAAGGGTACGTGAATTGTTGTGCTCTAGTGTTTGCCGAGTGGTTCTCTAAGAAGCTTCCAAAGTCAGGACCGTTCAAAGATCTTAAGCAAGATTGGAAGTGGGCTAGAAGATTGATGGGGTTAACATCTGATGATATAGCCTGGGATGTAGCAGAAACTTGGTAGGGAAAGAGTTTATTACAAGGTGTGGCAAGTTTCCCAATGTGTCGTTGTTAGGTAGAAAAGGAGTGATAAGTCATAACCCTGTGCTATCCAGAAAGCAATTTGGTTATCCACTGAAGGATCCTCCGTCAGATGAAGAAATAGCTAGGACTCTGTATTTTCCGGCTGAAGATAATGAGCAGTTAGTTATCCAAGTATCTCAAGCTTGGGAAACAAAGGTTAGAGAGGGTAAGAAAGAATTCGGAAAGGTAGACCTTAAGACTTATCCCTCTTTTGCTGCTTGGATACAAGGTAGGGTTGATACCTTCTTCCTTCCATTTTCAGTTGAAGTCCCACTATATCCAAAAGAGGTATCGGTACAAACCACTATTTCTCTTGAAGATTACAAGAAGTTGGAAGCTCAGTTGCACGAGGTTCGGGTAGAGAATTCTGAAATGGCTAGTTTGTATCACTATGCCAACCATGCTAAGCAAGAAGCGGAAGAAAAGCTACAGAAGATGCAGAGAACCTTAGAAGCTAAAGAAAAGGAGTTTGCTGGGAGAGAAGCTCATTTTCATAGATTGGGTTTAACAGAGTCAAAGAGAGAAGCAAAGCATAAGAAGATTGTGAAGACTCTTAGAGAAGCTCGTCAATCCATTACTTGGTTACAGGGCCAAAGAGAACAAGAAGAGAAGAAGTACAAAGAAAAGGAAGAATTATTTGAGGCGCAGATGACATTCAAGAAAGAAGAGGTCGAACAAGTTCACAAAATACGGAGGGAAAAGACTCGACAATTGGAACAGAGCCAACTAGCCTTGAAGGAAGCAATGAAGGAGATTGCAGATTTTAAGCTGAGAGCGGGCGTCAAGAAGAACCGGACAAAGGTGGTGACTGCAGGAGAGGAGCCTGAAATCTCCTTCAGCCTAGGGTTTTAGTTTAATGTTATTTGCGTACCTACAGGCTTGTTGTAGGAGTATTGCTTTATCTTTTTGTCTTGTGTATTGAATTGTAACCCTTTGGGGAATGTTGTTTATGTCTATGACTCTGATTGTTGGTAGTTTGTTCCTGCTATGCAATGATACTTTCCAATTACCGTTTCTGAATGAACAAAGTTGATTGTCCTAAGGCATCAGGGTCTGAATACTCCTTAAAAGAGTTTGAAAAGTCAGTTTCCAAAAGGTCATCTGGAGTACTTTCCGTCAAAATACCAGAACTGGGGCATATTAATTCATGGACGTGGAAACATGAATAGTTACATTGCATGCATATAATGTGTTTGTTGTTTTGCAGGTATGTCTCCAGTGTTCTAACGTTCATGTCACTTTCAGGCACTATAGCTCCCAAGAAGGTTCAGAGACAGTCAACGGTGCACAAATACCCTACAAAGGTGAACAGAGAAAGAGCAATGGAGCAGATGCAAGCAGATCTGGCTGACTTAAGGATGAGAATGGACAACTTTATGACCCTCATGGCTGGGATGGGTCAAACTCAAGAGCGTTTACGCGAAATGGTAGAGAACAGTCAAGCCAAGAACAATGGGACAGTAGATGGAGGCAATCGCAATGGGGCTGGCGCCCGTCATGTTGAAATCCCTGCGGTGCAACCAGGGGTCACTATTATCAATGATGGAGTGAATAATCTGCAGATGGATGGGAAGGACGAGCAGTTCACTTTGCTGGATGAGGCAGAAGGCCAAGGGGTTGACATGAATAGAAGATTTGAAGAAATGACTGAGCAGATTCGTGCCATTCAATCTCAGAGTTCCCTTGGGTTTGACATCACTGATTTGGGCTTGGTGCTAGGAGTGAGGATTCCCTACAAATTCAAGGTCCCTACTTTTGATAAGTAAAACGACAGAGCTTTCCCAAAAACTCATCTTCAGTCGTTTGTGGGAAGGATTGTTGCGCATACAGATGATGAGAAACTGTGGATGTATTACTTCCAAGATAGTCTTGTAGGGGCTTCCTTGGAATGGTACATGAAGCTTAGCAGGGTCAATATCCGAAGCTGGAAGGATTTGGATGAGGCGTTTGTAAAGCGATATCAGTATAATTTGGATATGGCTCCGAATCGTACCCAGTTGCAGACAATGTCTCAGAGCGCTAAAGAAGGGTTCAAAGAGTACGCCCAGAGGTGGCTTCAGCTTGCTGCTCGAGTGCAACCTCCCTTATTGGAAAATGAAATGGAAGACATGTTTATGAGAATGCTGCAGGGGGTGTTTATTGAGAGACTGGCGTCTTGTTCGGTGACGAAGTTCAACGACATCGTGATAGCTGGAGAGAGGGTTGAAACTCTTCTGAAAATGGGGAAGATCCAAGACAGTAATGTAGGTAGCTCAAGTGGTGTGAGAAAGGATTTCAGTGGACCTCCAAGAAGAAGGGAGGGAGAAACTAATGTTGTGTACGATCAAGGTCGGGGCTGCGGATACAGAGGATCCTACGAGCAGGTGGCAGCTGTCACCATCCCCACAGGTCCTGTACAGCAGCAACAGCCGCAACGCAATAACTATCAACAAAGGCCTTATCAACAGAGAAAAGCTCGTCCAGCTAACAGGGTGCTCGAAGCTATCCCAATGACATACACATCTTTGCTCCAGAGATTGTTGGAGTTGAACTTGGTTCAGTTGAGGACATTAGCACCACCGCCACCTGGAGAACTTCCAGTGGGGTATGATGCTAATGCAAGATGCGCATTTCATTCAGGAGCTCCCGGGCACTCAACGGAGAAGTTCAGGGCATTACAACATAAGGTCCGGGACTTGATTGATTCAAAGGAAATTAATTTTGCACCGCCTCCAAATGTTACATCAAACCCCATTCCAAATCATGGAGGGGCCAGGATAAACGCTATCGATGATGGCGAGAGTTTGAACCTGATCTTGGATGTGGATGAAGTGAAGACTTTGTTGTTAGTGGTAAAAGACAGATTGTTGAAAGGGCAGGTGTTCCCAGGTTGTAATTTCGACTGCAAGGGTTACAGGAATTCCGTTAATGGTTGTTGGGATTTGAAAGCAGGGCTGCAGTGTTTGATCGACGAGGGGTCTCTACAGTTCGATGGGGTTGACCATAGAAGTGATTGCGTGTCTATGGTAATGATTTATTTTGATCCTGCTGAAGCCCCCATCCGAAGAGAGCCAGTGACTATCTATGTTCCAGAGGTGAGTCCAATGACCATTACTGTTCCGAGACCAGTTCCTTATGCTGATGACAAAGTCATCCCTTGGCACTATGGCTCAGACGTGTACGTAGAAGGCCAGAAGGTGGAGAGTAAAGCAGTAACAATTGACCCGACTGTTGTGAATGTCGGAGGAGTTGGGGGGTTTACTCGGAGTGGACGTCTCTTTGCTCCTCAAGTTCTTAGGGGTGGTCCCGAAGCTGAAGCTGCTGCAAAGGCTAAGGGTAAGCAGATAGAAACTGAAGAGGTGACGACTCCTGCTGCTAGTCAGAGCACCTTTGAAAAGGAAGTCGAGGAGTTCATGAGAATAATTACGAAAAGCGATTATAAGGTGGTGGAACAACTGAATCAGACCCCGTCCAAGATATCTATTATGTCATTGTTGATGTGTTCTCAAGCTCACCGAGAAGCTTTGTTAAAAGTTTTGCAAATGGCATATGTACCACAGGAGATAACTGTTAACCAGTTGGAGGCTGTGGTAGGCAGCGTAAACGCCAGCCATGGGTTGGGATTCACATATAGATACCTTACTTCTGAGGGATGTAATCACAACAAAGCCTTACATGTCACCATGGAGTGTAAGGGTGCTATTCTATCACACGTCTTGGTAGATACAGGCTCTTCTCTCAATGTGCTCCCTAAGAAGGCTCTTATGAAGCTGAATGTTGATGGCATTTTTTTGCGACCCAGTGATTTGATTGTGAAAGCCTTTGATGGGTCCCGAAGATCTGTGTTTGGGGAGGTGGAGATACCGGTAAAGATTGGGTCTCAGGTATTCAAGAGCACATTCTACGTTATGGATATTCAACCCGCTTATAGCTGCTTGCTGGGACGTCCTTGGATTCATGCTGCTGGCGCAGTAACATCCACGTTGCATCCGAAGTTGAAGTAAGTGGTAGATGGCCAAGTTGTTACTTTATGCGGAGAAGAGGATATTTTCGTAAGCCATTTGTCGACCTTCAAGTATGTGTAAATGGACGGGGAGATCCTTGAGACACGTTCCTAAGCTTTTGAGACGGTCAATGTCAGTAATTTGTCTCCAACAGTTCTCAGCCACGAGAAGGAAGGGACTCCTATCTACTCCTACAAGCAAGCTAAGGAGGTAGTTCAATCCGGAAATGCCCAAGGCTGGGGCAAGCTGTTAGAAGTGGAAACGAAGGACGACAAGTTCGGTCTCGGATATCAGCCTGGTCAGTCCAGCTGGTCTCAGGACAGTAAGCCCATAGCATTCACAAGAGTTGGAATGCTCGACTACAACAATGTTTGTGCAACAGATGCAGGTGGGGATAATGACTGCAACTTGGATAACTGGATTCACCCATGCATACCTAGGGAGGAGCTCCGGAACTGGTCTGCTGAATATTTTGTTCAAGTTACTTGGTAGTCAAAGTAATTTTCTTTGTTTCCATTTTTATCATACTGCATGTCAAATCCTGCACTCTGCCCGAGGTGTACAGATCCATTTGTAGGGCCACCATGCTTTTAATGCATTTACCTTTTTCCATGAAATAAAGGACATTTTTTCAAACAAATTATGTTCTCTTTCTTTCATTTTAAAAAAAAATTCACAGAAATAAAATGGCAATGGTTTTCTTTTTCCTGTGTTTTTATGTGTTTGTGTCTCCTTTGAAAAAATCTCGATTCTGAAATAAGCACATCATTTGTGCAGTGTTGATCATTCGGAGTCCTGCGATAACGTTCCTGCTATGACTACGCATGACTTCGACAATCCTATCTACCAAGATGAGGAAGGGGTTGAGGAAGACTGTGAACTCCCAGAAGAATTGGCTAGGTTGTTGAAACAGGAAGAAAGGGTTATTCAGCCTCACCAGGAGGAAGTAAAGACAATCAACATTGGGTCTGAGGATGTAAGGAAAAAGATAAAGATTGGGGCCAGTCTGCAGGCCGAGGTAAAGAGAAAATTTATTGGTATACTACGTGAGTATGTGGATATATTCGCCTGATCGTATTAGGATATGCCAGGGTTGGATACTGACATTGTTGTGCACAAGCTGCCACTAAAGGAAGACTGTCATCTCGTGAAACAAAAGCTGAGAAGAACTAGCCTTGATATGGCTATGAAGATCAAGGAGGAAGTTCAGAAGCAGTGGGATGCCGGGTTCCTTGCTGTGACTAGTTACCCATCTTGGGTAGCTAACATTGTGCCTGTACCAAAGAAAGATGGCAAGGTTCGGATGTGCGTCGATTATCGGGATCTAAACAGAGTGAGTCCAAAGGATGACTTTCCATTACCTCACATTGATGAGCTGGTAGATAAAACCGCTCAGTTTTCAGTATTTTATTTCATGGATGGCCTCTTCGGATACAATCAGATCAAGATGGCACCAGAAAACATGGAGAAAACGACGTTCATTACCCCATGAGGTACATTTTGTTATAAAGTTATGCCCTTTGGATTGAAGAATTCCGGGGCAACGTATAAACGGGCTATGGTAACTTTGTTCCACGATATGATACATAAAGAAATTGAATGCTATGTGAACGACATGATTGCCAAGTCCCGGGACGAAGAAGGGCATCTGGTCAATCTCAAATAGTTGTTTGATAGATTGATAAAGTACAGACTGAGGTTGAATCCAAACAAGTTCACATTCGGAGTGCGTTCCGGTAAATTGCTGGGTTTCATTGTTAGTCAGAGGGGGATCGAGATAGATCCTGCAAAAGTAAAAGCAATAAAAGATATGCCTGCACCAAAAACAGAAAAAGAAGTGCGTGGGTTTTTAGGGAGGTTGAACTACATTTCGCGGTTTATATCTCATCTAACTGCCACATGGGAGCCAATATTCAAATTGTTAAGAAAAGAGAAAACGGTCAGGTGGAATGAGGATTGTCAAAGAGCCTTTGAAAAGATAAAAGAATATTTGCAGAAGCCTCCGATCCTAATGCCTCCAGTTCCAGGACGGCCACTTATCATGTACTTGACTGTGTTAGAAGGGTCGATGGGGTGTGTTCTAGGACAACATGACGAGTCTGGTCGAAAAGAGCATGCTATTTACTACCTTAGCAAAAAGTTTACCGACTGTGAATCCCGTTACTCACTGCTCGAGAAAACTTGTTGCGCTTTGGTATGGGCTGCTCGCCGACTGAGACAATACATGTTGACCCATACCACATTGCTAATTTAAAAAATGGACCCTGTCAAGTATATTTTCGAGAAACCAACATTAACCGGAAGGGTGGCAAGGTGGAAAATGATCCTAATAGAGTATGACATACAATATACTTCCCAGAAAGCCATAAAAGGAAGTGTATTGTCAGATTATCTTGCACAACAACCACTTGAAGACGACTATCAGCTGATGAAGTTTGATTTCCCCGATGAGGACATTGTGTACCTCAAAGCAAAAGATTGTGAGGAACCACTTCTGGAGGAGGGGCCAGACCCTGAATCCAAATGGAAGTTGATGTTTAATGGGGCAGTCAATATCAACAGACGTGGAGTTGGTGTTGTTCTTATCACTCCCGAAGGTGTTCACTTTCCCTTCGTTGCCAGAATTACTTTTGGCTGCACCAACAATGAAGCGGAATACGAGGTGTGCATAATGGGAATATAGGAGGCTATTGATCTTCGGATTAAGACTCTCGACATATTCAGAGATTCAACCCTCGTCATCAACCAGATTATCGGGAAGTGGTATACACATCAAGAACACTTAATTCCTTATAGGGATTATGCCAGAAGACTATTGACGTTCTTCACAGCAGTTAAACTTCAGTATATACCACGAGATGAGAATCAATTTTCCGATGAATTGGCTACTCTTTCTTCGTCCATCAAAGTCTTGTGTTGGAACTATGTGCCCAGGATTGACATTTCTAGGCTTGACACACCAGCTTACACTTTCTCTGTAGACGCAATGTCTGATGAGAAACCTTGGTACTTTGATATTAAGCTTTTCCTGGAAAAACAAGAATACCCAGCTGGGGCATCATCCAACGACAAGAAGACCTTGAGACGACTTGCTGCTAGCTTCTTCTTGAATACAGATGGGGTTTTGTATAAGAGGAACTTTGACATGGTTTTGTTCAGATGCGTGGATAGACACGAAGCAGGCCTGGTAATGCAAGAAGTCCACGAGGGATCTTTCGGTACTCATGCAAGAGGACATGCTATGGCTAAGAAGTTGCTGAGATCAGGGTACTATTGGCTAACAATGGATGCAGATTGTTGTTCGTACGTCCGTAAGTGCCACAAGTGCCAGATTATGTAGACAAGGTGCATGTTCCTCCTAGCCCGCTCAACGTCATGTCATCTCCTTGGCCCTTTTCTATGTAGGGCATTGACATGATCGGGAAGATAGAGCCTACTGCTTCAAATGGTCATCGTTTCATCCTGGTTGCGATTGATTATTTCACCAAGTGGGTTGAAGCAGCATCATATGCCAATGTCACTCACCAGGTGGTAGCCAGATTTCTGAAAAGAGACATCATTTGTAGATACGGAGTGCCGGAGCGAATCATTACTGATAATTGTTCCAACTTAAACAACAAGATGATGGCAGAGTTGTGTCGGGACTTTAAGATTCAACATCACAATTCTTCTCCTTACCGGCCAAAGATGAATGGCGCGGTAGAAGTAGCTAACAAGAATATTAAGAAGATTATGCAGACGATGGTTGTCAGTTACAAAGATTGGCATGAGATGTTACCATTCGCACTACATGGGTACCGAACGTCAGTCAGGACGTCAACTAGGGCAACTCCTTTCTCCTTAGTGTATGGCATGGAAGCTGTCTTGCCGGTTGAGGTAGAAATTCCTTCATTACGTGTGATGATGGATGTGAAGCTCGATGAGGCTGAGTGGGTACGTGCCCAATACAATCAGTTGTGCCTAATTGAGGAAAAGAGATTAGCGGCTATCTGTCATGGTCAACTTTATCAGAGGAGAATGAAGCGAGCATTCGACCAACGAGTACGTACTCGAGAGTATCAAGTAGGCAAGCTTGTGCTCAAGAGGATCATTCCTCCAGGTTCAGATCACAGGGGCAAGTGGACCCCAAACTACGAAGGCCCATTCATAGCAAAGAAAGTTTTCTCAGGTGGGGCACTGATGCTCACTACTATGGATGGAGAAGATTTCCAGTCTCCTATTAACTCGGACGCAGTTAAAAAATACTTCGCATAAAAAAGACCCAATGGACGCAAAAACAGAATTAAAGTCCAAGCAAGAAAAGGGCATCCTGACGAGCGAAAAACAAAATAAAAAGCTCGGGAAAAAATTAGGGAAAACAAATAAAAAAATGTACACCCGCTGAGTTGAAAAGCCACATCGGACAGCTCAGACAAAAAAGGGTATCCCGGTGGATTGAAAACCCGAAAGGGCGATCCACGCAAAATAAGGGAATAAGCGAACAATTGCGATCCGGGTAATCTGAACCAAATCACCGTTTCATGCAGTCTGACGATATCAGAAGGATATGAATCAGTCCCCTCATCTTCTTCAGAAAGCAAAGGCAAGAACAGAAGGTCTTGAAGACATGCTGGTCATAGCAGGAAGGAAACTCATCGGAATGTCGTGTACATTGACATTAGGATAGTTTTTTTTCTCATTTTTTCGGTAGCTACCTCTTTCCAGGTAGTTACTTCTTGATGTAAAACTTTGTCTATTCAGAGGCCTCTCAATAAATGAATATTCATTTAAAAGCCGTGTTGTGTTGTATTTACTTTGTTTGCAAAAATGTCCTGAATTTTTGGCAGGAAAGAGCATTGCGTATGAAACATGTTGATTTTTCTGGAAAAAAATTGACATTGCAAGGAAACAGTTAAAATTATCTTTGGGTATCGGGTGACAATGGATGAACAGATCATACCATGCAAATCCCCGGGGCACCTGTGTGTATACTATTGTTGCAGGTTTTGCAGGGCGATGTTGCACTTCCCCAAGTAGAGAATGCCCCCCAGTTGAGCTATGGAAATTGGAACCCCTAGCAGAATTTCAAACCTAATCAAAGAGGTGTCATCCCCCAAGTGGTGGTTGTTCTTCACGAGAAAAAAACGTAGTTATCCCAGTAGAGTTCAGATGGAACCTTCCCCAGCTGAGTCAGAGTAGGGTGGTATCCACAGCAAAACTTCAAAACCCGATCAAAGAGGTTTTTCCCCAATCGGAGTCTTTGTGTCAGAATGGGTTATCCCCAGCGAGCAACTGAATGCCTATTTCCCCACCGAGTCAGAATTTTTAGAATTCTTTCCCCAGTCGGGGTCTTAATAAATCCTTTTCCTCACCCAAGTCGGAAGATGACTATTCCCCGCAGAGTCATGATTAGGGTTCACTCCCCCTGTTGAAGCATCCCCCAGAGAAGTTACCAACCTATTTTGGCCATGTGACGATACAAACTGTCGTTCATCTCCCCAGTCAGAGTTAAGCATCGTCAAAGCCTCTTGACTAGTCTCCCCTGCAGATTCAGAATTTTTTGCTGCCAACCAGGGCAATTTGTTTAATGCTCGTATGCATTTCCCGGCATGCGTCCATGCTCGTATTTTTGCTCGTCTGCATTTCCTGGCACTCGTCTGTGTTGGGTATCCGTTTTGTGTTCATCTGCATGCTCCATAGTGCTCGTCTGTGTTTGATATCTGCTGGATGTTCGTCTGCATTCCCAGCACTCGCTTGATCGTGAATTTTCTCCCCGGCAGAGTTGTTTCTCACCGGGCATTGGATGCCCGTCTTCAATTCTCAACACCCGTCCGTATTTGATGTTTGTT
The DNA here is from genome assembly GCA_963966055.1 of Lathyrus aphaca. Taxonomy (NCBI): domain Eukaryota; kingdom Viridiplantae; phylum Streptophyta; class Magnoliopsida; order Fabales; family Fabaceae; genus Lathyrus; species Lathyrus aphaca. The sequence goes on along the minus strand of OZ014522.1, from coordinate 71,833,697 downwards.
GATTGCTCGTCTGCACTCTCCAAGCGCTCATCCGTGTTTGACATCTGTTCATTGCTCGTTTGCATCGTCCCAACACTCGTCTGTTTTCACACTTTGTCGTTGCTCATATGCTTTCCCCAACAGTCGCCTATGGATGGTAGATGATGATGCTCGTCCGTGCTTCCCAGTACTCGTCTGTGTTTGAAATCTGCTGATGCTCGTCCGCATTCTTCAGCAGTTGTCTATGTGTGACATCTATTTGATGCCCGTCTGCAATCTCCAGCGCCCGGCCGTGTTTGAAAATTTGTTTGATGCTCGTATGCATTCTTCAGCACTCTTTTGTGTTTGTCATTTGTTTGAAGCCTGACTGCATTGGTGGATACTCGTCTGTATCATCCTGGTACTCGTCTGTACTGCTCCTCCAAGTGCTTGTCTGTGTTAGATTTCTGGTATTCGTCTGTATCATCTCCACAAGCGCTCGTTTGTGTTTCTTAGATCATCGTCTGATATTCGTTTGTATCATTGACTTTTGGCACTCGTCTGTGTTCTCTTGATGGTCATCCAATGCTCGTCTGTATTGAAGAGGTTTGAAGTCCTGACGGTGGGATTAAACGTCAAAATGGTTATCGGTTCTGGCGTAATAGGTTATCCGAAGGAGGTTCGTCTGTCTCAAGCACCGCTCATCTATGCATGATTAGTGAAGAGGGTTCGTCAAATCCTAATGTTGCACCTGGCGTAATAGGTTTGTTTGAAGATGGCTCATCTATCTTAGACCATATGACTACGGATAACATATGAATAGGGTGCGTCTATCCTGATTATGCATGTCTATCCCACAGACTTAAGTGCATTACCGGTCCTGGCGTAACAGGTTTATCCGAAGGAGGTTCGTCTGTCTCAGATCATATATTGCAAAATGTATGAGGGCTCGTATGTCCAACACTTGGCGTAACAAGTTTGTTCGAAGAAAACTCGTCTGTCTGGGTTTTTCTATCCAAAGTAACAATTCAGGTTGGAAGGAGCTCGTCTGCTTTGTCCTCGCTTCAGTCGCCAAAGCGTCATTTGGTTGGGTTTATTTCCCATTGCTTACATTCTCCAGCAGAGTGCAAATTTTCGGTCTTCTTGGTATTCAATCACAGTTTATCTTGAACGGTCGATAGCCCGTGCTACCGTCCTTTTCAGATTAACAATTGCTTGAATAGGGGCAGTTGTAATACCCCAAATTTGCCCTCTCCTGTTTAGCATCATCATCATATCATAATCATCATAAGCATGTCACGTCCTTAACATTTTTGCATAGAAAGACGAGGCATAGTACTTACATGTTCTAGCATAAGACATATGATCAGTCATCCGGGAAATTTGAAGCACTACAAGTCAAAGTCAAGGCATGTTATACAAACTCTGTATCATGGTCAAAGCCTTAAAAGGGATTGAGGATCAAAATCAGGTCAGAACGGTTGGCGCCGGGTTATTCCTAAGGTTTCCCACCAAAAGGAAGGAAAACTCAAAATTCACTGGCGTTAACCGGTTAACGCTTTGGTTAACCGGTTAAGGGCTGCGAATTTTGAATTCCAGCAGCAAATTCAGCATGTGCTTTGGCTCCAAATTTCCAATTTTTTTTTATTTTTTATTCATTTGAATTGTGGAGAAGGATCTAGATAATTAATCCAAGCCTAATTCCATTGCTAAATCCTAATCACATTACCAAACCATATTTTTTGGATCCCAAGCCTAAATTTTGGGCCCCAAACCTAAACCATATTTAATATATTTCTCTCCAAACCAAGAGGGGGCTCTCTCAATTTTCATTCTCATTCTGAATTTTCATTCTTCTCTCTCACTTTTCGCTCATTTTCTCTCCAACATTTTTCAAATTCACTAAGAGTTCCTCTTTGAAGATCACATAACCTTGCCTTAAGGTGTGTAGATCTTGGAACTAGATGTAATACCTCAAAATTTTCCCTCTCACTTCCTCAACATTTTGCATAGCATTTTGCATTCATGGATTCATAAAATAACCAAAAACATTGCATCATGTATAGCATAGCTGAGGCATAGGTATGTGATCAATGATTGGAGCAACTGAAGGCTATACAAAGTCAACCGAAGGGTCACAAAGCTTCTCAACCTTATGCAAAGGGTTCACAATATCCCACAAGTCTTCACTTGAAGCCGCAAGCCATGGAAAGATTTGGAGTTGATCACAGGAAGCTAGCAGTGCAGTATCTCTTGATGAAAAGGGGCCAAATTAGGGTTTCACTTCTACGAGGCTTCTGCATGAAGTTTTGATTCAAAGTGGATTCCTTTGTCTTATATATGATGTCAAGTTCCTAGGGTTCAAATCTCGTCCACAAATTCATTTTGGAAGGGGTTCGACTGGCCGGACGACGGAAAATCGAGGAATCGGAGAAAAAGCAACCGAGCTAGGTGAAAAGGGTCGACTCCGGACTTTTAAGATCAAAATCATGAAATTAGGGTTACAATGATCCTATGGTTCAAATTTGGTTAAGAAATTATGGAGGAATCATAAAAAATCAAAGAAAAATCATTTGAAAAGTGGTTGGTTTTGCATTTCCCTCCACTTTTCCTTCCACTTTCTTTCCACACTTCCTTTCATTCTTTCCCTCTTTTTTTTCCATTTCAATTCCACTCCATTTCCCTTGGAGACTTCTACCATCTTCTAGAGTATTCCAAGGAATATTCCAAGGAATATTCTCTTTTCCAACTCTAACCCTAACTAACTACCAAACCAGAATTTTGGATCCCAAGCCTAATTTTTTGGCCCCAAACCTAATTCCATTCCCAAACCTAGCTCCAAGCCTAGCCTCTATATATTCATTAATCACTTCATTGAGAGAGGTTCACACAATTTTCCAATTTTTCACTCTTTCACAATCACTTTTTCTCTCTCACTTTTCCTCCTTTTCCCTCCTTTCACTAAAGCTTTTTGAATAAGCTCTTCAAGTTTCACATTGAAACTTGGAGATCTTGAAGCTTAGCATCAACCTCCATTGATTTTGTGGATTGTGGAAGAAGAAGCTACTGAATTTTGTTGAAGGTTTCGACTTATCGGAAGCACACGAAGGTTTAAGCATCAAGAACGCATTTATTTTGCGGTTTCTCGGTTTTCTTGGTTTTCTCTTCGATCAAGCTCTGATTCTTGCAACATACACCGAAGCACTTCTCCGCTTTGTAGGTTGGTGATCTAAATCTTCTTCTTTAAGTTATTCTCTTCATCTTGCCACTTCGGCATTCTTTAATTGCTTTTTCGCTTTGCTTGAGATCGGTTCCGTTTTCTTTATGTGTTGCTTGCGATTTATGATTGTTAATGGATTAGGATTTAAGGTGTTGATAGTTATAGGTTCTATCATGTGTAAATAAGCCCCAATTAAGTAGAAATTAGTGTTAGCATGTTTCTAGATATGTTAGGGATCATTAGAAGTGAGTTTGTGGCCAAAAGCACTTATTTCAAAAGTTTTTTTCACTTTCTGTTCAGTGTTAACCGGTTAACGCATTTGGTTAACCGGTTAACGCGTGTGTTTTAGCCACAAATTGCTGTTGTTTTAGGTCCGTTAACCGGTTAACGCATATGGTTAACCGGTTAACGCTGTTGATTTTTGGATTTTTAGTTTATTTGATTGCTCATTCTTGCTTTCTAGTGCTTCTAATGTTCATACATGTTTAGGTAGTGATTTTAGGGATTTTTTGGGTCCATTTCCAGTAGCTCATTCCCCCATTTCGAGTCGTTTCGACACTATTTCGTTCATGTCGCATATTATGCATTTTAGTGTTTCTTTGTGCATAGCTTGAGTTCTTGCATTTTGTTGCTATGTTCATGCATCATTAGGTATGTAATAATCATGTTGCATTCTGTTTTTACATGTTTGCATTGCATTAAATTATTTTGCATTTCATTGTATCAAGATATATATCATTTTACATAATCATGTATGTATGTGTATTTGGTTGCATTTTGTTATATGTTTGATCATAGCATTTATATCAATTCACTTCTGAATTTTGCATTGAGTTTAGCATTCTTGTTGAGCTATCATATTGCATGTTCATAATCAATAATCATCATGTTCATATACCATGTTCATGTGATACATTTTTGCATACTTGTTGCATAATCAACCATATGATGCATTCTTGCATAATCCTTCTAAATGTCCATGTTATTTCATTTATGTATGTTGATTCATGTTCAAATGCATGTTCATGATGAGATTGGTGCATTTTTCATTGAGTTTGTGCATTAAAAAATGAAAATAATCAATTCTGGATTTTACATTTCATAGCTGTTTTTGCATATAGGTGCTGTAAAATGTATGCTGTTTGTTTGTTTGCATGTTGTATTTGACCTTTTACACCTACCCATTCTTGCTGCATGCTGGCTGTAAAAAGCTGATTTGTGTTAGGCTTTGTTTTCATAGCTGATTGTGTGTTTTAGTGCTGTAAATAGTTGCTGAATTTTAGTTTAGCATAGTTTAGGCAACCTTAAACTTAAGATTGAGTCTAGTTTAGGTCCAAGTTTCCTTAGGATTTAATTTTTGTGTGTTTGCCTTATTATTTTTAATAAAATGCAACACTAATCCTTGTTTTGTAGAGGGGAAAACTGAGGTAAGTTTCCTTCACCCTATCATTTTCTTTTTATGCATTTCTTTTATGCATTTAATTCATTTTTCCTTCCATATGTGTGATTTGGTAGGATTCCCCTTTGTTAGGATCAACTTATCTTCCTTAGAAAGTAAGTTGCATCATTTTTCTTCTTTCTTTTTCCTTTTCTTCCTTAGGATTAGAAAACCTCATAAACCATTAGGATCTCCCTTTTGTATATAATAAATAACTTAGGGTTGGTCTTAGTCCCCCTTAGTTTTTGTCCTTTTCCGATTTGAGTCTTCTTCTCTCATCTTCAAACAAAATCTAAAAGACACTTAATAAAAACTGAATGTTCTTGTATGACACGAGACTTTGTTGCGGAGTGCTTATACACGTCCTATTTCGGGGCGAGGTGTAAGTACTTCCCGCGATGGATGGGTCTTAGTATGAGAATGTTCAGTAACAAATTCAAAACATTTCTCATAAAAGACAAAAACAAACAATAAGCGACTTTCCTGCGGGAACTTCTTTTCTCATCTCATTCACTCACAACGCGAACTTGCGACGACTTGTCTCGCATGCAAGACGGTAAATGCACTCGTACCAGACGAGCCTGCAACGCCTGAGCATAGACATACGCAGTTCCAGCTGTAAAAAACATAAACAAATAGTTCCCGCCTGGTTAGGCGAACTACGTTGACTCTGATCCTCATTTTCCCGATGAGGTACGTAGGCAGCGGGGTAGGGCCCATTCGAGCACATTCTTTATTTTCCCTACATTTTCCCCATTCTTTCTTTTTGTTCTCATTTCCAGTTCCCTTCTCATTTCTCATTCCAGTTCCAGTTAGCCGTTTTATTCAGCAGCACTTTATTTTCTCACCCTTTGAAACAAACAAACAAGCGTGGATCCCGTCGGGTACGGCGGACGGTCTGGGGTGCTAATACCTTCCCAGGTCGTAACCGACTCCCGAACCCAGATCTTTGGTTCGCAGGACCTTGTCCTTTCCTTCTTCCTCAGGTTTGTGCAACATTACCTTTCCCATTCTTTCGGGATAAAAATGTCTGGCTGGCGACTCTACCTTTTCCGCGCCACTTTCGCGTTTGTACCAAGATGAAAATCCCGGGAGCGACACTAGACCTCCATCCATAGCTTCTTTGCATCATTTTGCTGGTTTAATCGGTGATTCAGATCTGGTTTGGGATTTAGAAGTGCTTTTGGATCCAAAATTCTGCATCAAGACCTTTTGCTTGCATTTATTTTGCATGGAGTGTGAAGCTTAGCACCAGATCTTCAAAGTTCTCCGTGAGATCTCTCATTTTCGGCTCAATCAAAAACTGCCAAAGCATACCTCAGCTTTGTAGGTTGGTTAATTTCAGGTCTAGCTCTGTTTTAGCTTATTTGCATGCCTGTGCTTTAGATCCACCATGTGCTTGCGTATTTGTTTGTGTTGCTTGAATTGATTGGTTGATTTGTATCCGGATCTATGTGTTAATTTTCATGAGCTTGATGATGCTAATTAATGTGAATTGATCCATTTATTTCATGTATAATTGATTGCTGGTCTGGTGTGTGATTATTTGGATAAGCTGGTTTTGAACTGATTTTTCTGCAGGAATTGTTGTTGTTTTGACAGTGTCAACCAGTTAACGCTTTGGTTAACCGGTTAACACATCCTTTTTCTATGCTATTTTCTGCAGGTTTGAACTGGTTAACCGGTTAACACTTTGGTTAACCGGTTAACACTGAAGCAGAATGCCATTTTGGAGCTGTTTTGAGTTTGTTTGATCCCCTCACATGTTTTAATTGCCATGGATCATTGTGTGATCATTGAACATGATTGTTTAGGGTGATTTGCTTGCTGGTTGATGCATGCTTCCATGTTCTCGACACGTAAATGCTTGTATGCGCAATTTGACATGTTGTATGATCTTTGTTAATATGAGCTTTGAGCATGCCAATCCCATGATTGTGTTGATGGACGTATGCTGGATTTTGCTAACACTTGCAGGGGCTTATGGTAAGAGAAGTGTGGATGTTCATCCACATTTCAACTCTTTCATCTTTTTTTTTTAAGTTGCATTCTCTTTGTGTTTTGATGTGCCTTATGCCATCATGTGATGCAACTCTTTTCTTCCCCCTTTAGGAGCAACTTATCTCCTTTAGAGGAGTAAGTTGCTTGCTAGCTTTCCTCCTCTTCTTCTTTTGCCCCTCTTTGGTTCTTCTTTTCTCTTAGGATGGTTGAAACCTCACTAACCTTAGGGCCACTTTTGCATGACAACTTTAGGTTTAGTCTTTCCCCATTTTATATTTTTGCCTTTTTTTGCTCCTTTGGTTCTTTTCTCTTCTCATCTCAAAACAAAACCTAAAAAAACATTAATAAAGAAAGAAGTGACTTCTTGTGTAATAGCCTTATTCCATGGGGCATATGTATTCATTCCATCTTGGAATAGTGCCTTTGTCTAGCATGATGCACAAGTCGGATCATGAAGTCATCTTCATCAAGAAAAACCCTAAAAAAAACTTCTTCATTTAAATCACAAAAATACTTAATAAATTCAACAAGTCAATGAATTATTTTCTCATCTCCTTCGCTCCGTCCGCGAACTTGCTTCTTCTTGTCATTATGCAAGACGGTTACGCACTCGTCGTCCGAGCCTGCAACACCTGAGCATTGGCATAGGCAGTTCAAGCCTTAATTCACAAGCAACCTTTTACACCCCTAGTTAGGGGAACTACAGCGTCTTTGATCCTCATGTCCAGATGAGGTACGTAGGCAGCGGGGTAGGGCCCGTTCGAGCACAATCTTTATTTTCCCTACATTTTTCCTTTTCATTTCTTTTTCAGTTCCCTTTTTATTTTTCTTTTTAGCCAGTTCAGTTCCTTTTCTTCGCCCTTTGAAACATATTTCTTTGCAAGCGTGGATCCTGTCGGGTACGACAGATGATCTGGGGTGCTAATACCTTCCTAGGTCGTAACCGACTCCCGAACCCAGTCTCTTTGGTTCGCAGGACCTTTGTCCTTCCTTTCTTTTCCCTGGTTTGTGCAGCATTACCATTCCCATTTCTTCGGGATAAAAATGCCTGGCTGGCGACTCTACCTCTTTCCGCGCCACTGTCGCGTTTGTACCAGGATGGAAATCCAGGGAGCGAAACACAGGTTCAACAATAACCACCCTAACAGCAGGTTCAACAACAACAGGCACAAAGATCATTTCAGCAAAGATCAAGAATGAGGGATTGTAAGATTGATCCTATGCATATGTCATATTCTACACTACTTCCACATCTTCTTAAGTTGAACATGGTCGAGCTTCGTACAATGAGAACTCCTTCTGCTGATAATTTGCCACCAGGTTTTGATGCAAACACCCGATGTGAATTCCACTCAGGTTCTCGGGGGAACACCATTAATAAGTGTTGGGCTTTTCAAAATAAAGTCCAAGATTTGATAGATACCAAAGTGATTAATTTCTCTTCTCCTCCCAACGTTCTTCAGAACCCTATGTCAAATCACGGGGGAGCAAATGTGCATGCTATCGAAGACGGCAGAGAAATGAACTTGGTGATTGATGTTAATCATGTGAAGACTCAATTGCTAGTAGTAAAAGCTCGTATGTTGAAGGGACAGGTGTTCCCGGGTTGTGACGATAATTGTTTAGATTTCTTGGGTTAGAGTAATGGTTGTAAGGAACTGAAGAATGATTTGCAGAGTTTGATAGATGAAGGTTGTTTGCAATTCGACAGTTTTGTAAATAAAAATGATGAAGTGTCAACAGTTACCATATACTATACTCCTTCTAAAATTCAAGTGTCTGCGAGGGAAGCTCCTGTTACTATCAGTATGCCAGGAAGGCCTAGTCCTGTTACCATCACGGTACCAGGACCTATGCCATTCACATCAGAGAAAGCAATTCCATGACATTACGTGGACGATGTGTATTATCAAGGGAAGAAGCAGGAGGTAAAGACTACTTTGACTAGCCGTTCCAGTATCGACAATGTGGGTAGCCTCAGAGGTTTCACCCGAAGTGGTAGGTTATTCGCTCGATAAACACTACGCACCGACAATAGTTGAATCAGACGCCATCTAAAATCTCCATCTTGTCATTGTTAATGTGCTCTGATGCACATAGATAGACATTGCTGAAAGTTTTGAAAATGGCGTATGTTCCTCAGGAAATTATAGTCAATCATCTTGAAAGTGAGGTGGCTAATGTAACGCCAATCATGGACTGTGCTTCACTGATTATGATTTGACTTCAGAGGGACGAAACAAGAATAAGGCCTTACACATCACCATGAAATGCAAATGGAAAGTATAGTCTCATGTGCTAGTTGATTTCGGCTCCTCGCTGAATGTGTTGCCTAAGAAGGCATTGATGAAATTGGAAGTGGATGACCTTGTACTAAGACCCAATGATTTAATCGTCCGAGCTTTTAATGAGTCTAAAAGATTCGTGTTTGGTGAGGTGGAATTGCTCGTGAAAATAGGACCCTAAGTGTTCAAATGTACTTTCTACATGTTGGATATAAAGCCAGCTTATAACTGCTTGTTGGGTCGGCCATGGATTCACGCTGTCGGGATTGTTACATCCACGTTGCATCAAAAGTTGAAGTACGTAGTAGACGGAAAAATGGTAACAGTATGTGGAGAAGAGGTATTTTTTTCATCCATCTATCATCATTCAAGTATGTGAAAAGGGATAGAAAGATCCACGAGATGTTGTGTCAAGCATTCGAAGCAATCAATATTGAAGGGTCGCCTCAGCCGGTACCTCCTCCAGAAACAAACATAACTGGGACTTCTATCACATCCTACAAATAGGTCGTTGAAGTGGTAAAATAAGGTAATGCCCAAGGCTAGGGCAAGCCCATTGATGTATTCGTGAAAGAGGATATGTTTGGTATATGATACTAGTCTATTCAGGCGTCTTCAGCAGTAAACGAATGACCTATCACTTTCAATAGTGGGGGATAAACTATCCAGATCAGACATGTGTTGTTAGTGATGACGGTGATGATAGCGACTACGACATCGACAATTGGGTACGCCCATGTGTGCCGGGGCAAGAAGTACAAAATTGGTCTGTTGAAGACATCGTCACGGTTACTTTACAGACAATAATTTTTCTTGTTTTTCTTTACATCATTACATGTCAAAATTGTGCATTTTGCCCAAGGAGCAACGATTCATTGTAGGGCACATGTTTCATCGTCAAGTTTATCATGAATAAAAGGACGTTTTGCATTCAAATTATATTCCCTGTCTTTCATTTTTAATTTTTCACAAAAAAAACATAAAAATGGCAATGTTTATTTTATTTTTGTTTTCTTTTAAATAAAAATAATAAATTCTAAAATAAAGCATGAACCATCACTCGTGCAGACTTGATCCTCCGGATTCCACTGATAACAGTTTTGTTATGGCCATGTATGACTTCGATAATCCGATTCATCAAGCCGAAGAAGAGGATGAGGAAGACTGTGAACTACCTGAATAATTGGCCAGGTTGTTGAAACAAAAGGAAGGGGTCATTCAACCTCATCAGGAGGCAGTAGAGGTTATCAACATTGATAAAGAAAACACCAAGAAAGAGATCGAGATCGAGGCTAATCTACAGGCAGATGTGAAGAAAGCACTAAATTGTTGTGTGAATATGTTGTTATCTCCACTTGGTCTTATCAAAATATGACAGGTTTAAATACATATATTGTTGTTCACAAGATGCCTTTGAGAGAAGAGTGCCCGCTGGTCAAGCAGAAACTTTGTCGAACTCGACCTTCAGAAACATTGAGATGCAGGTTTTCTCGTTGTGACTAGTTATCCTTTGTAGGTTACCAACATAATGCATGTACCAAAGAAGGATTGGAAAGTTTGCATGTGTGTAGATTATCGAGATCTCAACAGGGTAAGTCCGAAAGATGACTTCCTGTTGCCTTATATAGATGTACTGGTTGACAATACTGCTTAGTTTTCACTATTCTCATTTATGGACGGCTTCTCAGGGTATAATAAAGTTAAGATGGCACCTGAAGACATGGAGAAGGCCACGTTCATTACCCCACAGGGTACTTTCTATTACAAAGTGATGCCTTTTGGGTTGAAGAACGTCGTGACAACATATCAACGGGCAATGGTGACATTATTCCATGATTTGGTTCATAAAGAGATTGAGTGCTATGTGGATGATATGATTTCCAAATCACGTACAGAAGAAGAACATTTGATTAAATTAAAGAAGTTGTTTGAAAGATTGAGAAAGTTCTGATTGAGATTAAATCCGAACAAGTGCACTTTCGGAGTGCAAACTGGAAAGCTATTGGGTTTCATTGTAAGCGAAAAATGAATTGAGGTTGACTCTGCCAAAGTAAAGGCGATACAGGAAATGCCTGAGCCGAGAATAGAAAAAGAGATTGAACTACATTTCAAGGTCCATATCTCACCTTACAGCCACGTGTGAACCAATATTCAAATTGCTAAGAAAAGATCAAATGGTCAGGTGGAACGACGATTACCAAGTGGCATTCAACAAAATAAAAGAATAGTTGCAGGAACCTCAAATTCCCATGCCTCCGGTTCCAAGGAGGCTATTGATAATATATTTGATTGCACTCAAGGGTTCAATGGGTTATGTTCTCGGTCAACACGATGAGATAGGTAGAAAGGAACATGCCATCTACTACCTGAGCAATAAATTCAATGACTGTTAATCCAAATAATAAATACTTGAGAAGACATGTTACGCACTCGCATGGGCTGCTAAGTGATTAAGGTAGCATATGCTCATGCACACAACTTTGTTAATTTCCAAAATGGACCCAGTCAAATACATTTTTGAGAAGTCAACATTAACAGGAAGGGTTGCACGTTGGAAAATGTTTTTGATAGAGTACTGTCGCTCCCAGGATTTTCATCCTAGTACAAACGCGAAAGTGGTGCGGAAAAGATAGAGTCGCCAGCCAGGAATTTTTATCCCGAAAGAATGGGAAAGGTAATGCTGCACAAACCTGAGGAAGAAGGAAAGGACAAGGTCATGCGAACCAAAGATCTGGGTTCTGGAGTCGGTTACGATCTGGGAAGGTATTAGCACCCCAGACCATCCGCCGTACCTGACGGGATCCACGCTTGCTTGTTTATTTCAAAGGGTGTGAAAGAATAAAGCTGCTGAATAAAACTGTTGACTGGAATAGAAATGAGAAAGGGAATTGAGAAAGGAACTGGAGAATGGAAAGAAAGAGGGGAAAATGTAGGGAAAATAAAGAATGTGCTCGAATGGGCCCTACCCCACTGCCTACGTTCCTCATCGGGAAAATGAGGATCAGAGTCAACGTAGTTCACCTAACTAAGGCGGGAACTATTTTTGTTTTTTAGGATGACGTAGCCATAGCTCTAGCTCAGGTGTTACCGGCTCTGACTCGAGGGTGTTTATTGTATCGCTGTTTGAACTGTCGAGGCAAGTCACATTCGTCCGCAAAGAGTAGGAGATGAGAAGAGAAGACGCGATGTCTTTGTTGATTGTCTTTTATGAGAAGTGTTTTGAATTTATTGTTTGTGAGCATCCTCATACTAAAACTTATCCAACGTGGTAGATAACTTACACCTCGCCCCGAGACGGGACGTGCATAAGTACTCCGCAACAAAGTCTCATGTCATATAAGAACATTCAACCTTTATTAGGTATTGTATTATTTTCTTTATGAGATGAGAAGAAGGACTCAAGTGGAAAAAAGGAAAAAACTAAGGAGGACTAAGACACAACCCTATGTTAGTCATTCAACGGATGCCCTATGGTTAATGCGGTTTCTAATCCTAATTAGCAAAAGGAAAAGAAAAAGGAATAGAATGCAACTTACTTCCTAAGGAAGTTAAGTTGATTCTAGAGAACAAAGGGGAATCTTACCAAACACAAACATGAAAGGTAAAGGAAAAATAATGCAATAGGAAATGCATAAAAGAATTAAAAGGATAAGGTGTAAGGAAACATACCTCAATCTCCCTACAAAACAAGGGTTAATGGTGTACATTTAATAAAAAGGAATGAGGTAAACACATACCAAATAATTCCTAAGGGAACTAAGACCTAAATTAGACTCAATCTAATGTTTAGTGAACCTAAAGGCAACACAATGCAAAATTCAGCAGCCTAGAACATCTACCAAATGCAAAAACAGCAATGAAATGCCATGTGACACACAATCAGCTTTTTACAACACATACGCAGCATGCAAGACAGGTGTAAAAAGTCACCAACAACATGAACTACACAACAAACATCATACATTTTACAGCTCCTATATGCAGAGACAGCTATGAAATGTAAAATGCAGCTTTGATTATTTTCATTTTTTATGCACAAATTCAATCATGAAATGCTCAATTAACATGAATATGCAATATGAAAATGGATCAAACACATAATTGAATGTCATGATTATTTTTTTGAGGGATTATGCAAGAATGCACCACATGATTTGTTATGCAACAAGTATGCAAAATATGGAATATGAACATGGCACATGAACATAATGAACATTGATCATGAATATGCAACATGATACATTAACAAGAATGCTAAGCTTAATGCAAAATTCAGAATTGAATTGATGTGAATGATGTGATCAAACATGCAACCAAATGCAACCAAATGCACATACATACGTGGTTAGGTTAAATGCAACATATACATTGATACAATGAGATGCAAATGAGTTAACGAAACATGCGAAAGATGCAAAAACAGAATGCAACATGATTATTTATATGACCAAAAATGCATGGACATAAAAACAATATGCAATAAGCCAATTCATGCATAAACTAACACATAAACACAAAATATGCGAAATGGACGGAAGCATGTCGAAACGACTCGAAATGGAGGAATGAGATGTCGAAACTAATCTTGAAAATTCCCTAAAATCAGAACCTATCAATCTATGGTGGTAAAGGGAGAAGCAATGCCTAAGAAAGAGGGAAAAAGCACTTTTTGCAATCGACTTATTTCCTAAAGCTCCTAATGCAACTACTATCTAGTGAGCACAAATTTTACACCTAAAAGCCATAATCTAAACCTTAATGGCACCTAGAATCAGCTTTAATTCTAACTACAAACAAACAAAGTGATCAAATCGTAATCAAGACAAAATTTAAAGGTCAAGCGCATACACAACGATAAATATACGAAGAATGTCGTCATGGCGAGATGAAGGGAATAAGTTAAATAAGGAAGCAGATTTAGATCACAAACCTACGGAGCGGAGGATTGCTTCGGTGAGTGTTGCGATGTAGATCGGAATGCAAATAGAGAAGAAAAACCGGAGAGTCGAAGCTTCGATCTGCGAACGCGCAAAATAAATGCGGTTGATGATGCCTCTTGATGAACACTTGATCAATAACCTCCAATAAGCTCAAAACTCTTCCAAAATCAGAATTGATTCTTCAAATAAGCTTCACAATGAGATGATTAATGGACGTTTTAGCTTCAAGTCCTTCAAATTCCAATGAAGAATTTGAAGAACTTTTAGAATGAAGCTTTGGTGAGAGGTTGAAAATGGTGGAAAATTTGAGAGAAGAATGAAAGAGATGAAGTGAAAATGAAGAAGAATAGTGAAAAAAATGGGAGCCCCCTTTTGCTTTGGGATGTTTTAAGTTTATATAATGTGTAGGCTTGGCATGAGGTTTGGGAATGGAGGTTGCTTAGGAGTTATGTTAGGTTTGGAGTTAGTTGGGGCTCTAGACAGTTCTAGAGTATTCTTTGGAATATTCCTTAGAATATTCCTTGGAATATTCCTTGGAAGGTTGTAGAAGACTCTAGAATGTGGTAGAGTAACCCAAAAGAAGAGTGTGGAACAAATGTGAAGAGTGTGGAACAAGCCAAAGGAAAGGAAAGGCAAAAGTGGAAGAGAAAAAACTGAAAAAACAACAAAAATAACTCATGTATCGATACATAACCTGTATGCATCGATGCATACTGAAGCATTGGCAATTCCAGCAAGAAAAATCAACTATGCATCGATACATAACACGGATGCATCGATACATGTCAGTTTTTTAACTGATATGTATCGATACATGGCATTATGCATCGATGCATACTGAAGTTTTTGGCAATCATGCATTGATACATCCTTCGTATGTATCGATACATAGTCCCTTTTCAGAAACACAAAGGAGTATGTATCGATACAAAACACGTATGTATCGATACATAGTCTTAAAAAATTGTTTTTTTTCTCTTGATTTTTCCATCCCTTCTGGATCCAACTTGGTCCATAAGACTCTTGTAGTCATACTTCCATGATTTTGCAACCAAAAAGCCATGAGTTGACCTTCCTTTTGCACCATATTTGAGAAATTTTGTGGACCTTTTATTGCCTCCGAGTAGTCATTCACTATCTAAAACATTGATCACAAACCCATGCCCTTGCAATGATAACTATGATGCCATGCTTGGATTATGCTATTGTTGCGGTGAGAATCGGATACCAAGCTATTAAGTGAGCTTGAATCGCAAGACATTTATGTTCACCACCGACTTTAATTTAATCCAAAGGGAAAAGGGAAAAAGATCGTAAAAACCCTAAATGAGGAGAAACTAGGTTCGGGGGTTGATTATACCTAGGGAAGGTGTTAGCATCCTAAGCATCCGCAGTATCCTACGGGAACCTCTTGTTAATATTTGTATTATTGTTGTTTATTGCTTGTTAAAAATTATGGGAACCTAAGGTTTTATTTCTAATGGTGCTCGCACAACATCGCATCGATGCCTACGTATCGGGTATAGAATCAGAGCACTCGTAGTTCTCCTAAGGATTAACGAACACTTGGTTACGCTCAAGGTTCGCGGGGGAGGTAAGTGTTATGGCAAACACTCACGTGACTTTAAGAAAGTCACAAAAAGTTGTAAAATAAAGAGTCCTAATGGCTAAGGTCAAAAAGGTAACTAGGGATGGCTAAACTTCCTATGACATTGAGTCAACTGCAGGAGTCTTTCCCTTTTGGATTGAAAAGCATAAATAAAAAGGCGCAAGCTCCTAAGACTAGGCAAAGGTTGCTACTTGCAAAAATAAATCGAATAAAGTAAATGGAAATATCAGACAAGGGCTTAGTAACCGGCTATGGCTCGATATGTGGATCGAGAATGCTGAGGTGGAAGACAAACGTGGTGCGATAATTTGTTTGAGTTAGAAAGTTGTGAAGTGTAAGGAATGTGCAGATGGCGATCGTAAACGACCGACTTACGTGTGTGAGTGAAGTGTAGTGAATTTCACTTGGCGTTGGACCAAGGATTATTATTTTGAAAATTAAATTTAATATGGTGTAAATACGCGAGAAATAAATAATTAATAATAAATGAAATAAATTGAAATATAGAATGAAATGAATTAAATAAATTAAATAGAATAAATAATGAATTAAATGGAATAAGAAATAAATAAATGTATGAAATAGAAATAAATAAAATGCATGGCCTCATATGGGTCACGATTAATCGGAAACGATTTATCGTGACCTTTGTCATATCATCGGCCCAGATAAATATCAAGAAATTAAACAGACACATTTTTTCTAACTACTAATAATAATAAAAGAAAATCCTAAAATTAAAATATATTTTTATTTTATGTATATAATTCTTAACTAAATAATACAATAATAGGATAGAAAAGAAAATTAAAATTGAAATGCTTTATATTTATTTTATATATATATATAAATTTCTAAACTAAATATAATAATAACAATAATAGAAAAAAAAAATTAAAATTGCTTAATTATTTATTTTATATACACATTTTTTTTACTAATAATAATAAAATAGAAAAAGAAGGTATTATTAAAATACTTATTTGTTTATTATTATATAAGAACTTAACTAAATATAAAAAAAACTAACTAAAAGAAAAAAATGGTCTTAGAGAAATCAGGAGGATAAAAAAGGAAACAGGCCCAATGGATGCTGGGTTTACAAAGGACCCGGACGGGTCAAACCTGGCCCGGTTCAGGTTTATGAAAAAAAAAAGGAAAGGAAAACTCTAGGACGAAAACGCAGCCGTTTTACACGAACAACAGGGACGAAATCCCTTCGCGAATCTCCCTCTCGCTCTGAAGCTCTCAACCTCTCTCACTCAAACTCTCAATTGCTAGTCTCTCTCTGAATCTCACAACGGCTTCTCTCACTCACTCGCGGATAACCTCACAACGTCATCTCCATCACTCTCGCGATGCTCTCTCTCGGTCCGTCTCTCTCACTCGCTGTCTCAATCGCCTCCGAATTTCTCAGCGATGCTCTCTCTCTCAACGCGTTCAGATTCGCTCACAGTGATGGCCGGTTCGTTTGGGTTCCCAGTTGAAGGTGAGGGTCACGGCTGAGGTAAGTTTGAAGGTTTAGTTTTGGGGTTATGTTGTTGTTGGTTCGGTTTTACAGTGATGGGTCTCAGCGTCTCTTTCGGATTTTCACAGCGGTGGTGGGCTTGAAAGGTGGTGGTGTTTGCTGGTTGAGCTAGGTTGAAGGTGGTGGCCGGCAATGCTAGCGGCGGAATGTTTCAGTTGGTTTGTGTAATGGTGGTGAGTAACTGTTTGTGGCTTGCAAAAAGGGGGATTTCGGTTGTTTTCGGGTTTGCTTCATCTCACTCTCTCTGCGTCGTGGTTTGGTCTGTGGGTTTCACGGTTTCGTGAGGGTGGCTGTTTGGTGAGGGAAGTTTCACTCAGCTGTGAGGTTTGAGATTCAGGGATGCAAGCTTGTTACGGAAAAAGGGTTGAAAACCATGGCTTGCTTGCTTCGTAGGACATTGATTGATGTCAAGGTTGCTTCCTGTGTCAACCTTGATGCAGTTGCTACTCTCAGGGCTTTGGAGCCGATTCGGGACAGGATTGAGAGACTTCACTTGGATTGTGTTTGGAAGGAAACCGACAACCTTGGACATAGTTTTCCCAACTTTGACTTGAATGCTTCAGCTGAACTGAATGATTCCGAATTAATGGAATGCTTTGGCGATGAGGAATATGGTTTCATCTCAGAGCCGGAACAGGTTGAGAAGAGAGTGATGGTGAGTTTTTTACATTTTTGATATTGTGATGAGAAGATTGATGAGTGAAGGTTGGTGATTAAAAGAACAACAAATGAAAACAGAAATTAGAAAGAACAAGGTTGGTTTCATGTGTTTCTATTTTTTCGGTGAAAACGGAGTAAAGGTGAAGAGTGGTATCAAGAAGAATGGCGTTGAGGTTTGTGATAGTTTTACTGTGTTCGTCTTGGCTTGGTTGTGGCGAGGTGTTTGGATTTAGACAGTGGCGAAGGGCGAAGGGTCTGGTGGTGATTCGGCGGCGGGATGATTTGTTCTATTGTTTTTACAGTTCTGGAAAGTTTCTCTCAATATCTCTCTGCTTTCTGTGTTCGTCTCAATTTTTTTCTGAGTTTTCTTGGGTTTGGTTTATTTGTGCAGGGTAATTTTGGTGCGATTTGAGCGTGAAAAGTGACGAAAATATGAAGGTATGGTGTGACGAAGAAGGGTGATGGCTTTCTAGTGGTTCGGATTTGGTTTTGTGAAAGTGTTGGCTACGGTTCAGCTCCTCGGTGGTTTCTCATGGTGCAAGAGGTTTGTTTGAAGGTTTGATGTTTGGTTTGGATTCGCGTTCTCGGCTTACGGTTGGCTCTGTTTCTGTTTGTTACGGCTGGATTTTTGAAAATGGTGTGTGGCTTGGAGTAAAGTATGAAAGACAGTAGTGTTGTTATGATAAGTGGAAGTGTTTCAGTTTAGAGCTGGATTTGGTTGAAGATATGTTGAGATTATGGCTTGCGGATGAGACAGTTGTGAAGGTGGTGAGATTTCCGGCTTATGAAAAGAAAGAAAAAAAACTGAGTTTTGGAATTTTTTCTTCTGATTTTGTTTCTCTTTTATTTCTTTTGCAGGTTTGTTAGAATGGGACAGTTTCAGTGTGTGAGAGTGAGAAACAACAGAATGAATTTGAAGAACAAACATGAACAAATATGCGAAAAGGAATGAAGGAGAAAGGAATATACCGACCCGAACGTTATCGGGGTGAAGAGTCCACGAGTAGTAAGTGTTGCTTATCTTTGCTAGTGATCCACCCTTTGTTGTTGTTTAAATTTGGGATGCTTTGATGCTGAACTCTTTCTGTTTTCCTTTATGTAACAGTACGTAACAGTGGCTGGATTTTTGAGTCTTTGGGGACTGTTTTGTGTTTGATTTATGACTATTTGAGGGTTGTTTGAGGGGCTGTTTTGTGTTTGATTTATGACTGGTTTTGAGGGTGATTTGAGGGCTGTTTTTGAGGTTGAAATGGGGTGTTTTGGTGCTGTATTTTCTGGTTTTGAATGCTGAGTTTGTGTATGAATGAGAGTTGTTTGTGGTGTAGTTTTGTGAATGTAACAGTGGTTAGGCCTTTTTTGTTGCTGAGTTTTTTGATGGAATAAATAGCAGTATATATATGACAGGTTTAGGGTTTGTGGGATTTGAAATTGAACACTTGTTGAGGAAGCAAGGGGGGGACAATGTCTGAGTTTGCAGCAGTAGTGGGGAGCTATAGCAGAGTGTTTGTGTGCTGTCTGTGCTGCTGAATTTCTCTGCTGTTTTGTGACTGTTTTCTTGTTTGCTAGTGCTGATTTTTGAAATTGTTTTTGCTGAATTTTGTAACTGTTTTTGGGCTGAATTTGTTGAATGTTGTAGGATGAATGGAAAAGGCATAAAGATGGAGATTTGGTGATGATGCTAATGAAGTGGAAGAGCTTGGAGTTGAAGAAAAGGCTTCAAACATGAAGTGGTGCAAATGACCCACCAAAAAAACTTAGATTTGAATTTGATTTTCTTTATCTTGTAAAATGTTTAGGCTTAGAAACCAAGTGACATTAGAAATTTGACATTGGCAAGAATTTGGAAAACATTTGGATATGGAATTCAAAAAAAAAAAAAAAGAAATTTGTTACTATGAAATGTACAAGAATTTACAAATGCACTTGATGATTTGGAATGAGAAATGGGAAAAGAAAAGAATGAAATTGTCATTTAACTTGAGTTTTTTTTTTTGAAATAAACAAATTGAATTAAAAATTGAATGGAAATTTGAAACAAAGTTGGAAAAGGACTTGAAGTTTAGAAAAGGAGTTTGAATTGAGAATTTGTTTTTGAAACTTGAAATTGAAAAAAATGAAATTGGAGAAATGAATAAAATTGGACTTGAACTTAAATTAAAATAGAAAATTATAATAGAATAGAAACACCTTTTTTTTTAATAAATAAAAAAAATAAAAGATAAAATTAGAAGTAGAAATTGAGATAAAGACTAAAAATTAATTTAACAAGAACTCGAAAATGAGTTAGAATTTAAATTTGAAATGGGTGTACATGAAGAGAAAGAATAGTGAATAACTAAAAAACTAGTATTTGAAATAAAAAAAAAACTCTAAAACAAGAGATTAACAAAAGAGAAAAAGGAAATAGACTAGAAAATAAAAGGTAAGAAATAAAAGTTAGAAGTGAGAAAAATAAATTAAATTTAAAATGGAAGCTTGGAAGTGAAAAGAAATAAAGAATTTAAACAGCTAGAAAAATGAAAAAAAAAGCGACAGAAAATAAATCGGGAAAAAAAATCCCTGCTAAATGCGATGAATGTATGATTACGATGTGAGTGATTAGGGGTAAAATTTGGGGTGTGACAGTTGCCCCTATTTAAATAACTTTACCAGATAGCGTGAATGACAATAGGCACTCATGAGATCATGGTGAAAGGTATTTAAATACAGAAATAACCGGAAATTTTGCCCCTAAATGCAATGTTATGCTGGACTACAAAACTATCTAACTCTGCAACTCTTATGCAATGAAATGATGATTATGGTATGAATGATTAGAATGAGACAAGTCGACGACCACAAGCCAAGACTCACTGGGGATGACATACACTGGGGACGAAGAAACGAAAACGGGAAATATTCAAAGTGATAAATCAACAGGTTCAAGTGTAACTGTCGACACTAAGAATAACAGAAGACAGGAACGAAAGGAAATCCAAAGCATTGGATCAACGAACACAGACAAAACAAAATAAAATTCAAAGTGACTGCACAGTGGCACGATGCGACCAACTGACACTAAGAATACAAACAAGACAAGGAAATAAATCGAAGTGGTTGACCAATGGCTCTATGCGACCGAATTGACTTTGAGGAATAAAAGGCAACGTGTTCAAAGTGAACGCGCAGCGGTTCGATGCGACCAGCTGACACTAAGAATACAACAAAACAAGGAAATAAATCGAAATGGTGGACAAATGGCTCTATGCGACCAAAAGACTTTGAGAAGTAAAAGGCAACATATTCAAAGTGAATGCGCAGCGGCTCGAAGCGACCCACTGACACTAAGAATAATCAACAAAAATAAACATTCCAAGAGAAAGTGCAGCGGCTCGATGCGACCAACTGTCATTGGAAAATAGAAACGACACAATATTCCAAGAGAATGTACAGCGGCTCGATGCGACCAACTGACACTAAGAATAACAAAAGGCTTATTCAAGGTGAATGCGCAGCGGCTCGATGCGACCAACTGACACCATGAATAGAAATAGGACACAAAATTCAAAGAGAATGTGCAGTGGCTCGATGCGACCAACTGACTGTGAGACAGTAAACGTAATATTCAAAGTGAATGCGCAACAGGTCAGAAAAACCGGTTGACACTAAGAATGATGAAGGCAAAGGGATCAACATGAATGCGCAGTGGCACAAGGCGACCAACTGTCATAGAAAATAAAAATCATAATATTCGAAGTGAATGCGCAGCGGCTCGATGCGACCAACTAACACTAAGAATAATCAGCAAAAGATATCCAAATAGAATGTGCAGTGGCTCGATGCGACCAACTGACTGGAAATGATAAACATAATATTCAAAGTGAATGCGCAGCGGCTCGATGCGACCAACTGACACTAAGAATAACAAAAAGCTTATTCAAGGTGAATGCGCAGCGGCTCGATGCGACCAACTGACACCAAGAATAATCAACAACAACAAAAAAAAAAGCATTCAAAGTGAATGCACAGTGGCTCAATGCGACCAGCTAGCATGGGGAAAGACTAACAGCTTATTCAAGGTGAATGCGCAGTGGCTCGATGCGACCAACTGACACCAAGAATACAACAAAATAATCGAAATGGAAGCGCCATAGGTTCGAAACCTATTGACACTACAAAAGAAAGCCAAGATACACTCAAAGCGAATGCGCAACAAGTTAAAAAACCGGTTGACACTAAGAATGATAAAGACAAAGTAGTCAAAGTATTCAAAATGGTAAATTAGCAGGTTCAAATGTAACTGCCGACACTGAGGATAAGGAAGGAAATCACAGTGACTTAATAGTGGCGCAATGCGACCAGCTAACATTGGGGATAGAATGGAGATCACCCAAAGATGGATCAACGGCTCTAAGCGACCGGCTAACGCAAAGAAATAACAGCAAAATATGTTGGAGTTTTTAAATAAGATAAGACATCCAACCTCTGGAAATTCCTTCAGGAACCATCAGGAGAAAGGTACAAGTATGTACAAAATCAAATTGACTTGGATTTAAGCAAAAGGTTTCAGGACCTGCTTAAAAGATTTGTGCCAATGACAATTGGACTTCAAGGAGACATTGGTAGCCATAAAGGCAAATACCAATCACAGTTAGAATTCCACGGGGGACGCCAGCAATTACTGGGGACCAAACAATGGTAAACCACTCTTCGGGTACCAACAACAATGGACTTTCAAATTGAACACTAATGATATCTGGACTTGGAAATAGACAGACGACAACTGGGGAAAGATAAATGCTAATGTTAGATGCGCATGATTGAGCATGATGCGAATGATCATGATATGCAAATGTTGACTCAAAAGAGACAAAGAGTTGACAAGACTCAAAGAGGAGTAGGCTCTCAACACTAATACTTAGATGAGCAACATGAAAAACACTGAGGAGATGTCTTCGAACTTGGAAATCATGCTTGGTCCAAGGATCCATCCAAGAGTGTTATCAGTTTTGAACTTCTATGGGGATTTCTGTAACAATAGCATAAAAGTGTTGTTGCAAACCAGGACTTCTTGGGGAAGCAGAAGTCTTTTTTTCAATTTTCCAAAGTCAAAGAAACTTGAAAGTTTTTCAGTGTGTTTTCAAAAAACATTTTCTAAAAAACTTGTCATTTTCAAAGTTAAATTGTAATCAAGTGATGGCATTTTGCATAACAAAAGAAAATAAGAGTTTGAACAACAAAATTCATAGGCAAAGTTTGTATTTTATTCAAGAATGGTAGCTTGCCAATGGCAAAAACTCCATGGAAAATTACAATTTGAAAATGGCAATGGGGAAGGGTCTACATTGAATCCAACGACCACTACAATCCCTAATAACTAAGACTGCCCGACACCTTGCTTCCGACGAGAGCAAATGGATCGATCTTTCAGTATGATTCTTCAGTAATGGTAAGCACCATCTGACACAGTCAAATGCCTTTGTCCCTAACTTTTGCCTGGACCGCCCTTTCGGGTTTTCAATCCACCGGGACGCTCTTTTTTGCCTAAGTCGCCCTTTCGGGTTTTCAACTTAGCGAGCTCTTATTTTTTCATTTTTTATCCCTAACTTTTGCCTGGATCTCCTTCATAGGTTTTGATCCACCGGGATACCCATTTTTGCCTAGGTCGCCATTTCTGGTTTTCGACCTATCGGGTTTTATTTAGGCATAATATTTTTTGACTGCATCAGAATTCACCGGGTGCTTCAGTTGTTCACCATCCATAGTTGTAAGGATTAAGGAACCTCCGGAGAATGCCACCTTCACAACATATGGACCTTCATAGTTAGGACTCCATTTTCCACGCATGTCTTTGTGGACTGGCAATATTTTCTTGAGTACAAGATCTCCTTCCTTGAATTCTCGGATGCGGACTTTCTTGTCAAATGCTCTCTTGATGCGCTTCTAGTACAACTGGCCATGGCACATGGCGGTCATACTCTTCTCATCAATGAGGTTTAGTTGGTCATATCTGCTCTGGACCCACTCAGCTTCCTCCAGTTTGGTTTCCATCAAGATTCTCAAGGATGGTATCTCTACTTCAATAGGGAGAACTGCATCCATCCCATACACCAAAGAGAAAGGGGTTGCCCCTGTTGAAGTGCAGACTGATGTTCTGTATCCGTGTAAAGCATAGGGTAACATCTCGTGCCAATCTTTGTAAGTCTTTACCATCTTCTGCAGAATCTTTTTGATGTTCTTGTTTGCAGCTTCAACAGCTCCATTCATCTTCGGACGATACGGAGAAGAGTTATGATGTTCAATCTTGAATGTCTCACACAACTCTTTCATTGTTTTGTTGTTCAGATTGGTCCCATTATCTGTGATGATTCGGCCTGGGATTCCATAGCGACAGATAATTTGGTTCTTGATGAAACGGGCAACCACTTGCTTCGTCACATTGGCGTAGGAAGCTTCTTCTACCCATTTGGTGAAGTAGTCGATTGCAACCAAGATAAACCGATGACCATTGGAAGCTTTAGGCTCAATTGCTCCTATCATGTCAATGCCCCACATTGAGAAAGGCCAAGGCGATGACAGAACATTTAAAAGTGTCGGAGGTACGTGCACCTTGTCGGCATAAATCTGGCATTTATGACACTTCCTGGCATACTTGAAACAATCTGATTCCATGGTCAACCAGAAGTATCCAGCTCTCAAAATCTTCCTGGACATGGCATGTCCATTGGCATGTGTTCCAAATGATCCTTCATGGATTTCTCTGATCAATAAGTCTGCTTCGCGCTTGTCCACACATCTGAGCAGAACCATATCATGATTCCTCTTGTAAAGCACATTGTTGCTGAGGAAGAATTTGGACGCCAGTCTTCTTAAAGTCTTCTTGTCTAGATTTGTTGCATCAGCTGGGTACTCCTGATTCTACAAATAGTTCTTGATGTCATAGAACCACGGTTTCTCATCAGTTTCTTCTTCGACCAGTAGACAGTAGGCTGGTGCAGTTCGTCGCTCAATTGTAATGAGTGGAGCTTCATTAAGAAATCTGACTTGAAACATAGAGGCCAACATAGCCAAAGCATCTGCAATTTGATTTTCTGCCCTTGGAACGTGATGAAAAGTAACTTCATCAAAGTATTTGATCAATTCCACAATGTGGGCACGATATGGGATCAACTTCTCGTCACGGGTCTCCCATTCACCTTTAACTTGGTAGATGACCAAAGCTGAGTCTCCATATACATCCAGAATCTTGATTCTAGTATCGATTGCAGCTTCGATACCCAAAATACATGCTTCATACTCTGCGATGTTGTTTGTACATTCAAAGCACAATCTGGCTGTGAAAGGAGTATAACCACCATCAGGATTCATCAAAACAACTCCTACACCATGCCCCATGTAGTTAGAGGAACCATCAAACATCATCTTCCAACGAGACCCTGGCTCGGGACCTTCATCTGGACCAGGAACTTTGCAGTCCTTTATCAACATAATGTCTTCGTCCGGGAAATCGAATTTCAAAGGTTCATAGTCTTCGACAGGATGATCAGCAAGGTATTCAGATAGAACACTGCCTTTAATGGACTTCTGGGTTACATATTGGATGTCGTATTCGGATAACAACATGTGCCAACGGGCGAGTCTTCCAGTCAAAGCAGGCTTCTCAAAGATGTACTTTATTGGATCCATTTTCGAGATCAACAAAGTAGTGTGACAAATCATGTACTGCCTGAGGCGTCTGGCCGCCCATGCCAAAGCACAACAAGTCTTCTCTAAAAGTGAGTATCTGCTCTCACAGTCTGTGAACTTCTTGCTTAGGTAATAAATGGCGTGCTCCTTACGACCAGTCTCATCTTGTTGGCCCAACACGCAACCCATAGATCCCTCGAGCACAGTCAGATACATGAAAAGAGGCTTCCCAGGAGTAGGTGGGATCAAGATAGGAGGTTCTTGCAAATAAACCTTAATCTTCTCAAAAGCCAGTTGACAATCAGGACTCCACTCAATTGCTTGATTCTTCCGGAGCAACTTGAATAAAGGCTCACATGTAGCAGTCATGTTGGAGATGAATCTGGAGATGTAGTTCAATCTTCCGAGGAAACCCCTGACTTGCTTCTCTGTCTTGGGAGCTGGCATCTCTTGAATTGCTCTGACCTTATCTGGATCTACTTCAATCCCTTGCTGACTAACAATAAAACCAAGTAACTTTCCTGATCGGACACCAAAAGTACACTTAGCTGGATTCAGACGCAGTTGGAACTTTCTGAGACGCTCAAATAACTTCAAGAGATGATTCAAATGATCCTCCTCACTCTGTGATTTGGCAATCATATCATCCACATAAACTTCTATCTCTTCATGCATCATATCATGGAAAAGGGTGACCATTGCCCTCTGATAAGTGACTCCTGCATTTCTGAGACCGAATGGCATAACTTTGTAACAATAAGTGCCCCATGGTGTGATGAATGTAGTCTTTTCCATATCGTCAGGATCCATTTTGATCTGGTTGTATCCTGAAAACCCATCCATGAAGGAGAAAACAGCAAATTTAGCAGTGTTGTCAACCAAAGTATCAATATGCGGGAGAGGGAAATCGTCCTTCGGACTGGCTTTGTTCAAATCCCTATAGTCCACACACATCCTGACTTTGCCATCCTTTTTAGGGACTGGCACAATATTAGCTACCCACTCAGGGTACTTTGCAACTGCAAGGAATCCAGCATCAAACTGCCTTTTGACCTCTTCTCGAATCTTCAGAGCCATGTCTGGTCTTGTTCTTCGAAGCTTTTGCTTTACAGGAAGACAATCTGGTCGAAGAGGTAACTTGTGGACCACTATGTCTGTGTCTAAACCGGGCATATCTTGATACGACCATGCAAACACATCTACATACTCTCTGAGAAGCTTGACCAATCTTTCTCTGATGTCTGCCCCAAGTGTTGTACCAATCTTGACTTCCTTCATGTCTTCATCAGTGCCAAGATTTATGGTCTCTACCTGCTCCTTATGTGGCTGAAGCTCTGTGTGCTCATACTCAACTAATCTTGCCAGTTCTTTGGGAATGTCACAATCTTCCTCACTTTCATCTTCCGCTTGGTAGATGGGCGAATCAAAGTTAGGAGAGAATGTAGAGTCATTGGATTCAACAGGGTTTTCGTTTATTCTGCATATGATAATGATTTGCTTTTATTAAAAGTGGAAAATAGAGAAATGCAAGAGAAAAAGCTTTTTATTGGTTTTGAAAGATTGCCATCTTCTTTTAAAAGTGAAAAGAGAGAAAAACAGTAAATGATCAAAATAAGAGTTTAACAAAATGCCTTCATTGATAATAACTTTAAAAATGAGAAGGGGCCCTACAAAATACTCCCATAGCCTTGGGCAGAGCTAGGGAACTTGAAAACATTGAAAAAACAACAAATTACTTTGACAATGGAAAAAACTCTGGGATCTCGACTGCCTCCCAATTGTCCAGGGCTGCTTCACACTGATACACCAGATGATTCACATCTTCATCTTCAGAAACTCCATCAATTGCGTTGACCTGATAACCAGCACTGGAAAACACCTCTTGAATGGTCTTCAGACGTCCTTTAACGGAGGTTGACGCTTCTTCCTTCACATGAGTTGGTTTGTAACCCAACCCGCAACGATCTAGCTTCTGCTTGACTTCGATGACATCACCCCAACCTTCATAGCTTCTTTCTTCAATGGTGGAAATGGTACTCTTCAGCGATGCAAAAGATGGGATACCCTTCCCTTTTGGTTCCTCTACTTCTAGAAGGACAGCATTGGCTATCTCAAGAGCTTGGAAAGAAGTTTCCAAAGCATCTTCATCAGCCTCAATATAGGTAAAGGATGAAAGGTTGCTAACCATGAGATCTTCTTCCCCAGACACGGTCACCAGCTTGTTATTGACTACAAACTTCATCTTTTGATGTAGGGTAGAAGTGACTGCCCCAGCAGCATGGATCCAAGGTCTTCCCAGCAAGCAACTGTAATTAGGATTGATGTCCATAACCTGGAAAGTGATTTTGAAGACCTGTGGCCCAATCAAGATTGGTAGGTCTACTTATCCAATAACCGTCCTCCTTGACCCATCAAAAGCTTTTACAATCAGTGCACTGGGCCTCATCTCTGCCCCTTGATAAGATAACTTAGCCAGTGTTCTTTTCGGCAAAACATTTAATGAGGATCCTGTATCCACAAGAACTCTTGCTAAAGTATCTTCTTGACATTTCACTGATATATGGAGAGCATGGTTGTGGTCTAAGCCCTCCTTCGGAAGATCCTCCGTACTGAAACTGAGGTTGTTACACGCAGTGATATTGGCAATAATTCCGTCAAACTGATTCACTGTTATATCATGCGTAACATGAGCCTGGGCTAGCAACTTCTGAAGTGCACTTCGATGAGCTGGAGAATGCATAAGCAGTGATAGGATAGATATTTTGGAAGGCGTTTGATGCAGCTGATCAATTACCTTATAATCACTCTTCTTTATGATTCTGAGGAACTCTGCATCCTCTTCTCCCGAGACTACCTCTTTATCTTTGTTGATAACAGCTGGTATGACTTCTTTAGGCGGAGCCGTATTGGCTTGCTGGGTATATACACGACCACTGCGAGTCAAACGACCTGCACCCGCTATATCAGTACTTGCAACTTTTGAACCTTCCTTCTGATTAGCTTTATCAATCTTCTGATGAACTTTCCCTGTATCATACTTCCAAGGAACTGCTTTAGTGTCCTGATAAAGGAAAGAGTTACTCCTTTGTTCAAATCTTGGCTCAGGTATGTTGAAAATTGGCACCACAGATTCTGGCGTATTGAAGATAGGTTGAGCTCCTGAAGATTCAGGCAGGTTGAACACTGGCACCCAGGTAGAATTAGATTCCGGCAAGTTGAAAATTGGTTCAATCACCGCCACTTCATTCCTTTTCATATGACCGCTCACTTGTAAGACACCTTCATCAATCAAATCTTGAACATCTTTTAAGACCGATTCACATCCCTTTGGACTATCAACACAACCTTCACAATTCTGATGACAGCTCTTCAGTATACCCGCCTCTACTAACTTCGCATGGAAGTCTCTGAGCGGGGTCTTGATCTCGGTGGCATTGAAAATCAAACCTTCTTCGGACTCATCAACAATAGCATTTATAGACCCATGCTTGGGTAAAGGATTATCTTTGACATTCGGACCAGTATTCCCAAATGACAGAATGTTCTTCTCCATCAAATCTTTCACGATGTACTTCAAAGCATAACAACCCTCCAAATCGTGCCCTGCGGCACCTTCGTGGAATAAACAGTGAGCATTTGGGTTGTAATTTGGTGGGAGCGGATTTGGTGGAGGACCCAAAGGCCTTGGAGTAACCAAACCCTTCTTCAGCAGTGAAGGATATAACTCAGTATAAGTTATAGGGATTCGAGGATTAGGAGGCCTTCCACCTGGTCTTCTATTCTGAAAATTGGGATTTGGATGAGGAGCTGGAGTCCTCTGCTGGTAGGCTGAAGCATTGGGTGCTTGTTGATAGCCTGGATTGTTGATCATTGGTTGATAAGGTTGAATCATTGGAGCCGCTTGTTGGTACATCGGTACTGCTTGAGTTGGCCGATACATGGGGACTTGTGGATTAAATGCTGGTTGAACCGCCGCTACATAAGGATGTTGGGCATACTGTTGTTGATGAGCATACTGCTGTTGACGAGGATACTGCTGTTGAGCCATAGGTGAAGGTCTCTGCCAAAGTGGATTTCTTCTTTGACTTGCCATTATCGCATTTGTCTCACCCTCCTTCTTCTTGTGGAAGTTATTGGTAAATTTCTTGCCAATATTCCCACTGCCAGTGCTGGAACTGCCAGATGCACCACTCATTTTTCCACTCTTCAATCCGAGTTCTACCTTGATTCCTACAGCCACTAAATCAGAGAAGCTAGCAGTTATGCTCCCCACCATTCTCTCATAGAATTCTGGTCGCACAGTGTCAACAAACCAGTCAGCTAATTCTTTTTCAGTCAATGGGGGCTCTACTTGAGAAGCGGTCCCTCTCCACCTTTGAGCATACTCTTTAAAGGATTCAGACTCTTTCTGGGACATGCTTAGCAATTGCCTCCTATCGGGAGCGAGGTCCATGTTGTATTTGTATTGTTGGATGAAAGCATCTGCCAAGTCTTGGAAACTGCGGATCTTCGACTCGTCAAGCGTCAAATACCATTTGGAGGAGATTCCCTTCAGACTGTCTTGAAAGCAATGGATCATTAATTTATCGTTGTCCACCTGCGCAGCCATTCTTCGATAGTACATCAAAAGATGGTTC
Source organism: Lathyrus aphaca (assembly GCA_963966055.1). NCBI lineage: Eukaryota > Viridiplantae > Streptophyta > Magnoliopsida > Fabales > Fabaceae > Lathyrus > Lathyrus aphaca. The sequence continues at coordinate 71,803,756 of OZ014522.1, read as the reverse complement.
TTGGGACAAGTTGCACCCTCATACATATCAAAGGTGGGTATCTTGAACTTTGGAGGTATTACCAATCCAGACACCAGACACATCTCTCTGGCAGCGGCACCAAAGATCTGGTCACCTTCAATCGCTCTTAACCTTTTTTCAAGGGTATCAAAATTCTCCTGCATTTTCACATGTTTCTCATCTCCGTTTTCAGACATATCTGGCGCTTCATACCCCTGATGGTCATTGAAGTACGGTTGAGCACGGGTGTGCACAATGTCTTGTGTAAAATTAGCAACTGCATGATTCTCTTCATTAGTCACAGGAACAGTTTGTTGAGCAGCAAATCCCTAAGGAGGAGGCACAAAACCTTGAAAAGGAAATGCCATACCCTGAGAGGGAGGTGCGAAACTTTGAGAAGCTAAGCCTTGGGACGGAGGGAAGAAACCCTGAGCAGCAAATCCTTGGGAAGGAGGTATAAAACTCTGAGTAGCAAAACCTTGAGAAGGAGGGAAGAAACCCTGAGTAGCAAGTCCTTGGGAAGGAGGAATAAAACTTTGAGTAGCAAACCCTTGTGAAGGAGGTATAAAACTTTGAGCAGTAAGTCCTTGGGAAGGAGGAATAAAACTTTGAGTAGCAAACCCTGAAGAAGAAGGAATAAAACTTTGAGAAGCAAAACCATGAGGAGGAGGGACGAATCCATGAGGAAGTCCAAAAGGAGGCCAGGTCACAGGGGTAATGACTGATGATGTAGGCTGGGTCGTTGCAGTGACAAATTCAGTCGTTGCAGTAACAATTTCTGACACCACAGTCTGTTGGGTATCCATCTTCGCTCGAATGACTTGTAACATTTCCATCATCTGACCCATATTTCCACGAATATCAGAAAGCTCTTCGTTAACTCTGTCCATCTCTAGGTCTCTTTCAGCCATCCTCTTTCTGGCTTGAGCTCGAGTGTAGTATTTGCGTGAGAGCCTCAGTGTGAAAGCTGGAGAGCAGATGACGGGAATGAGTTTTATATGAAAAAGATGCAAATGAAATGCCAAATGTATGAATGCAATGCGAAAAAAAAAAAATTTATTCAAGGAACTTAAGAAACAAATTTGCAAATACCGAGGAAAACATAATAATCAAAAGGATATGATTTCATTAAATTCAAAAAGTGATACAAAATCTTGAGTACACTTTCAAAAATCCCAAACAAAGCTTAATAAAGACAAATACAAAGTCCTAAGGAGATTCTCCTAAAAGCCTCAAGTTGAGCTTCTCGATTTGTGCCTTCATCTGAGCCCTTTCAAGCATAAGTTGATCCACGATCGACTTCCAAGAAGTGTCCCCTTGAGTGCTGGAGGAAAACAAATCCTCTTGCGCTTTCCTTTTCTTGTTGGAGAGCTCTTCTTCTTCCTTCATCTTCAGTTGTCTTCTAAGTTCCTCATTCTCACTACTGATGATCTGATGACGATTCTTCCATGCATTCTTCTCTCGAATCTCTTTCTCCAAATCAATCTTCAGCTTCTCTGCATCATCCATAAAGATTAGAATGGGTTTCTTGAAGGTCATAGGATCCTGGCGAGGGTAAGGCATCTTCAGACTGATTGCCCTATCTCGTACCCATTGGAGATAGGGTTCCATAGAAACACAATTCGGCTTTCCCAAGCTACTCCTCCCCTTCCTATGGATACACTTCCAAGCTTGCATAATCTGTTTCTTGAGCTCTGGTTCTTCGTCATCCTTAAAGAAAATTCCTTCCACTTCAACACTCTTAGGCTTGTCCTTCAACGGATACCCGAGTTGACGGCGAGCCAAAACCGGATTATAGCTGATTCCTCCCTTAGTGCCAAGAAGAGGCACATTAGCAAAATCACCACAGCTATCAATAATCAATGCTCCATCATAAACACGATTGTACCAGCTAATGTCAGAGTGGGTAAGAGACATGATCCTTTGTGACCACCACAAACCATCCTTAAGATTCCAAAATGAAGCTGACTTAGGCAAGTGCGAAATAAACCACTCATATAGCAATGATGCACAACAAGTAATCATCCCTCCCTTATGGTGATTCCTCAGATGGATGGAATGATAAGTGTCTCCGAGCAAAGTAGGGACCGGGTTCTTCTTCAAAAAGATCTTGATGGCGTTCAGGTCGACAAAGTCTTCAAAGCTTGGGAAAAGCACCACTCCATATATCAGCAGAATAAAAGTCGCCTCAAAAGCTTTCATATCCTTCACATCAACAAAATTCTTGGCCTTTTCTATCAGAAACTTTGTAGGGAATCCAAAGATCTTTCCTTTATAAGTCATATTTGCCTTGAACTCAGGAACACTCAAATATGTCGCCTTTGCAATCTCCGCTTCTTCAGGGTCCTTCTCTAGAACAGGGAATGGAAACTCATCCTTAACACGTGATCCCACCAAAACTGAATACTCCTCCAAAGTAGGTGCCAATTGGTAATCAGGAAACGTAAAACAGTGGTAGAGAGGATCATAAAACTGGAGCATCACAGAGAGCAACCTTCCATCCCAATCAGTCTTAAGCAAAGCTAAAAGTCTCCTATGCTTCTCCATGAAGGCTTCTTGATCCAAAACCAAATCTCTTAATTTCCTTAGGTCTTCAAGTTTGGGAGTTTTGAACGTGTACTTGACAGTCTTTCTTCTTCCAAAATCCATGATGATACCTATGATATTTGCAAAAGTAGAGTTTCTGAGTTCCTTGAATAAATGATAAAATGATGCTTCATGATGCGTGAATGCAATGAACACACAAACACAAACAAGGCTTAGGTTCAAAGCTTGCATGAGGTCAAAGGTTCAACCCTCCCAAAAGGTATGTACTATGAGTTTATTTGTACCTGTACAACGGGTTCTAAAAGTTCCCAAAATCACTGTCCCATCTTTCGGATATTACCGACTTCCCAACTCGACTTGGTAATCAGTAATATTCTCAAGAGAGTCTCATCCGAGTGCAGTATCGCGTATCAACTATTTCGGATTTGCACCCTCATAGTCATCGCACTACATCCCTAAAAAGGCCAAGTGGGGGTAAATGTTCTACGGTCCTCAGCATTAATGGCTCTCAAGTCGAATATAGTAATGTTTTCACGACTGAACTCGATCAACAAAACTACATCCGAGGAGGCCTCCGCTGAGTGGTGGTGTCTCAAGTCAACTTGGTCGGGACTCAACTCCCTACAAGCCTTCTTGAATATACCACCGTCCTAACTTATTTGCACTCAAGTCCGGGTTAGGACTTATCTCACCACACATGGAACACCCAACAAAAATCCAAAATAATAACAAGCAATACAACAAAAAATATACAAATATACAAGGTGGGCTTAACCCTCAAAAATAGTGTCCCCAGTGAAGTCGCCATTTTCTGTTGCGGTGAGAATCGGATACCAAGCTATTAAGTGAGCTTGAATCGCAAGACATTTATGTTCACCACCGACTTTAATTTAATCCAAAGGGAAAAGGGAAAAAGATCGTAAAAACCCTAAATGAGGAGAAACTAGGTTCGGGGGTTGATTATACCTAGGGAAGGTGTTAGCATCCTAAGCATCCGCAGTATCCTACGGGAACCTCTTGTTAATATTTGTATTATTGTTGTTTATTGCTTGTTAAAAATTATGGGAACCTAAGGTTTTATTTCTAATGGTGCTCGCACAACATCGCATCGATGCCTACGTATCGGGTATAGAATCAGAGCACTCGTAGTTCTCCTAAGGATTAACGAACACTTGGTTACGCTCAAGGTTCGCGGGGGAGGTAAGTGTTATGGCAAACACTCACGTGACTTTAAGAAAGTCACAAAAAGTTGTAAAATAAAGAGTCCTAATGGCTAAGGTCAAAAAGGTAACTAGGGATGGCTAAACTTCCTATGACATTGAGTCAACTGCAGGAGTCTTTCCCTTTTGGATTGAAAAGCATAAATAAAAAGGCGCAAACTCCTAAGACTAGGCAAAGGTTGCTACTTGCAAAAATAAATCGAATAAAGTAAATGGAAATATCAGACAAGGGCTTAGTAACCGGCTATGGCTCGATATGTGGATCGAGAATGCTGAGGTGGAAGACAAACGTGGTGCGATAATTTGTTTGAGTTAGAAAGTTGTGAAGTGTAAGGAATGTGCAGATGGCGATCGTAAACGACCGACTTACGTGTGTGAGTGAAGTGTAGTGAATTTCACTTGGCGTTGGACCAAGGATTATTATTTTGAAAATTAAATTTAATATGGTGTAAATACGCGAGAAATAAATAATTAATAATAAATGAAATAAATTGAAATATAGAATGAAATGAATTAAATAAATTAAATAGAATAAATAATGAATTAAATGGAATAAGAAATAAATAAATGTATGAAATAGAAATAAATAAAATGCATGGCCTCATATGGGTCACGATTAATCGGAAACGATTTATCGTGACCTTTGTCATATCATCGGCCCAGATAAATATCAAGAAATTAAACAGACACATTTTTTCTAACTACTAATAATAATAAAAGAAAATCCTAAAATTAAAATATATTTTTATTTTATGTATATAATTCTTAACTAAATAATACAATAATAGGATAGAAAAGAAAATTAAAATTGAAATGCTTTATATTTATTTTATATATATATATAAATTTCTAAACTAAATATAATAATAACAATAATAGAAAAAAAAAATTAAAATTGCTTAATTATTTATTTTATATACACATTTTTTTTACTAATAATAATAAAATAGAAAAAGAAGGTATTATTAAAATACTTATTTGTTTATTATTATATAAGAACTTAACTAAATATAAAAAAAACTAACTAAAAGAAAAAAATGGTCTTAGAGAAATCAGGAGGATAAAAAAGGAAACAGGCCCAATGGATGCTGGGTTTACAAAGGACCCGGACGGGTCAAACCTGACCCGGTTCAGGTTTATGAAAAAAAAAGGAAAGGAAAACTCTAGGACGAAAACGCAGCCGTTTTACACGAACAACAGGGACGAAATCCCTTCGCGAATCTCCCTCTCGCTCTGAAGCTCTCAACCTCTCTCACTCAAACTCTCAATTGCTAGTCTCTCTCTGAATCTCACAACGGCTTCTCTCACTCACTCGCGGATAACCTCACAACGTCATCTCCATCACTCTCGCGATGCTCTCTCTCGGTCCGTCTCTCTCACTCGCTGTCTCAATCGCCTCCGAATTTCTCAGCGATGCTCTCTCTCTCAACGCGTTCAGATTCGCTCACAGTGATGGCCGGTTCGTTTGGGTTCCCAGTTGAAGGTGAGGGTCACGGCTGAGGTAAGTTTGAAGGTTTAGTTTTGGGGTTATGTTGTTGTTGGTTCGGTTTTACAGTGATGGGTCTCAGCGTCTCTTTCGGATTTTCACAGCGGTGGTGGGCTTGAAAGGTGGTGGTGTTTGCTGGTTGAGCTAGGTTGAAGGTGGTGGCCGGCAATGCTAGCGGCGGAATGTTTCAGTTGGTTTGTGTAATGGTGGTGAGTAACTGTTTGTGGCTTGCGAAAAGGGGGATTTCGGTTGTTTTCGGGTTTGCTTCATCTCACTCTCTCTGCGTCGTGGTTTGGTCTGTGGGTTTCACGGTTTCGTGAGGGTGGCTGTTTGGTGAGGGAAGTTTCACTCAGCTGTGAGGTTTGAGATTCAGGGATGCAAGCTTGTTACGGAAAAAGGGTTGAAAACCATGGCTTGCTTGCTTCGTAGGACATTGATTGATGTCAAGGTTGCTTCCTGTGTCAACCTTGATGCAGCTGCTACTCTCAGGGCTTTGGAGCCGATTCGGGACAGGATTGAGAGACTTCACTTGGATTGTGTTTGGAAGGAAACCGACAACCTTGGACATAGTTTTCCCAACTTTGACTTGAATGCTTCAGCTGAACTGAATGATTCCGAATTAATGGAATGCTTTGGCGATGAGGAATATGGTTTCGTCTCAGAGCCGGAACAGGTTGAGAAGAGAGTGATGGTGAGTTTTTTACATTTTTGATATTGTGATGAGAAGATTGATGAGTGAAGGTTGGTGATTAAAAGAACAACAAATGAAAACAGAAATTAGAAAGAACAAGGTTGGTTTCATGTGTTTCTATTTTTTCGGTGAAAACGGAGTAAAGGTGAAGAGTGGTATCAAGAAGAATGGCGTTGAGGTTTGTGATGGTTTTACTGTGTTCGTCTTGGCTTGGTTGTGGCGAGGTGTTTGGATTTAGACAGTGGCGAAGGGCGAAGGGTCTGGTGGTGATTCGGCGGCGGGATGATTTGTTCTATTGTTTTTACAGTTCTGGAAAGTTTCTCTCAATATCTCTCTGCTTTCTGTGTTCGTCTCAATTTTTTTCTGAGTTTTCTTGGGTTTGGTTTATTTGTGCAGGGTAATTTTGGTGCGATTTGAGCGTGAAAAGTGACGAAAATATGAAGGTATGGTGTGACGAAGAAGGGTGATGGCTTTCTAGTGGTTCGGATTTGGTTTTGTGAAAGTGTTGGCTACGGTTCAGCTCCTCGGTGGTTTCTCATGGTGCAAGAGGTTTGTTTGAAGGTTTGATGTTTGGTTTGGATTCGCGTTCTCGGCTTACGGTTGGCTCTGTTTCTGTTTGTTACGGCTGGATTTTTGAAAATGGTGTGTGGCTTGGAGTAAAGTATGAAAGACAGTAGTGTTGTTATGATAAGTGGAAGTGTTTCAGTTTAGAGCTGGATTTGGTTGAAGATATGTTGAGATTATGGCTTGCGGATGAGACAGTTGTGAAGGTGGTGAGATTTCCGGCTTATGAAAAGAAAGAAAAAAAACTGAGTTTTGGAATTTTTTCTTCTGATTTTGTTTCTCTTTTATTTCTTTTGCAGGTTTGTTAGAATGGGACAGTTTCAGTGTGTGAGAGTGAGAAACAACAGAATGAATTTGAAGAACAAACATGAACAAATATGCGAAAAGGAATGAAGGAGAAAGGAATATACCGACCCGAACGTTATCGGGGTGAAGAGTCCACGAGTAGTAAGTGTTGCTTCTCTTTGCTAGTGATCCACCCTTTGTTGTTGTTTAAATTTGGGATGCTTTGATGCTGAACTCTTTCTGTTTTCCTTTATGTAACAGTACGTAACAGTGGCTGGATTTTTGAGTCTTTGGGGACTGTTTTGTGTTTGATTTATGACTATTTGAGGGTTGTTTGAGGGGCTGTTTTGTGTTTGATTTATGACTGGTTTTGAGGGTGATTTGAGGGCTGTTTTTGAGGTTGAAATGGGGTGTTTTGGTGCTGTATTTTCTGGTTTTGAATGCTGAGTTTGTGTATGAATGAGAGTTGTTTGTGGTGTAGTTTTGTGAATGTAACAGTGGTTAGGCCTTTTTTGTTGCTGAGTTTTTTGATGGAATAAATAGCAGTATATATATGACAGGTTTAGGGTTTGTGGGATTTGAAATTGAACACTTGTTGAGGAAGCAAGGGGGGGACAATGTCTGAGTTTGCAGCAGTAGTGGGGAGCTATAGCAGAGTGTTTGTGTGCTGTCTGTGCTGCTGAATTTCTCTGCTGTTTTGTGACTGTTTTCTTGTTTGCTAGTGCTGATTTTTGAAATTGTTTTTGCTGAATTTTGTAACTGTTTTTGGGCTGAATTTGTTGAATGTTGTAGGATGAATGGAAAAGGCATAAAGATGGAGATTTGGTGATGATGCTAATGAAGTGGAAGAGCTTGGAGTTGAAGAAAAGGCTTCAAACATGAAGTGGTGCAAATGACCCACCAAAAAAACTTAGATTTGAATTTGATTTTCTTTATCTTGTAAAATGTTTAGGCTTAGAAACCAAGTGACATTAGAAATTTGACATTGGCAAGAATTTGGAAAACATTTGGATATGGAATTCAAAAAAAAAAAAAAAGAAATTTGTTACTATGAAATGTACAAGAATTTACAAATGCACTTGATGATTTGGAATGAGAAATGGGAAAAGAAAAGAATGAAATTGTCCTTTAACTTGAGTTTTTTTTTTTGAAATAAACAAATTGAATTAAAAATTGAATGGAAATTTGAAACAAAGTTGGAAAAGGACTTGAAGTTTAGAAAAGGAGTTTGAATTGAGAATTTGTTTTTGAAACTTGAAATTGAAAAAAATGAAATTGGAGAAATGAATAAAATTGGACTTGAACTTAAATTAAAATAGAAAATTATAATAGAATAGAAACACCTTTTTTTTTAATAAATAAAAAAAATAAAAGATAAAATTAGAAGTAGAAATTGAGATAAAGACTAAAAATTAATTTAACAAGAACTCGAAAATGAGTTAGAATTTAAATTTGAAATGGGTGTACATGAAGAGAAAGAATAGTGAATAACTAAAAAACTAGTATTTGAAATAAAAAAAAAAACTCTAAAACAAGAGATTAACAAAAGAGAAAAAGGAAATAGACTAGAAAATAAAAGGTAAGAAATAAAAGTTAGAAGTGAGAAAAATAAATTAAATTTAAAATGGAAGCTTGGAAGTGAAAAGAAATAAAGAATTTAAACAGCTAGAAAAATGAAAAAAAAAAGCGATAGAAAATAAATCGGGAAAAAAAATCCCTGCTAAATGCGATGAATGTATGATTACGATGTGAGTGATTAGGGGTAAAATTTGGGGTGTGACAGCTATGAATTATGCTATGAATTTGAGTATGCGAAATGATATGCGGATCATGAAAATGAGAGGGCAAATTTTGGGGTGTTACAAGTTGTAATACCCCAAATTTGCCCTCTGGTTTTCTATCTTTGTCTGTTTTCCGTTTTGCATCTCATCTGCATTTCCATTAGATCATACATTAGGTCATACCATTTGCATATGCTTCTGAGACACGGGATCATTATTTTCTGAGAATTAGGGTTTCACATCTCATTCGCAGATTATCAGAAGAGTTCAAGTCTTTGGTTATGCATCCATTTGTGACATCATGTTCTTATGTTAGGATTTATTTCCCTAATTCAACGATATTCAAGGGTTTCATTTCAAGCATGTTTATTCAATCATGGTTCAATCAAGATGCGTATGGAGAGTATATTCAAGTTTATTCCAAACTTTGTTCAATTTCAAGTTCATGACCAATTCTAATTCAAGTTTCTATCAATTTCTCAAGTTCATCTATTCCCATCCATTATCCGAGTTTTCTCGCTAGTCGTATTTCATCCGACTAATCCATTTTAAGCCCAATTTAATTTTAGACCCATAAACCATTTTCCAATCATTTTTCTATTCTCATATTCAAATAACCATTTATCCTTTTTATCCATTACCAATTCTAATAATCCATTTTAATTTCATTTTCCACTATCTAATTATCCATTTTTTATATACCATTTTCACAAACCATTCTTACTATTTCCATATGCAAATTAAACCATTTTCACCATTTTATTGTCAAATAAAAAGCCCACATCTTTTTTTTACAAGGCCCATCTCTTATTCATATTTTTGAAGATACAAAGAAAAATAGAAAATAAACACACAAATGAGCACCATTTATTGTTGTTGGGATGAGTTTTCACACAGCTTGTACCCCACATGTTTCCACCATTTCGTACTAACAAAAAAAATAGCCTCATCGCCACACTCCAACAAATTCCTTACAGCAGATTCATTCACAACTTTTCTTTCTCTCTATTTTTTTTCTTTGGCCCCACACCATAACAAAAGTTCATACGAGGCTGATACCACCCACATAGACTCACCAATTTATGCTTTTCACCAGCTAGCAACACGCACAAAACCACACATAACTCTTGGAAATCAAAGACGGAAACCATCCATAACAACACAGCTTCATTTTTCTCCTCTTGACTTTTTTCTGAAAAAATAAACACAGCAAAGACAATACGGCACGCAAAAATCCGCACTCCCTTATCACAAAACAGAAACATTCCCAGCTCACTTTTCAATTTGATCACACCATTTTCAACACTCTTCATCATACATCAACAACACCATACGACATCCCTCAAACACATTTCAAACCCGCACCAAAACCTCATCAATAACAATCCATCACTCTTCTTCATCACCCAACAACACCATACAGAATCACCTTCAAACACACCACCATCACCGCCTTCATCCAACAAGACCAACAGAGAATCAGAAACAAATAGAAGAAGGGGATGAGGAGGAGGAGGCCATTTTGATTCTTACCGTGACATCACGGACCACGTTGAATCGAAGCAAGGAGAGGCATCGAGATCTTGAGATCTCCTCCGATTGCCATTCGCCACCGAAAAAGAACATCCCTCCGCTTGCATCTCCGACTCGCCGCTCCAGTCATGGCTCTCACCGTCGTCGATAATATCTGAGCCGCCGTTGATGGTAGTCGAAGAAGAAGACGCTAAGAGAAGGCCGAATAACGAAGCGGAGGAGCTCGGAACGGTAATTAGTTGTCGATGAACACCGCCGTTGCTGTTGAGGATTGGAAGCAAGCTGAGACAAAGATGATGACGCTTTGATTTTGAGAGAAAACAACAGTGTCGGTCGCGCTTTTGTTTTTGCATTTTCTTCTTCAGAGTAGGAGAAGCAGGGGTCTCTTTATTTATTTATTTTAATTTCTTTTTTAAGACGCAAACCCTTATTTTGTTTTTTAGACTTATTTTGTTATTTCTTTTAAGGTTTGCTGCATTGTGGTTTGGGTTTATAAACCCAGGGTCTTTTTTTTTGCTTCTGCCGCCCCATCTTGCGGAGTTCTCGCCTCCCCCTCTTGCTATTTCTTTTTGTTTTTTTGTCATTAGTCTTTTTTTTTCCTTGTTAATTTTAATATAATATAATTAGTTTTGATTAACTTTTGTTAAATTGTTAGTTTAGAATTTGTTTATAATTAGATTTGTTTTTTTAATTATTATTATTTTAATTTCAATTTAACTTTGATTTTATTTCCAATTTAATTTGGTTTAATATAATGTTGGTTATTAATTTCAATATAACTTTAGTTTCAATAAGTTTTAGATTAAGTGTATGTATTTTTTATATTAGCATTGTTTAGATATTGATTTTAATTCTAGTTAAATGTTAATTTAGAGTTGTGGTGCTTGTTATAAGCTTAGTTAGAATTTTTATTTTATCTTAACTTTGTTAATATAACTTGGATTCTACAGGATGTTATTTGACCTTGGCTGCAGTTTTGTTTGATATTTTGTAGGCTTATTAATTTATTTCAAGAATGGCGAATTTGATTTGGTAATAGCCTCGTGATTGACTGTTTGTTCATGGATTGTTAGCTTGTTAATGTTCTTGGAATTTTGATGCAATTTGTGACGAATAGTGGATCGAAGAGTTATCTGAATGAATATTCTGGTTAGTTCGATTGTTGATTCGCAAGGTTAAAGCACCTGAGTCCTACTGGAATTAATTGTGTGGATATTCTTGGTACTTATTATGGATATTCTTTTCTGAGCACTTGTGCGCGTATTGAAGAGGCAACGAACCTTCTCCGTTAGGTATCGCTGAGGCCCGATTTTACCTTGTTGCATGCTGTTGCATCTGGAAGTCCTACTGGTGTAGGCTCTGTTTGTGCATTGTTCGATTACTTCATGTTGCATTCTCATCTCCTTATCTTCATTCTTATTCATATTAATTCTTCTTCCTCATCTTCTTTCGTTCTTTCTTGACTTGAGGTGTGCTTAGGCCACCATGGCCATTCTTCTATCTTCTTCTTCTTTTCTTCTTTCTTTCTTCTTTAGGATAGGAAACCTCACTAACCCTTAGGACATCCATGCATGTTAACACTTAGGGTTATTTCGTCCCCCTTTAGAATTTTTCCTTTGTGATCCTTTGGTGCTTTCTCTTCTCATCTTCAAACTCAATTCTAATTCACTTAATAAAGGTTGAGTACTTTCATGTGACATGGGACTTTGCTATGAAATACTTGCACGCGTTCCGTTTCGGGGCGAGGTGTGAGTTATCACTCGTGGTGGATAGGTCTTAGCATGAATACCTCACAAAGAAAAGCTAAAAAAACACTTCTTAACCAAGAAACCACAAAAATACTTAATAATGGTAATAGGCCAGTATGCTTAAGCCTTCACTTGTGGGACCAGCTTTGGGGATTTCCTCCATAGATAGGTGTGCCTCTTGCGCATTCCATTTCGGGATGATGTGAGATGTACACATCCCATTGAGTAAGACTTAGGTACACTTACCTATGCAAACTTTCACTCATAAAAGCTTCTAAAAAAACACAAACAAACAATAAGCGTCTTTCCTTCGGGAATTCTTTTCTCATCTCCTTCGCTCCGAACGCGAACTTGCTCCTACTTGTCACTTTGCAAGACGGTTACGCACTCGTCGTCCGAGTCTGCAACACCTGAGCAATGGCATAGGAAGTTCAAGCCTTTTAATTCACAAGCAATTTCCTTTTAGTACCCCTAGTTAGGAGAACTACGGCGTCTCTGATCCTCATTATCCTGATGAGGTACGTAGGCAGCGGGGTAGGGCCCGTTCGAGCACAATCTTTATTTTCCCTACATTTTTCCTTTCAGTTCTTTTCTCATTTCTTTTCCAGTTCATTTCTTTTCTTTTGCTGCAGTTTTCATACCCTCACCCTTCGAAGCATTTTCTTTCGCAAGCGTGGATCCCGTCGGGTACGGCGGATGATCTGGGTTCTAATACCTTCCCAGGTCGTAACCGACTCCCGAACTCAGTCTCTTTGGTTCGTAGGACCTGTGTCCTTCCTCTTTATTTTCTTCTGGTTTGCGCATCATTACCATTCCATTTCTTCGGGATAAAAATGCCTGGTTGGCGACTCTATTCTTTTTCCGCGCCACTTTCGCGTTTGTACCAGGATGGAATTCCGAGGAGCGACAGCTGGCGACTCTGCTGGGGACGAGAACCCAAAATCTCTGGTTCCCCTGTGAGTCTCTCCTAGCGCTTGTGTTGTTTCTGTTTCATTGGGTGTTGTTTTTTTGCTGTTGTGTGTTGTTTTTTATTGTTGTTTATTTACAGCTTTATTTACAGCTTTATTTACAGTTTTCAGTAGTTATTTTCCGCATCATGTATATCATACTGGACTGTCTGGACTGTTTTTCTGTTTGGTGGGCTCGGGTGATACTGTTTCTGAGAGATAAGCCAAGTACCCGGCTTGAGTGCACTATAGGATTAGAGTGGACATATTGTACTCGCATGTGACATGATGAGTGGCGATGTGTTTCACACCCAGATTGCGACCGTCTTGGAAATATCTTGTGTGGGGATTTCCTCCACTTCGGGATAGGACCCTGATAGTTATGTGCATCTGGGGACCGATCATTGAGAACCTTTATGGAAACAACCCTTTCCAGTGGTGGCAGTGGCAGACCACATTTTGTGGCAAACCCATTCGCACCCGAGGGTCCACTGGGGACTCGCATAGGATGGCCTGGTTCTCTTATAGGAACTCAGTCAAAGCATCTGGTCGTATGACAATAGTATTGTATCCTACGGGCTGAATGTACTATTGTTTCTCGATTTCAGCGCTCGAAGCTGGGGATTTATAAGGGATGCTTGTTTTTCCCGGACTCAGCTGAGACCTCCCTGCGTAGTACATAATGCCGAACCGATTCCCTGATCTGGTCATGAGCCATTTCTCAGAAATGGTGAAAGTATTATTGCTATTTGGCTTTGAGAGTCTGTGATGTTTGACCCGGAGCATACCCATGAGATTGGGAGGGGTTTACAGGTTTGCAGGAACCCTCGACCTCAACATACCCTCATTACCAGTGCAGTTCTTTGTTTTGATCCGGTCACTATGATCCTGAAGTTATCGACCTTTGGTTCTCAGTTACTATTTTGGGTTATCATACAGAGATCTTGTGGTTACAGACACTCGATTCTTGGTCCAGTATTCCAGATTCCAGGCAGTTTCCAGCTGTGATCCCATGTCTTTGCATCTTTTGCATCATCATATTGCATTTGCATCTGCATTGCATATCCTTTTTCCAGAGAGCTCATCCTTCCTCTTTTGTCCATGATCAGCCAGCTAATTTCCCGGTACTCAGTTTGAGCAAGTGGTAACCGTTGGAAGACGAAAAAAGGTTGTTTGAAGCAAGACTGAGCAGTGTGAAGAACTAAGAAAAGGTCAGTTTGGAGGTCGTTGGTAGCTATGTCAGGGAACAACTGTCAGAATGTTGAGTTTCCACCCGGTTTCACCTCGATGACCAATCCCCTGTATGGTTTTTCTCCCGATGAGGATCTTTTGCAAGTGAACAACCTTACTCCAGCTCAGCCTGCATAGACCCCAATCTTGAATCAGAATGTACCTGAACCATCTGTTGTCCGAGGTGGACATTCATCTTCTTCTGATGCTACGGATTATCAGAGTTTTGCTTTCCCTATGCCGAACTTCCAAGGGGTAATCCCTCTTGTGAAAACCAAGGATCCACCAACTATTGATCCTACTGAAAGGTTTCGTGTGTTGGATGAGCAACTCAAAGCCTTAGCGGATCCTGATGCCTTTGGTTTTGATGCTCTAAACATGTGTTTGGTGCCTGGTCTTGTCATACCTCCAGATTTCAAAGCTCCAAAGTTCGAGAAATACACTGGTGTCAGTTGCACGAAGAGTCATTTGGTGATGTTCTACAGAAAAATGACTTCTCATGCCCGCAACGATAAGTTGATGATTCACTGTTTCCAGGACAGTTTAAGCGGTGCATCCCTAAGTTGGTATATGGATTTGGAAAGCAGTCGTATCCGATCATGGAATGATTTATCCAGAGCTTTCGTAAAGCAATACCAGTACAATATGGACATGGCGCCCTGTCGCATGCATTTGCAGAACCTATCTCAGAGAACAGGTGAATCTTTCAGAGAATATGCACAACGGTGGAGAGAATTGGCAGCCCAAGTGCAACCACCACTTTCTGACAGAGAATTAGTGGACATGTTCGTGGGCACGTTGCAAGGTCCGTATTTGGAAAGAATGAGTAGCATTGGGACGTTAAGATTCTCTGATTTGATGATAGTTGGAGTACGCATCGAGAGCCTGCTCAAAAGTGGAAAGATCCAAGAATTTTCGAATATCCTAGCTAGTGAAGATGGATCTGTTGGTAGTTCCTAAGGGGAAGAAGTGTATGACATCAGTGCAGTCATGGCCAATATTGCATATTCTGGACCAACATCTTCTCAGAGATCATCTTTTCCAGTATCTGGCTACTCTTACGGGCATTCGGCAATGCTCAGAGCACCATATCAGAAACCCTGGACTCCTCCTCGTCCAAATCTGCAAGCTCAGGGTCGAAGACCTCAGAATCAACTTCAGAGCCAGCCTAGACCTCGCAACAATCTGGAAAGAAGGAATGCTCCTCTTCATCCAGTTCCCATGGCGTACAGTGAACTCTTGCCACATCTAATTCAAAGCACATTGGTGGCTCCTAAGCCTCTCAAGCCGTTGTCAGAGCCGTACCCTCCAGAGTACAATCCTCATGAGAAATGTGGGTATCATGGGGGATCAAAGGGGCATTCAACTGAAGATTGCAAAGCTTTTCAAGCCAAGGTACAACAGTTGATCGACAAGTGCTACATATCCTATCCAGAAGGAAGCTTGGTTGTGCACATCAACCTCTCGCCTGTTTGAGTTTGAGGACTTCGGAGAAGCGTCTCTTGATTTCAGTGGCTCAGAGAAGATGTCATCAGAGTTGATGATCATTGTATCCTTTTATCATTTGCATTGTAGTTTCTTTCCTGTTAGCAGCTATTTGTCTTTTAAGCATTGTTATTTTGAATGGTAATGTTAATGTAGTGATCTTGCACTTTTTGAATCAATTATGTCGCATTCGCTCATTTTTCTTTACTTGCATTGAAAAAAAAAAAATTTGCATCCATTTACCTCCCATTTATTTCACTGTTGTTTAGCAGGTTTGAGGGAGGATGATGACAACTGAATACCCATAATTGTTGAAGGTATGCTTTCAGAGTAGAACCTGCTGACGATGTACAGGCATTGTTTCAATTCCCAAACACCGGAGATATAAGGGAGATAGACCCTCGTCAACCCCTTTGAGCCTTGAAGTAGGAGTTTCTTTTCTAAACGAAAAAACCCTCACGTTCGACCCGGGGCAGGGTAGTCATCAGTTAATTTGACTGTGCGTTCAAATTTCCAAAGGAGTGAGCATCCGAGGATCCATTACCTTTTCTTCAGTACACCTCAAGAGGTCAAGAGATGTGAAACCACAATGGTTATCCCTCAAACAACAAAGGAATGAGGCAGTCACGACCCTTTATGCAAGTCAAACAACCTGTGTCACACGATTTGTTCAAGAAGAAAAAAAAATCAAAAGCAAAAAAAAAGAGAAATAAAGCCTGCTAAGTCAAAAAAAAAAGGTGTGAAAACAGATGACTTAGGCAAAAGTAAGGGCATCCCGATGGACTTCAGAATCAAAAAATATTCAAAAAAAGAATCAGTCCAAGCAAAAGTTAGGGAGTAAAAGAATCAGAAAGAAAAATCTTTCATATGAACAAAGTCGTGTGACTATGGACACAAAGTCAGAAGGTGTGACTGTTACTCTAAGAAACCTCATTGGTGCATAAATTGTCAATGTCATTGGTTCCTCAACCATTACAAAACCCTTTCGAGAGGCGAGCGCTCAGGCCAAATTAGCTGAATTTAGGACTGGAAAACATCAAGGAGAATGGGTGGGCACAGATAAACTTTGAGCCATAAATCCTTCTTTCTAAAACCGTGAACCAGACCACGTCATAACCCTTGAAAGTCCTAATTGAATCAGGTTCTATTCTGGAAGCATACTGCGACAAGGTTGCGTAAACTGACTCCTAACGATTTGCTAACTCAGCGCTACGTTTGGACTAACAGTCCATTCATCACACACTGTCACAACATTAAAGTAAATAAATTTTCAAAACCTGCATGAGCATCGCATTAAAATTACCATTTGTAAATGAACAGTTTTAATTGCAAGTCAGTCCGTGACACCAGGGAAGTTCCTACAAAGTGCAATCATGAGGGAACTTGATCATTCAACAATGATGACCAAACTCAAGAGCATCTTGTTAGCCTATGGATCAGGGGCAGGTTATCCAATGGTTTTGTCGACAAAGGAATCAGTCAGGGTAAGGCAAGCTCCCAAGCATCAGTTGATTGAAGGAACGTCATTCAAAAGTCAGTTGATCAGAGCTGAATCTACCAAACAGGGGCAGGCCACCCGGATTTTCTGCTGACCAAGGATATATTCTTCCAATGCTCAGTCAGAATGAGTCAAGTCGCTTCCATGCTCATACCGGGGCAGAACAATTCCAGAGCTCACCAAGTGCAACTCTCCTCGAGAGAACATCCAAGTCTGTTATTCCAAGAATTGGCTAATCAGTGGCAGTCTGTTCAGAGACTCGCCAGACTGGGGCAACTTTAGCTACACAGAGCCAGTTATATTAGAAGTCTTCGAGTTCAAGACGAGTATCGGGAAATCGTGCTACCCACCCTCGCCTTTGTCACCCTTCTCAACCAGAAGCCTTGTCGCTAAGACCTTTCTTCCCATCCTTGGGAGTTTTTCTAGCTTTTCATGAGCATTGCATAAATCATTTGCATACCTAATTATGTCGCTTCGCTCGAGCATATAGAGCATACACATCATAAGTGCATTGGGCATACCCCCGTATCATCAGTATCACACCCAGGGCCCCGTAACCCCAGCTTATCAACAATCCAAAGTCCAGTTCCCGTCTGGAAAACAAACCCAAAGTCCAGTTCTCGTCTGGCAAACCAACTTCAAATACCAGTTCTCATCTGGTAGGTGAACCTTTTTACCAGTTCTCGTCTGGTCACCTTTTCATTTAACCGGTTGAACGCCAGTTCTCATCTGGTAGTCATTTTTTTCCAGAGTCAATTCTCGTTTGACAATGAAACCCAAGGAGTCAGTTCTCGTTTGACGACTTATTCTTTGTCCATCAGTTTTCGTCTGTTGGCCTATCTTCAATAAACCGATTCTCATCTGATAATCCACCTTCAAAGTCCAATTGCTTGGCAACCAAAAAATAAAATTATACCAAAAATATCTATTAACCTGGCCTTGCGCCCAACCATCTGTGTTTCATATCTTTAGCATCATGAGCATACGTCTACATCTTGCGTCATTTGCATTGCATCTTCATACTGCGTGATTTATGTTCTTTCTGGTGTGGGGGAAAGAACCATTACAAGACGCAATCTGGGGCAGTTATCTCAAGATCTGATGAATTTCTGCGAGAGTTTGAAGACACTGGGGCAATTCTGGATGCCATGTCTTCTGTAAAATCCTCTGAAGACAATCTTTTTCATAGACGATGCAATCTGAGGAAATTTGAAGAGTAAAGGGATGCTTGTGCACTCTTGATAATCAATAGGCAACTATTGAGCTCAGAGATTTGAAGCATTGTGTTAATCCTCAGGGAATGTCTGGTATTTATTTTCCCAACAGGGCATTGGAAGTTTATTTCTTCCCCGAGCATAAGATTTTCTTTCAGCCGACAAAATTTCCTCCCTAGAAGTTGGTTATTCTCATTCAGGCAAAGTCCAATATTCATTGACATATCTTCCCAACACAGTCGTCATACTATACTTGGGGCATATTTTGGCTTATTCTATTTCTCCAGCAAAGTCCCTCCTCAGCAGGGTATTGCCAAATCTTTTCTCAACCATGCCAGAAGGTTGACATCCCTAGCTGAGTTAGAGCCGATAATATCCCTAGCAGAACTTCAAGGCTATTTGAATCGTTCTCACCCCCAAGCAGAATTATCTTTCCACAACAAAGTATTCCCACCAGGCAGCTGAAAGCCTTGCTTCCTCACAGAGCTTAGAATGTCAGAATTTGTTCCCAGCAAGAGTTTGACGAAGCATTTTTCCCAGCCGAGTCTGAAGATGGTTATTCCCCACAGAGCTTCATAATTGGGATTCACTCCCATCATTGAAATATTCCCCAGTGAAGTTGCCATTCTTTTGGTTAGTATGATAATACAAACAGGTATCCATCACCTCAGTCAGAGTTAGGTGTCAAAGCCTATTAACTTGTTCTTCCCCTGCAGAGTTGTAACTCTTGTGGCCAATCAGGCATTTGTTTGTTGCTCGTCTGCATCTTTCCAGCACTCGTCTGTGTTCATACTTTATTGCTGCTCGTCTGCATCTTTCCAGCACTCGTCTGTGTTCATACTTTATTGCTGCTCGTCTGCATCTTTCAACAGTCGTCTGTGTTATCCCTTTGGTATTTCTCGTTTGCTCTCCCCAGCAGTGGTCCATGATTACCTTGTTGTTGCTCATCTGCAATTTTCAACACTGGTCTGTGTTTGACATATAATCTTGGCTGTTGCTCGTCTGTATTTCTCAGCACTCGTATGTGTTTTGATGTTCTGATGCCTGTTGAAGCTTGTCTGCTTTGTTTGGATACTCGTCTGTATCATTTCCGGCACTCGTCTATGTTGGTTATCTGGTTGAAGCTCGTTTGCTTTGTTTGGATACTCGTCTCTATCATCCCCATCACTCGTCTGTGTTAGCTTATACCTGTTTGTGTGGATTTGTTGATTATCCTGGTACTATTCTGTATTACTACTCCAAATGCTCGTCTGTGTTTGAATTTCTGGTATTCGTCTATACCAGTGGCTGGTACTCGTCTGTATCATCGCCTGAAGCGCTCGTATGTGTTTCTCAGATCATCGGCTGATACTCGTCTGTATCATGGATTTATGGCACTCGTCTGTGTTATCTTGATGATCATCCAATACTTGTCTGTATTGAAGAGGTTTCAAATCCTGACAGTGGGAATTAATGTCAAAATGGTTACCGGTCCTGGCGTAACAGGTAAATCCGAAGGAGGCTCGTCTGTCTCAGGCACCAATTATTGTTGCTGCACCTGGCGTCACAGGTTTGTTCAAAGAAGACTCGTCTGTCTTATACCATATATCCACGGATAATATATGAAGAAGGTTCGTCTACCTTGATCATGCATGTCTATCCTACAGACCTTAGTGCATTACCGGTCCTGGCGTAACAGGTATATCCGAAGGAGGCTCGTCTGTCTCATGTCATATGTTCTTGCAGTGTTTGAGGACTCGTATGTCCAGCTCCTGGCGTAACAGGATTGATTGTTAGAAGACTCGTCTGTCTTAGCATTCTTATTCCAGATATCAGTTTCAACTTGGAAGAAGCTCGTCTGCTTTTTCTCCCCTCTAGTCACCAAAGCGTCATTTGGTTGGGCTTATTTCCCAGTGTTGCTTTCTTCGTCAGAGTGCAAATTTCTGGTCTTCTTAGTATTCAATCACAGTTTATCTTGAACGGTCGATAGCCCGTGCTACCGTCCTTTTCAGATTAACAATTGTTTGAATAGGGGCAGCTGTAATACCCCCAAATTTGCCCTCTGGTTTTCTATCTTTGTCTGTTTTCCATTTTGAATCTCATCTGCATTTCCATTAGATCATACATTAGGTCATACCATTTGCATATGCTTCTGAGACACGGGATCATTATTTTATGAGAATTAGGGTTTCACATCTCATTCGCAGATTATCAGAAGAGTTCAAGTCTTTGGTTATGCATCCATTTGTGACATCATGATCTTGTGTTAGGGTTTATTTCCCTAATTCAGCGATATTCAAGGGTTTCATTTCAAGCATGTTTATTCAATCATGGTTCAATCAAGATGCGTATGGAGAGTATATTCAAGTTTATTCCAAACTTTGTTCAATTTCAAGTTCATGACCAATTCTAATTCAAGTTTCTATCAATTTCTCAAGTTCATCTATTCCCATCCATTATCCGAGTTTTCTCGCTAGTCGTATTTCATCCGACTAATCCATTTTAAGCCCAATTTAATTTTAGACCCATAAACCATTTTCCAATCATTTTTCTATTCTCATATTCAAATAACCATTTATCCTTTTTATCCATTACCAATTCTAATAATCCATTTTAATTTCATTTTCCACTATCTAATTATCCATTTTTTATATACCATTTTCACAAACCATTCTTACTATTTCCATATGCAAATTAAACCATTTTCACCATTTTATTGTCAAATAAAAAGCCCACATCTTTTTTTTACAAGGCCCATCTCTTATTCATATTTTTGAAGATACAAAGAAAAATAGAAAATAAACACACAAATGAGCACCATTTATTGTTGTTGGGATGAGTTTTCACACAGCTTGTACCCCACATGTTTCCACCATTTCGTACTAACAAAAAAAATAGCCTCATCGCCACACTCCAACAAATTCCTTACAGCAGATTCATTCACAGCTTTTCTTTCTCTCTATTTTTTTTCTCTGGCCCCACACCATAACAAAAGTTCATACGAGGCTGATACCACCCACATAGACTCACCAATTTATGCTTTTCACCAGCTAGCAACACGCACAAAAACACACACAACTCTTGGAAATCAAAGACGGAAACCATCCATAACAACACAACATCATTTTTCTCCTCTTGACATTTTTCTGAAAAAATAAACACAGCAAAGACAATATGGCACGCAAAAATCCGCACTCCCTTATCACAAAACAGAAACATTCCCAGCTCACTTTTCAATTTGATCACACCATTTTCAACACTCTTCATCATACATCAACAACACCATACGACATCCCTCAAACACATTTCAACCCCGCACCAAAACCTCACCTCAACAGCAAAAACCTCATCAATAACAATCCATCACTCTTCTTCATCACCCAACAACACCATACGGAATCACCTTCAAACACACCACCCTCACCGCCTTCATCCAACAACACCAACAGAGAATCAGAAACGAATAGAAGAAGGGGATGAGGAGGAGGAGGAGGCCATTTTGATTCTTACCGTGACATCACTGACCATGTTGAATCGAAGCAAGGAGAGGCATCGAGATCTTGAGATCTCCTCCGATTGCCATTCGCCACCGAAAAAGGACATCTCTCCGCTTGCATCTCCGACTCACCGCTCCAGTCATGGCTCTCACCGTCGTCGATAATATCTGAGCCGCCGTTGATGGTAGTCGAAGAAGAAGAAGACGCTAAGAGAAGGCCGAATCACGAAGCGGATGAGCTCGGAACGGTAATTAGTTGTCGATGAACACCACCGTTGCTGTTGAGGATTGGAAGCAAGCTGAGACGAATATGATGACACTTTGATTTTTAGAGAAAACAACAGTGTCGGTCGCGCTTTTGTTTTTGCATTTTCTTCTTCAGAGTAGGAGAAGCAGGGGTCTCTTTATTTATTTATTTAAATTTCTTTTTTAATACGCAAACCCTTATTTTGTTTTTTTAGACTTATTTTGTTATTTCTTTTAAGGTTTGCTGCATTGTGGTTTGGGTTTATAAACCCAGGGTCTTTTTTTTTGCTTCTGCCGCCCCATCTTGGGGAGTTCTCGCCTCCCCCTCTTGCTATTTCTTTTTGTTTTTTTGTCATTAGTCTTTTTTTTTCCTTGTTAATTATAATATAATATAATTAGTTTTAATTAAATTTTGTTAAATTGTTAGTTTAGAATTTGTTTATAATTAGATTTGTTTTTTATTATTATTATTATTATTTTAATTTCAATTTAACTTTGATTTTATTTCCAATTTAATTTGGTTTAATATAATGTTGGTTATTAATTTCAATATAACTTTAGTTTCAATAAGTTTTAGATTAAGTGAATGTATTTTTTATATTAGCATTGTTTAGATATTGATTTTAATTCTAGTTAAATGTTAATTTAGAGTTGTGGTGCTTGTTATAAGCTTAGTTAGAATTTTTATTTTATCTTAACTTTGTTAATATAACTTGGATTCTACAGGATGTTATTTGACCTCGGCTGCAGTTTTGTTTGATATTTTGTAGGCTTATTGATTTATTTCAAGAATGGCGAATTTGACTTGGTAATAGCCTCGTGATTAACTGTTTGTTCATGGATTGTTAGCTTGTTAATGTTCTTGGAATTTTGATACAATTTGTGACGAATAGTGGATCGAAGAGTTATCTGAATGAATATTCTGGTTAGTTCAATTATTGATTCGCAAGGTTAAAGCACATGAGTCCTACTGGAATTAATTGTGTGGATCTTCTTGGTACTTATTATGGATATTCTTTTCTGAGCACTTGTGCGCGTATTGAAGAGGCAACGGACCTTCTCCATTAGGTATCGCTGAGGCCCGATTTTACCTTGTTACATGCTGTTGCATCTGGAAGTCCTACTGGTGTAGGCTCTGTTTGTGCATTGTTTGATTACTTCATGTTGCATTCTCATCTCCTTATCTTCATTCTTATTCATATTAATTCTTCTTCCTCATCTTCTTTCGTTCTTTGTTGACTTGAGGTGTGCTTAGGCCACCATGGCCATTCTTCTATCTTCTTCTTCTTTTCTTCTTTCTTTCTTCTTTAGGATAGGAAACCTCACTAACTCTTAGGACATCCATGCATGTTAACACTTAGGGTTATTTAGTCCCCCTTTATAATTTTTCCTTTGTGATCCTTTGGTGCTTTCTCTTCTCATCTTCAAACTCAATTCTAATTCACTTAATAAAGGTTGAGTACTTTCATGTGACATGGGACTTTGCTATGAAATACTTGCACGCGTTCCGTTTCGGGGCGAGGTGTGAGTTATCACTCGTGGTGGATAGGTCTTAGCATGAATACCTCACAAAGAAAAGCTAAAAAAACACTTCTTAACCAAGAAACTACAAAAATACTTAATAATGGTAATAGGCCAGTGTGCTTAAGCCTTCACTTGTGGGACTAGCTTTGGGGATTTCCTCCATAGATAGGTGTGCCTCTTGCGCATTCCATTTAGGGATGATGTGAGATGTACACATCCCATTGAGTAAGACTTAGGTACACTTACCTATGCAAACTTTCACTCATAAAAGCTTCTAAAAAAACACAAACAAACAATAAGCGGCTTTCCTTCGGGAATTCTTTTCTCATCTCCTTCGCTCCGAACGCGAACTTGCTCCTACTTATCACTTTGCAAGACGGTTACGCACTCGTCGTCCGAGTCTGTAACACCTGAGCAAGGGCATAGGCAGTTCAAGCCTTTTAATTCACAAGCAATTTCCTTTTAGTACCCCTAGTTAGGGGAACTACGGCGTCTCTGATCCTCATTATCCTGATGAGGTACGTAGGCAGCGGGGTAGGGCCCGTTCGAGCACAATCTTTATTTTCCCTACATTTTTCCTTTCAGTTCTTTTCTCATTTCTTTTCCAGTTCATTTCTTTTCTTTTGCTGCAGTTTTCATACCCTCACCCTTCGAAGCATTTTCTTTCGCAAGCGTGGATCCCGTCGGGTACGGCGGACGATCTGGGTGCTAATACCTTCCCAGGTCGTAACCGACTCCCGAACTCAGTCTCTTTGGTTCGTAGGACCTGTGTCCTTCCTCTTTCTTTTCTTCTGGTTTGTGCAGCATTACCATTCCCTTTCTTCGGGATAAAAATTCCTGGCTGGCGACTCTATTCTTTTTTCGCGCCACTTTCGCGTTTGTATCAGGATGGAAATCCGGGGAGCGACACAAGTACGACATCCATTATACTTCACAAAAATTTATCAAAGAAAGTATCTTGTCAGACTATCTTGCACAACAATCAATTAATGATTACCAACCAATGAGGTTTGGTTTCGCTGATGAGGAAATCATATTCCTCAAAGCTAAAGACTGCGAGGAACCACTCTCGGAGGAAGGGTCAGACCCTGAATCCAAATGGAGTCTGATGTTTGATGGGGTTGTCAATATGAATGGTCGCAGAGTTAGAGCAGTTCTCGTCATTCCTGAAGGAGTTCATATGCCCTTTACTAGTCGGGTGACTTTTGGATGCACCAACAATGAAGTAGAATATAAGGCTTGTATCATGGGGATTGAGGAGGCAATTAACTTGCGGGTTAAGACCCTCGATGTATTAAGAGATTCAGCCCTGGTAATCAATCAAGTTAATAGGAGTTGGTATACCCACCAGCCTAATATAATCTCATACAAAGACTACACAAGAAGACTGTTGACTTTCTTCATAACCGTGAAATTTTACCATATACCTCGTGATGAGAATAAGTTTGTCGAGCTTTAGGAACATTGTCCTCTATGATTAAAGTAAAGAGTTGGAACTTGAGGTGGGTGTTTCACTGAGTCCCACGGGAAGTCTTGTGCAATGTATTGCTGGGTTGTTCTGTTTCGACTTAGTTATTTTTGAGAGGAACCTTTGTACTTGTAGAATTGTTATGCTTGACCCTTAGAGCCGAGAGAACTCTAAGATAGGGAACCCACTGAGATGTTTTATCTCACCCCATGTTGATGTTGTTATTTCAGGTACTTCAGGTTCCGCTAAGGGTAAGGATAAGGTGACTTGATTATCCTTACTAGTTGATGGCTTAGTCATCCGCTGTGGATTTTTGAGATCTTCGGATCTAGTTCTTAGATCTTTTTGTAGTTGAACATCTTGTACTATTTTATAGCCTTGTTTAGTACCTTATGTTGTAGTGGCTATATTTATACAATGTGTTGCTAAGAACTTATTTGTATTTCAGTACCAAATTATTAATATTATATATGAAAAATATGCTTCATGTATGTCTTTTGTATATGGGTATTACAATGCCATTTAGTCATATAAATTATATTATCTTATTTTCTTTAATTAATTTAATCCTAACTAATTTTATTTACTCCAAATAAAGATTAGTAAGTCCATCAAACTAACATTCGTCAAATATATTCCTCCGACACGTCACTAAACTCAATCGTTCTCACTAAGAATTCAATTAAAATTTATAATCAACTCAAATAATCAAATAAATAATCATTCTAGAAATAGGGGCATTACACATGTCGGTTGTTAGGACCAACTGAGCTATCGCTAGGTCTAATTGTAATTTTATATAAGTTTTTCTGTGGTCCATGGTCGAGCAAGTTCTTCCTCGTTCAAGCTTTCGAGGTAATAGGCTTTGTTGCCATTTTTGCACGGACGCGGTAATGGTCTTCCCAGTTCACGGTAAGTTTTCCCTCGCGTGGATTTTTTTGAACTCCGCAGGACTATATTATTGACTTGGAACTCACGTTTTATGAATTTGGTGTCATACCACAAGGTTATTTTTTTAATTTAATGAGGCCTCACGGAGAGCTTACCCTGACCGAATTTATTCGACCAGGTCGAGTTCCTCTCGTAGAGCCTCATTGTTCATTCCCCATCTAGAGGATATTCTATTCGCCTAGATGGTTCTCTGATTTCTACTAGAATAACTGCCTCGGTTCTATAGGCTAATCTGAAAGGAGTCTCCCCGGTGGTCGAGTGTGGCATTGTTTTGTAGGCCCAGAGCATGTTGTGTAGCTCCTTGGCCCACCTCTTTTTAGCTTCACCCAAATCTTCATTTTATGCCCAGCAGGATGGCTCTATTCGTGGCTTCATCATGCTCGTTCATTTGTGGGTGCTCGACAGATGTGAAATGTTGTTTGATGCCTAGTTTGGCGACAAATTCTTGGAAATTCTTGTCGGTAAAATGTATCATGTTGTCGGTGACAGGCATTTGTGGTATGCCAAATGGGGAAAGATTGTTTCTTTTGTAGAAACGAAAGATATTATAGTGAAGGGTCCAAGGATGTCCATTCCCCACCAGACGAAGGGGCACGGGGACGACAAAGTTTTGATCTCGTTGGGCGGTGCCAAATGCATGTCCCTGTGTCGTTGGTACTTGTCACATTTTTTACATGCTCTTTCATGTCATGTTGCATGGTGGGCCAGTAATATCCTGTTCATAGGGCTTTCCGCACGAGGGACCTTCCTCTGAGGTATTGAATGTTGATTCCTTAGTGGATTTCTTGTAAGATGTGGGAGACCTTGATCTCCTCGACACACTTTAAGATATGGATGGAGAATCTCCGTCTATAGAGTTTTTCCTCAACTAGGACGTAGGAGAAGGCCCTATGTTTAGTCACGTTGGCGTCTTTCTAGTCTATAGGCAGTTCACATGTAGTGAGGTAGTTGTACACTGAGGTCATTCAGCAGTTGTTATCATTGATAGCGTTGATGTCGAGTAGCGCAAATGGTTTTTCTATGCTTGGGTGAGGGAATATTTCCTAGATGATGGATTTGTTCCCGCCCTTTTTTCCTCGTGCTCGCCAGTTTAGATAAGACGTTTTCCCGTGTGTTGTACCCACAAGGAACGTGTTTGAACTCCCAAGAATCGAATATTTTCACCATTTCTTTGACCAGGGTTAAGTATTCATCGAGTTGTCATTTTTGTCTTGGTACTCTACCCGTACTTAGAAAGCGACAAGATGAGATCTAATGAAGATATTTACCTCTTTCGTGCCTAGATCCTCGACCAAGTGTAGCCCTGCGAGGAAGGGTTCATATTCGGCTTGGTTGTTTGAGGTTGGAAATTATAAGGCTAGGGAAACCTCAATTAGAATTCCAATCTCTTTTTAGAGGATGATGCTCGTACCACATCTTGCAGAGCTCGATGCCCCATCTATGAAGATGACCCACTTGTGAGCTACACTTATCGAGGAGGCAATGGAGGTCATCTCCGCTACGAAGTCAGACATAACTTGGGCTTTAAGAGCCTTTCTGCTTTTGTATTGGATGTCGAATTTCAAAAGTTCCAAGGACCACTTGAGCATCCTTACGACCATGTCGGGACGTCCGAGCAGTTGTTTTATGGATTGATCTGTTTGCATGAAGATCGTGTGGGTTAGGAAGTAATGTCTTAACCTCCTTGCCACATTAATGAGGGTTAGTGAGACTTTCTTGATCTTTTGGTATCTAAGTTTTGTACCTTGTAGGGCTTTGCTCGTAAAGTATATCAACTTCTGTCCATCAGGGGTTTCACGAATGAGGGTTGCACTCACGGCTTCGACTGTGACATCGATATAGAGGTAGAGTGTCTCCCCCTCGTCTGGTCGGGAAAGAACCAATGATTTTGAAAGGGGTTGCTTGAGGTGGAGTAGGGCTTGCTCACACTCCCTAGACCATTCGAAATTCACTTCCTTGCAAAGGAGTTTGAAGAATGGAAATGCATGTTGGGCCTATTTGGCCATGAAGCGAGACAACGAGATGAGCAACTTGTCTAGGGATTGTATGGATTTCTTTGAACTTGGTGTAGGAAATTCATAGAATGCCCGACACTTGTCGGGGTTGGCCTCGATTCCTCGTTCTATCACGTAGAAGTTGAGGAACTTTGCTGCTCGAATGCCAAACATGCATTTCTCCGGGTTGAACCTCATTTTGCAACTCCTCACCTAGTCAAAGACCTTTCTTATGTGGAACACATGGTCGTATTCCTCTTAGGATTTCACGATCATATCTTTCATGTAAACCTTGAGCATATCCCCGACCTCATCTTGGAAGACTCTATTCATCATCTGCTGATACGTCACACCAGCATTTTTCAGGCCGAATGGCATTACATTGTAGTGGTAGTTGCTTGACTCGGTCATGAAGGTCATGTGTCTTTTTTCTGTTTTCGACATGGGGATTTGGTTGTACCCAGAGTACGCATCCATGAAGGACAAAATTTTAAAACCTGCAAAATTGTCAACTAATTTATCAATGTTAGGCATGGGATATGCATCTTTGGGGAATGGTGTAACACCCCATTTCTACCCGAAGATTATATTGAAAAATAGAGTATTAAAAATTGAACCAACAAGTACACAAATAGGATGCTACATTTTTCAACTTATAAAAACTTCATTTAATTTCATAAAATTGATATATAACACCTTTGGTTCAGAAGAAACTAAAATAACAACTTTTATTCATTTTTGAAACCAAAATAACTTTTACAACTATGCAACATAAATAACTTATCAACTTGAACAACATAAACAACATAACCGACATAAATAATGCAACACAGATGCGACTCAAATATTCATATGCATGTGGTACCATTGGTGTAAAACTCCTAACTTAAAATATACCAGGTTATCGAGGTATCTGCAAGGCATAAGCCTTCAACTTAATAATTTGGCCAATTTACCGAGGCATCAAGGCATAAACCTTCAACTTTCAACTTAGTGTCAATCCAGGCCAACATGGTGTGAGCAACGACTCCGACATAATATAAAAATGTACCATATGACATACACAACTTAACAACACAAACAACATAACAATATCAGCAGCACAAACAACTTATAAGACATGAACAACTTAAAATCAATGTTGGCTTATCAAGCCTCCAACATGAACAATTCATAAATTTCTCCGTAAACCGAAAACAACTTATCCATTCAACTGTACCTACAACTCGACTTTCCAACAATATTTCAACAAAAACAATACAACAAAGTCAACAACTAAACCACCCGACCTACCCAGACGATTTTTGTTAAATTTCGGGTAACTAAGTTTTTCGCCTAATTCGGCTAAACCGACTAAACCAATATTGTTTTAATGTTTTGCGGTTAATACAACTCTTTATCAAATTCTGTCAAAACACCGTGTTCTGATAAAATTTTATCTGTCATAAGATTATATTCTCGATTTTGTTTTTCAGTTAACACCAAACACATTGTTACTACCAATTATTCTGTTTTCTCTTCACTACTGCTAATTATGCCCTGCTTCTGATTCCAAAACTTAACACTAATTCTAATATTTAAAAAAAAACATTATTTATGAATTTATTATGTTTAGAATTTAGAATCACCAAATTATGAAACAAGTTTAAGTGGATCAATTAATTGAATTATGCATAAAATAACTGAGTGACTCCTTCCCAATGCAGGGCGGCTTGCGCCACCCATTTCTTATGAAAGCATGTGTCCAATGCCACTTATCCTTCCTTGGTGGCCACTAAAATGTGGCTTGCATCACCAAGATATGGCCTGCGCCATATGATGCTTTAGGGAGAATGGCTCCCGCCACCTCACCTGGTGGCTCTCTCCACATCATCTCATCCCACTTTGGATGACCGGAACCACCCCTATTTAAATGGTGGATGGCCTGCGCCACCCGTACATTTATGCACAATGTTCATCATCCCCAATTCAATTTTTCCATAGAATTACGACTTTGCATCAGCATACTAAAAATCAACATTTACAGGACCAACTTATGGACAACAGTATCATCATCAACAAATCAACAAATTTCACACGAAAATATTATCACAACACACAGTATCAGAATTTCATAAATTGACATCAACATCAAACAAACACAGTAACATATAACTACCCAATCCTAGTACCAATTATCTTACTCAGTTATAAAGATTGAATCCACCCTTACCTTAATTGATGACAGCTCAAATCTCTGATCGACTCTTCTGACTTGTTCCGACGATAACAAATCTCGTAACCGCTTTCTCCAACTTTTCCTCGTTCTTCTATTCTCACGATCTTCCTCTTCTTACTGATACTTCTCAACCTAACTAATTCTTCTTTTCTTTCTTTTTATTAAAATATTATTAATCCAATATAACAACTAATAGGCCTAAGTCATACACCCCTTAAATGATAATTCTGACGCAATCTAATCCCATCAACCAACACACTCCAATAATCAATAATATCACTTCTAATATTATTTCTCTGACTTTCCGACTTAACAACTTAATTTACCACAACACAAAATCAACCGAATAATAATTCACAAATAATTACTTTTTCCCAACTTAATCGATTAACTACCGACTATCAACCAAATGGCCCAAACAATCCAATCAACATATTCAACAAGAGCCGGAAAATATTCAACTTCATTTTACACAATTTAAATCAACCCAATTAACTCATTAAACTCAAACCAACTTAGAAACATTCACCTAATATTCTGATATTTCGGAAATCAACTTGAATTAACTCAAATGCACAAAGTAACGCAAATCAACACAATATAATACAATTATATTTAGTTAAATAATTAATTAAATAAATAGGCATTACAAATGCTTTGTTAAGATAGGTATAATCAACACACATATGTCACTTTCCATTAGATTTCTTAATTAGTATGACATTAAACAACCAACTTATGTAATGGGCATCAGGAATAAAATTTGCCTCTAAGAGGTCTTTCACAGCTTTTTCGGCAACCTCCGCTTTCTCGGGAGACTGCTTACGTCTATGTTGTGCTACTTCCCATAACGGTAGGATCTATGATGAGCTATATGCAGTAGACCTCAGGGTCGAGTTCGGGCATCTATGCGGTACTCAATGCGAACAAGTCAGCGTCTTCTCTCAGGCAGGCCTTGAGTTACTTCCTCTCCAAGTCAGAGAGTTTGGTGCCAATCTTCACGCCTTTCTCCGGGTCGTTGCCAAGGAGGATGAGCTCGAATTCCCTGTCTGGGATGGGGAACATAGGATGGGGAGGTTCCCTGGTGTCAGCTGGTATCATTCGGGCATCTCATTCTTTTTTTCCTTCAAGTCGTCCTCGGTGAGGCGATTGTCGAGATCGATAGAGTTGACACGAGACGATGGCTTATGCTCCTTGATCTGAGCTTTATTGTTGGCAGTATTGGGTGTCATGTTAATCAAGGTATGTCCCTTTGTGGTCTCTTCGAAGCATCTTCTCACAGCTTCAATATCAGTGTACGTGTTGAGTGACGACGTGACCCAACTTTGTATATTACTTCATCTTCAAGTGAACCGTGGATGGCATGGTGGCCAACTCGTCCATAATTGGTCTTTTTATAATGCATTGGTATAGAGATGGACATTCTATAACTAGGAACTTTAATTTGACTGCTCTGGCGGTTTCTTCTTCCCCGAAGGTGACGAACAACTAGACATAGCCCCATGATATAGTCGTTACGCCATTGAAACCTTACAGGTCGGAATCTATGTATGGTGTCAAACGTTGTTGGCCGAGCTGGAGAGCCCATAAACTTATGAGCGTATATGATGTAGATAGATCTCCCTTGGTCGACCAAGATGTGGCATACTTTGAAGTTCGCCATTTTTTCTCTCACGAGCAAAGGGATGCTGGAGTTGGGGGATCCTCTTGGCATCTCCTCGAGGTAGAATATGATGGGGTTAGATTTTCCTCGGAATCTTCCCTGTGTTGAAATCTGTTTAGGGCTAGCATTTACCTGCTCATCAAATTTCCTTTTCATCAACCCCACGATGAATTCGTTGAATCCCCCGCCAAATATGACCCTAGCGGAGGGGAAGTTTTCTCAGGTGTTGTACGTTGCTAAGTAGGAGGGTTCTTCGACCTTGTTGGGGAAGTAAAAGTCCTCAAGTTGGGAGACGCATATGAAGACTTTAAAAGGGGAACTGTTAGAGGGTGGTGTGTCCTTATTGACCCTTTTTGTCTCACGGGCGTCCTAACAAGGAGGCTCGTTCCTCTTGGTGTACTATTTCAAGCGCCCTCCATGATAAAGATCTTAATTTCATTCTTAAGATGGACACAATCCTCGATGATATGGTTGTGGCTCTTGTGGAACCAAAAGTACTTAGATTTGTCAGTGTTTTCCTTGGGAAAGCGAACCCCTCCCTGTTTAAACTTCTAATTTACACACTCAACCAGAATGCGCTTGTGGGGAGCGGTTAGCAACGTGTATTCGACGAATCGATATGTTGGTCCCCTGTGCTTACGAGAGTTGCGCTGTTTTTTATATTTCCGTTTCTCCCTGCCATGTTGCGGAACAAAGGGGTCCTCGTACTTCGAGGTTCTTGGATCATCCTAGTTTCGTAAGTTTCAAGCATTATGGGCAGCCTCTTTCTCCTCGTACTAGATGTAGGGCTGGTATTTGTGGAGGAGCTCATCCAGCGAGTGAGGAGGTTTGATGTTGACCACCTTGGCAAAGTAACTACATAGAAACTATACCTTTTTGAGTAGGTACCTTTCATGAGGTCAGTCATAGGGACCTCAAATACTTATTGATTAAACCTCTCAATATAGGCTCTAATGGATTCATTTTTCCCTATATGATGGCCTAGATTGTCGCCTTGGACTTCAATTGTCGTCGGGAGACGGTGAAATGTTTGGTGAACAACATTTTCAATTTCCTCCAAGAGGTGATAAATTTCGGGACTAGGCTTTTGTACCATGCCATAACTCCCTTCCTTAGAGTCGTGGGGAACAATCTTCTCTTGACGGCACCATCGAAATTGTGGTAGTAAAGCATAACATTGAAGCTCTCGATGTGATCTTATGGGTCCATTGTGCCATCATAGGTTGTGGGAGGTGGAGGTTTTTAATTCTAGGGGGATTTGAGTCTCTATAGCTCGAGACAGTGGGTGGCAGGGACCTTCTTCGTCGCTTAGGACTGGTGACGGGGATAGATCGTACCGGGGACTTCTGTTGCAGTGTGACAAATTCCTAGGTTAAGCTCTCGACTTGTTCGGTTGACCGAAAACTTTTATCTTCTTAGTATTGGGGGAGCGTCGCTCCTTATGGGGAGGAGTCTGGCCACTCTTCTTGGTAATTATGGGTTAGGGCCTCTCTAACGTGGGAGATGCCCGAGTTAGCACGATGAAGGGCTTAGAGACCTATCTCATCGACGTCTCTACGGGGGAGAGCGTGAATGGGGTTCTTATCATTGCGGGGATGGGCTTCGAGAATCGAACCGTCGACGTCTCCACGGGGGAGATCGTGAGCGACGATCATTCTCCACCATGGAAATTAGTTCATTCTAGGCCAAAATCATGTATTTAGTCTAGTTAAGTGCCATGATCAGGGCCACCATGATAGGGTCGGTGTTAGGAGGCACAATAATTGGTTCGTAAACTCTAGGTTCATGTACTGATGGGAGATGTTGTGTGACGCGGTCTGCTCTTCCCTAGGGTCACCTTCCTTGTTAATGGTCTCATTATTGTTATTGTTCTTGTTGTCGATAGTGAAGGTAGCGAAAGTAATGTCATGCACGTGTCCGTCAACGTATTAGTTAGTCATGATGATCGGTATTTTTGGAATGAATGCTTTAGTGTTTCGGTTTCAAGGAAGAAAGAAGAGGGAGCAAAGAGTTCCCATAAACGATGTCATTGATCTCACCCGATCAGAATGGATCGTCAGTGACCTGTAACACGTAGATTATGCGGTTAGAGGAGGTGTACATACAAGGAACCCCAATGCTATAGTGAGAATCAAAATGAAGAAAGGAAAGTACATAAGGCAAGAGAAAGTGATTAAGAATACCTAACCCTCTTGTGAACAGGGGTATTTATAGAAGACCCCCGACGTTAGGCCAAGGTCTCCATCATGGACTGGATTCTCAGGCCCATAATGAAAGACTGCCATGATCCTACATGAAAGTAAGGGAAGACCAACATGTGATCTTCATCCTGGTTCAACTGCCCCGTGATCTTCAGAAGGTGGAAGACTTACTCTTCACTGAGGGAAAAATGGCTCCTTGGAATGCGGGGTTCAGTTGGCCAGGTGTCCTCAGAGTAGCATATTGGGGAGCTACGCCAACGGCTATAACATATTGGGCTATATCTTTGAGCCTTCCATGACATAACACTGGATTGGGTCATGCCCGACGGTGGGCCAACCCCAGTTCCAGTCTAGAACATTAACTTAAGTGTTGGAATGTTGACCTTTCATGTTCATCCACCATCTCATAATTGGATCCTCGTCGCAACACATAACTAAGATTAGTTTCTTTATTCATCATCTGGTTCTAGTACAGAATAATGACGTCGTTTATGAGAATTGAAAATTGATTTATGCTAAATCTCATCATCAAATCTTCCCATTCCAGAACTAAATTTCTTCGACAATCACATCTAATGAAGGTAACACAAAAAATTCCTAAACTGAGTTGCATCCTGATACTCCATATCGACACCATCGGGGAAGATTGGTTCAATCATACATAATGTGTCATGTCAATTTTGGAATTGGACAAGTTTTATAGTGAGAGATCGATTATAGGGGTTCTGGATAACGAATAAGTGGACAAATTTCCTAATGTAAATCTTTCATATCAACATATGAGCTAAACAACTAAGACGAATATACAACAAAAAAGATCGGGTACAGAACATGAAGATTGACATGCTACATGCAACAAAATGCAAATAGACACGCTACAACATATAATTAAGTTATCATAACTATCATGTAAAGGAATAGATTAACAACATAAATAAAGCATGAACAAGTATACAAATGTTTGATTGCATATAATTAGCAACACACATTTAAAAACACTTAAATGCAAAGAAGAACAATAAAAAACATATGCTAAAGATGAATGAGTAAATTAAATAAATTAATAAGCAAACTAATGAACATATCCAGAACAACATACGCACAATGATATAAAACTGGATACAAGGATTATAGAAACATACCAATGTAGTTGGCCAAAGTATGATTTTGTATAAAATAGTGTTAATGAAAACACAATATACATAAAAAATGAAATTAAATAGAATTCTTATTCTATTTAAATCATGAGGAATCTAATAATCTAAAAACCTTATAGATCTTGTGAAATGGTTATAATGATAATGGTTTTGTAAAAAAATGTCAACAAACTGACTTTTAGTGTCAACATATTCAAAAACAACATCCCCCTTTTCAACATCATCTCTAAGAAAATGATGTTGGATCTCAATGTGTTTGGTTTGTGAATGAAGTATTGGATTCTTAGTGAGGCTTGTTGCATTAGTACTTCCACACTTAATCTAAATGCAACCAAGTTTTAAATCACAATCTAGCCATTGTTGCTTTAGCCACAATACATGTGTACAACAATTACTAGTGGCTACATATTCAGCTTCAACTATAGAAATAACAACATTATGTTATTGTTTACTATGCCAAGAAACTAAATAGCTTCTAAATAAGTGACAAATACCACTAGTGCTTTCCTATCACACTTGCTTTTTACTATGCCAAGAAACTAAATAGCTTCAAAATAAGTTACACAATATTGAGCCTACTTTCTGTTAACTAGAGTAAGTATCCAATTATACCAATATACTTGATAATGTTGAAGTTCACTCCTTTTGTGTCTTTGTCATTTAGCACATTTGAATTTATGGGTGTTGAGATACTCTTCGGATCTTTCATATCAAACTTCTTGAAAAGCTCTAAGAAGTATTTCATTTAATTTACGAAGCCTTCTTCGGCTTACTTGATTTGAAATCCTAAGAAATATGTTAGTTGTCACATAAGAGACATCTCAAATTCTCCCTGCATCAAACTTACAAACTATAGACAAAGAGATTCATTAGTATAACTGGAAATAATATTACCTACATATATTTAAACTAAAATAATATGCTTTGTTCTGAGTCTTATAGACAAAGTGATGTCCATTTTCCCACGGTTGAATCCTTGTTTGATTAAAAACCCGCTTAATTTCTCATACCAAACTCTTGGAACTTGTTTAAGACCATATAAGGCTTTTTTTTTCAATTTAAAAACTTGGTTAGGATTATCGTGATCCTTAAAACCTGGGCATTGTGAGAAATACTCCTTATAGTTTATATGGTCGTTAAGAAAATCATATTTAATATCCATTTGGTAAGCTTAAAATCTAGGAAGCAGACAAATGCTAAAAGAAGTCTAATAGTTTCTAGATGAACTACATAAGAATAAGTCTCCTTTTAGTTTATTCATTAAGCTTGATTATATCCTTTTGCCCCTAATTTTTCTTTATTTCGAGTATTTGCATCAATTTCATCCATTTTGTTCCTAAATACCCATCTAATGCCAATGACAGTTTTATCAACATGACACGGAACAAGGTCTCAAATGTCATTACATTTAAATTTGATAAGTTCTTATTGCATAACAAGTAACCAACCCTCGTCAAGTAAAGCATCAAATATCGATTTAGGTTCAGTATGAGAAACAAAAGCAGAGTACTTACATAAATTATTAACCTTTGATTTAGTACTTACACCTCTTTTGATGTCTCCTGGGATTTGATCTAAATGATGATCTTTTATGATTGCCCAATCTTGAGGAAACTGGTTCAAGGTCTCTTGTTTTTCATCATCGTTTAAGATTTCCTCTTTATTTTCCTTAATGTCCTCATCCTTTGATGAAGGAGGAATATCCTCTTTGGAACTTTCGTCGTTGTTAAACTCCTATGTTATTACACCTGAAACATCATAACAAATACATTTCCCCATATTTTGGGATAAAAAGTCATCAAATGTAACACGAATAGATCCTTCTGCTAAAGCAGTTATATGATTGTAAACCATATAGCTTTAGTCGTAGATGAGTATCCTAAGAATATCCCTTCATCGGGCTTAACATCAAATTTACCAAGATTGTTCTTTCCGTTGTTTAAAATGAAACATTTGCAACCAAAACCACACAAATAATAAATATTTGGTTTTCTACCTTTAAGTAAATCGTAGGGTATCTTTTCTATGATGATTCGAATGATTATCCTGTTTAATACATGGCATGCAATATTAATTTTATTTGCCCAAAAGTACTTAGGTAGGCTCATTTCACTTATCATTTTTTGGGCCAATTCTTCTAAAACACGATTGTTATGCTCAACAACACAATTTTGTTATGGAGTTCTCAGACATGAAAAGTTATAAGCAATCCCATTTTTGGTACAAATTTTTTGAAATTGATGGTTAACAAATTCACAACCATGATCACTACGGAGTGTGTGTTAATTTTCAAACTAAACATTTTGGAGAAGCTGAGAAAAATCAATGAAAGACTAAAAAATTTCATCCTTATGGGTTAAAAATAACGTCCAAGTGAATCTAGAGTAGTCATCAATAATCAGAAATCCTTAATAATTTCCTCCTAAACTTCTTGTCCACGAAAGGCAAAAAAGTTATAAGTGGAGAAGCTTGAGAGGTTTTGATGTCTAAATATTTTTTTTCAAATTAAATCACACTTTTTTTTGGTTTTCCATTTGGAAAGCATCACATAATTTGTATTTTGAAAATTTAATTTTAGGAAGACCAAACAATAAATTCTTGGCCGTTATTTTATTTAGGGTTAAATGCCTTTAACCCTCTTGACATATTAGTGTGTTTTGATTTACCAGATGTTATTTTATCTAGGGTTAAATTCCTTTAACCCCCTTGCCCCTTGACATATTAGTGTGTTTTGATTTTAAGAAAAAAAATTATGATTGTGATCCCCCTCAACAAATCGAGATTCCCTCACCATAGACATTGGGTGACTATTCAACCTAGGATCTACTTACGTGGCGTCTAGTTGGATTTTAATTTTCTTTTTTATTTAATTATTAAATTCCATGTGTCATTTTTTAAATTATGATTTTATTCAAATATTTATTTCTTCGTTATTTTTTATAAATTATATTTTTTTATACTTTTTCTTAAATTATTTTTATGAAATTTTATTTTTAGATAAATTATTAAAATAATAATTTAGGTCTCAATATTTTTCACAAAGCCCATGTTCTTTCAACTAAGCCCATTACTTCATGATTTGCAAACAATTGGACTGAAGAGGTTTATAAACACTTTGATTTCATGGATTTTTTTCGATGTGGGACTTTAAGAACTAACCACATTCAAATGTTCATAACTTTACATGCTAGAAAGAAAAAACAAATTTCCATACCTAACAAACAAAAGTAACTGTTACACTTGCAGAAATGGAGAAATTAGTAGTTATTGCAAAAATTCTTTAATGTGTGTTATCCACAACTATTTATTTTGGACATAGGTTGAGATTTATTCTCTCTTTTCCAAGTTATATCCAAACAATATAAATTAACACTCATATACTCATAAACTGCTCTGGGTTTCTTTGAATGTGTGATGGATTTTGTAAAAACTGATAGCACTAATAACATTTTAAAACTTAAAAGATTGAATCGGAAAGAAAAAAAGGAAGGATTAAATTGTTACTTGAAATTTAGTCAGAGGACTATATTATTTTTCGAATTGACTCGTCATAATATCTCGATAATATTTATCACATTCATTTCACATTCATGGTTAGTTACCCATGTAGACATAATATCAATTAGTAGCTTCCAAATTGTTAGTGAAATGATTCATAGTAGCTCTATGATATTTTTGACATATAGGTTAGTTAATTTGGTTAGAACTATTAATGGAACTGTTATAAACTTGGTTTGACAGTTAGTAGCTTCCAAACTGTTAGTGAAATGATTGTAGTTGATGTTTAATTGTCAAAACACGTTTGTTTGGCTGGGGGTAAACATTATTTAACCCTTTTATTTATTAAGTCAAAATGCACATGACTTAAGCGCTTATGCCATAACCAAGAATCTTCACCCTTGACGATTAGGCCCTTAGTTCCATGCATTGGCACATCATCTAGATCAAGAATATAGACATTATGAATCCTAGAACCCTTAAACACAAGGTTCTTACTTGCCTTATGTTCAATTAAACAACTAAGAGTATCAATAACCATGGTGTACCCTTTGTCACATAAATGACTAATGCTAAGTAGGTTGTGTTTAAGCCCATTAAGTAAAAGCTCATTTTCAATGGTAATTGTGGAGGGATTTGCCATAGTACCTTCTCCTAGAATTTTACCTCTTGTGTTGTCCCCATATGTGATTGTCGCTCCCACCAAATGAGGCTAGGTAAAATGGGGTACAGACGCGAACGGTCGGCGAAAAGGAGAGAACACACAAGGGTGAACTAAAAAGAAAAGAGTCGCCAGCTAGGCATTTTTATCCCAAAGGAAAGGTAATGCTGCATAAACCGGAGAAAAGATGGATAAAACGATCGCGAACCAGAGAAACTGAGAAAGGGGGTTGGTTACAACCTGGGAAGGTATTAGCACCCAAATTGTCCGCCGTACTCGACGGGATCCACGCTTGAAAGATTTGTGTTTAAAGGGGTAATGTCAGTGCTATTTTGTGTGCAAAAGCCGAAAAAGAATGCAAGTGTCAGTGTAAAATAAATGTGAAGTGAAATATATGGAGTGCCAATGTGAGAAATGAATGAAGCTCAAGACTATGAGGCTTAAAGAATGATGCTGGAAGGAGGGGGGATATACAGAGACTTTTGTTCGATAACTGTTAAGTTATGCCTACGTATCCTCTCGTGCAATGAGGAAGTCAGAACACCGTAGTTCGACTCAAAGAGACTGAAAATAAATTGACTGTGAACTGCTTGCTTGTCTATGCTCAAGTGTATGACTCGTATGGCTCGAGTGCTAACTGTCTTGCATTAGACGGAAGAAGCATGTTCTCGCTTGTGAATGAGTGTGATGAGAAAAGAATCCCGAAGGAGACGATTATTGTTTGTTTTTGGTGTTTTCAATCTTTTATTGCTTTTGGGGTTTGTCATAAGAAAATGAGCTTAAGCCTAAACCAAGGGTTAGTAAACTCATCACATCCTCCCTCTGATTAGGGGTAATGAGAATACCTTAAGTATGAAGTAAACACCTCACACTTAATCACCATGATGTAGGATTAAGATCATTAACCTACTTGCATTTACTTAGATGTTTTTGTTGTTTTTGTTTAGTGTTAAGTAATGAGTTTAAGCCATAATCAAGGATTTAATGGACTCATTACACCATCCTAATAGAAGGATAATAGATGAGAACATTTAAGCTGAGGAAGGCTCCTCAACTTAACCCATGATTAGGGATTAACCTCATGACAAAACAAAACCTTTATTAGAGTGGATTTTAGTTAATGGTAAGGATTAAGAAATGGATTTTATAGTTTGTAAGACAACTTGAGGGGGACTTGTCCATTAATACTAGGGTTAGTCCTTCTTAACCAGTTAAGGAAGAATTAGAACCCTAATACAAGGCCCAAGTTACAAGCTTGATGTCTAAGTATGGAGTCAGACACCGTGTGGCAACACCATATCATCCACAAACAAGTGGACAGGTCGAAGTCTCAAACAGAGAAATTAAACAAATCTTAGAAAAGACTGTCGCCATATCTCGGAAAGATTGGTCATCTAAACTTAATGAAGCTTTATGGGCTTATAGGACAGCTTACAAGACACCCATAGGAACTACACCTTTCAAATTAGTATATGGAAAATCTTGTCATCTCCCGGTAGAACTAGAACACAAAGCATATTGGGCGATCAAAACTCTCAATATAAACTATAATGCTGCAGGAGAAAAGCGAATCCTCGATATTAACGAATTAGAAGAGTTAAGGTTAGATGCTTATGAGAATGCTAAGATATATAAAGAAAGAACTAAGCGATGGCACAATAAACGCCTATCTAGGAAAGAATTTAGTGTGGGAGACGTTGTACTCCTCTTTAATTCAAGACTTAGACTCTTTCTTGGAAAACTAAAATCTAGATGGTCAGGACCCTTTGAAATAACTAGAGTGTTCCCGAGCGGAGCAATAGAAATTAAGGGTAGGAATAGTGAACCGTTCACAGTAAACGGACAACGGTTGAAACATTACCATAAAGTTGAAAATAGAGATTATGCAAATAGTCTAAGGCTTTTAGAGTTGTCCACTAATTTCCCTGATTAATCTACACCTAAGCATTACGTCAGGCTTTTGACGATAAAAACAGCGCTTAGTGGGAGGCAACCCATTTAATCATTTAATCATTTAATCATTTAATCATTTTGTCATTTTATTATTCGTTTATTTGTTTTGTCATTTTATTGTTTTATAGTTTTATTTCATTATTACTATTATTGCTTTTATTTATACATTTATTTTCTAATTTTCCTTATTTTAATTTTTAAATCACTTTTACAGATTTTCTAAAGTCTTTTCCACTTTCCTTCTCCCCCTGATTTGTTTCCCCCGTATTTACACTAACTATGGCTAACCAACCGAGAAACATTATGGAAACCAAATTTAGAGGTAGGAACCAAAGAATGAAATATGAAGAGTTATCACA
Source organism: Lathyrus aphaca (assembly GCA_963966055.1). Lineage (NCBI taxonomy): Eukaryota > Viridiplantae > Streptophyta > Magnoliopsida > Fabales > Fabaceae > Lathyrus > Lathyrus aphaca. The sequence goes on along the minus strand of OZ014522.1, from coordinate 71,762,159 downwards.
GAGACCAATGGATTTGACTCTGTACCCGGATGATCTGACTATGGAAACCTTAGGTATACATGATAGCATCCTGTACTTGTTTAACCAACTTGGATGGGAGAATGCACTGATAAAACAAAAGTTTGTGACTTACCTCGAGCTCACCCTTGAGTTCCTAAGCTCCTTAATTTACTTACCCGAGCGCGGTTTTGGATTCAGGAAAGGATTTATCAGTTTCCGACTATTCGGAATAGAATATGACTTTAACCATAGAGAACTAGCTGACTTATTAGCATTCCCTAGTGGACCCTTTGCTTTTACTACCACACAGGTAGAATTGATGGACATTGAGTTGGACTTCTTTTGGGGAACCTTAACCGGAAATTACCATCCTGAACCAAATAACATGAACAATGATGAGATACATAACCCTGCTATCCGCTATTTCCATAAGATCCTTGCCCACACCTTCTTTGGAAAAGAAGAAAACCTAACTGGAGTATCTAAAGATGAGATATTCATTATGTCATGTCTGACTAATGGACAGCCAGTCAATGGTGTGCCTTTCATGATGCAAACCTTCACCCGAATCCAAGAAGAACCTGATCTACCCATATTGGTAGGAGGTCTTGTCACCATGATTGCTGATGCCTTAGGACTTAGATACCAATTACACAGGTGTAACCGTTTAGGTACCATCCGTCCTATGAATCTGAACTTTTGCTTTAACCGCCATATCATAAGAAATTTAGGACAACCACCTTTCGAGTACCTAATCAGGAATGAAGTAGTAACCCTGTTCACACTACCAAACCATGCTAGAGTCAGTGTTCATAATAAAGATAATTGGCTTTATGAGCTTACCCCTCCTGACTATCCATCCACTCCCGAAACACCGCAATCTTACAAGATAAGGGATGATATAATGACCGATGTAGAAAGTGACCCTGAGGCACCTCCTGGTTACCATGACATTGCACACACTGATGAAGTGATTGAAACCCCTGAAATGAATCAAGTAGAATATGCTGATAACTTGAAGAAAATTTTGAATACTCTTGAAGTTTACCAAGCCGATATTAATACTGTTAAAGATGAGATTAAAAGCATGTGATTGGGCGTTATAGGTTTAACTGACATAACGTGTGAGCAATTCTACCACCTAAACTCCGCAATTGAAGATTTGAAGAAGCACTTTTGAAAATGCTGTAGTGATTTAACTTATTGTTTTTGTTTCTAGTTAGTTTAACATTTCGCAAACATTTTCGTACCTTATTTTTATTAATGTAATTTTCCTTCAATTATATCAAAAGCAAAGCACTTCTAGTTTTACCATTTTTTCCAATTTAATCAATTTCTATGCTTTCAATTCATTACTGTTATATTTAAATTGATTAATATTTTTATTTCTCGTGTGATGAAATTTGCTCTAATTTATGTTGATATAATCTATATATATATTGTTTGTGTTATAATCAATTGAGAGGTGATAATAAAAAGAAAAATTTTATTGAACGTGTGAGATAATGCACTCTGTGAAAAAAAAAGAGTTTTTAATCCCTCATGGTTGTCATCGTCCTCTCACGATCGTGACAAGCTAATTAGCGCGTCACGACCGTCACTCACCCATCACGACCGTGACGACCCTGTTATACGAATTCTCAGAAATAGAACTGTTCTTCTTCGCAGAAACCTCTTTTTCAACTTCCACAAAATTTAGAAACCCTCATTATCTCCTCACTATCCCGTAACCTCCCATTACCCTAAGTAAATTCCATTAACCTCTCCATTTACTCCAAACCTCTCACATTCATTTTTTGCACTATAATCAGAACCAAATTCTTCACATTTTTCACTTTTCTAACAAAAACCTCTCATCTCCCATTCCCGTACTTGCATGCAATGGAAGAAATTCAGTTTAGAGATGGTGAGCATGGAGAAAATCAGAGACAAAAGTTCATCAGGTTTCAGAACCGTGGCGTTCAACCCACTAGGTATGTCGACACTGACTGTTTGAGGGAGTTGGGACTGCTCAATGGTGTGAAGCTCCTGCTTAGGAAGGTTGGTCTGTGGCACTTGTGCAGTCAACCACAGCCGACATTCGAACTCCTCACGTTGGAATTTCTGAGTTCGTTTCAATATGGTACACCTCCCGGTTCATCAAGTCAACTCACCGGCATTGCTAAGTTCAGAATGCTCGGCCGGGAGTTCGAAATTACACAAACAAGGATCGCCGAACTGCTAGGTTTCGATCACGGCGACGATGCTCATCTCCGCGTGCCGGACAACTTCAGTGAAACCGCTTTCACCTTATGGCACGACATCACCAACACCCGTGCTACTGCCTTTCAGAGCCTGAATGCTACGCATATCCATAATCCGGCGATCCGATACTTTCATCGCATCATCTGCAACACCATTTTTGCAAGAGAGAGCAATCACAAGCTCAACTTCAAGGAGCTCCTGTTCTTGCACTGTGCCTTAAATGACGAGCGCATCAATGCTTACCCATTTCTATTGTCCCATATCCAGTCCGTAGCGCAAAGAGGCGCAACCCCTTTCTACATAGGCGGGATGGTCACCACCCTCGCCATTCAGCTGGAGCTTGGTGACTTGATTATCAATTTGCCTCGCAGAGCCGCAGAGTTGCTAACTAAGAACTATTGCAGGTCCACCCACTTGATTTCTCAGAGAGAGGATGGCAGGTTCATCCATGTTATCCAAGGCACTATTTATCACCATATCACCTTGTCATTCCGTGACCGCATCGATCCGTCCAACCGAGCCAACTGGCTATTTGCTTTACCGGATGCTGCCGGACATGTCCCCATTATTGATGAACAGGCCGATCCACCAGTGGACGAGATGCAAGACACCATGGATGCAGCTGAGCCTGTACAGGACATTCCTGAGTCCTCCACCCGACAACCTCCTTTACCTGACATCACACTAGAAGACGTCCTCCGTGCGATTCATCAGCAAAACCAGATGAATGCCGCACTGGAGCGAAGGCAAAAAGAGCAACATGATGCATTACTTCTAGCTGTTGCCACCAACCAGAAGACGACTGATGAGAAGCTTGGGGAGATATTTAGCGAGCTAGAGTCTTTGCGTATTGATATCACTGCTCTCACCGGCACCGGTTCTGATCCTGAAGCGACTCCGACCAGACGCTCCCGCACCAGAAGTCGAGGTCGTGGTCGTCAGCAGCCTTAGTTTTAGTTTTTGTTTATGTTTTTCCATTTCTGTTGTTTGTGTTGTATTTTACCCACTATTATATCACAACATTGAGGACAATGTCTCATATAGTGTGGGAGAGATACCTTTCCTTTTTCCGCATTTCCCTTTCCGCACTTTCCATTCCGTTGTATTTCCTTTTCGTATTTTAATGAAACAAAGTAATATCTGTGTTATTTCTTTAGTTTCGGAATTTCCCCGTTTATTTAGCCATACCGAAAAAATTTTAATTTTATCTTCACATTACCCGACTTACCTATGAAATCATAGCTAGGAAGCTGAGAATGATTCAACAAGATCAATACAGTCTTGACACCTTAGACTTCCTACTTAAGCATTCCGTTCCGATAATTGTTACGACTACACCTTAAGTTTCAGTTCAAAAGTAACCCCTAGTAGTTTATACTAGCAGTCAGCACCGTCTGAACATAAACCACGTGGGGAGCCGATGAACATAAGTGTTTGATGCCTAAATCTATAATGATCCTTCATATCTCGAAGCCAATAAAAAGAAATTGCACCAAAGTACACGGTCGCATATAAGAAACGAGAAATATGGGAAGGAGTCCATTGCGGGTTGGTTCAGAGGTACCTGGTTCTGAACTTGGTAGGGCGTGTTACGGCTCGATCCCCCACAACCTCCAAATCAGATAATATATGTAGGGTTGCCACATTCGTGTACCAGACCCCGTGCTTATAAAGGATCAAAGTCACTAACCGGCTACTCCACTACGTGCGTGCTAAGGCAAAGGGCTTAATGTGATTGCGCTAGAATGAAACTGGGTGAAATAAGATCGAAAGACTCTAGGTGGAACCGTAACACAATTACCGAATGTTTCGTTTAACGGGAAGTCGACGACTTAGCTTGTTGCTTGTGTCATTAGTGTATCATTAGTGTTTTATTCTAGTACCGGTTTATCTAGCAAAACAATTCCTCGTATGATTTGTTATGTGTGTGCGTCGATGAAAACCTGTCCGATCATTTTTCAACCGACTATTTTCTTGAGGACAAGCAAAGGTTTAAGTTTGGGGAAGTTTGATAACGAGAAAAAGTATCGTTTTATTACTATGTTTTAATGCCGTTTTATCGCACATTTATCGTTTTAACACCCGATTCCTCGAGTTTTTTTTGACATTTCGCAGGTATATCAATTACAGAGCTAAATCATGAGCCACAAGTGAAATGAGCAAAAACAACCATGAAAAGAAGAAGAAGAGAGGAATTCTGCATAATCTGCACTTTTTGTAACTGTCACGACCGTCACCTAGGAGTCACGACCGTGACACGCTAAAAGAAGCAGTCACGATCGTCACCAGTCCCTCACGACCGTGACGCGCGTATTACAAGGGAGACGAGCGTGACACCCTTGTTACGAACGTGACAAGGGAAAAATAGGTTAACTTGTTGAGAATTGGTCATGTACGTGTGCTACGTGAAGTCAGTATTTCCTATTCTTCCGTAGACCAAGTAATTCAACTTTTCCCTGGATTTTCTCAGCATCTACGAAGCCCAAGGCATTATTCCAACTGCCAAGCCCAAATATTGTTTCCTATAAATAGCTTAGTTTCAAAGAACAATGGACAGAGTTTTTATTTTAATTTTTCTTGCGGAAGCTCTGCCGTATTTCCATTGCACCCTATTTCATTTATTTTTCTAGCATTTTGTTTTGTTCTTGCTTTAATTTTTATATCCCAACCAAATCATATAACAATTTCCAACATTAGGAAATTGTTATAATTTAATTTCTTTCAAAGCCTTCAGCAATTCTTTTTGTAATTTTATTTCCGATTCCGGTCCGTACTCCAAGCTTGCCAGATTGTGGAAGAAGGAGTCTAATATTATATTTGTTATTCAGGTTTTTATTTAATTTGCATTTATATTAATGTTAAGAATTTATTTTATTATGCATATTTTATTTTGTATTCCTCTGTTCCTGCATCTGTCTGGTACAACAATCATGAGCAGCTAAACACTTTAGGGCGGTATGTAATTAAAATCAACTAAATCGGTAAAATCAATTCTAGGCTTAAAATAATTAAGAACTTAAAATTCTGGCTGTAACTTTTTATAATAAAATCAATCTTTTTGTTACGAGAGTAAGGAAAGTGTAATAGGTTAGGTCGAGACCACGAGAGTGTGAGATTTTAACCAGATAGCTAAAGTTAGGCATTTAATTTAAACACAGCGAGAGCGCTTTAAATGAATTAGACTTATTAAGTTTCCAAATATTATTTCTAAACACTTATGGGCTAGCGAGAGCAGGCATAGGGCTTTAGGGGTAAGATCTGAGATAAGACCACGAGAGTGTGAGTTAAAGATATTTAAACTAGTAACCTCTACAGAATAGATTAAGTGAACCATCTTTATAAGCCTAGGTTAGATTGACCCGCCTAAGTTAACATAATTACATACCGACCGCCTTATTATTATTTTATTAAACTAAAATTTAATTCCCGCCTTTAATCCTTAAAAACAACCAAAAATCGTGACAACCATTCACCTTAGTTAAACTAGTAAATCCTCTAGCACTAAGTAATCATAAAGTCCCTGTGGGATCGATAATCTTAAATATTACTTCGATAGGCTGTGCGCTTGTAGTTAAGATACCGCTAGACACATATTAGAGTACGTCTTTAGCCCATCACCATCCTAATAGAAGGATGCAGGCATAAGCTTAATCACAAAGTCTTAAAACCTTTAAGGTTTAGTCCTTGATTAAAAGATGAGAAGAGAAGACTCAAAGATGACACAAAGGTAAAACTAATGGGGGGGACTAATCAAACCCTAATTGTTATCATGCTTGGGTATTCCTAGGGTTTATGAGGCTTGCAAAAGATCTTCAAGAGGAAAGCCACCAGGAAAGAAGCAGATGAAAGGAGGAAGAAGCAGAAGCAGCAAGTCAACTTACTTCATCTAAGAAGATAAGTTGCTTGAAGAAAGAAAGTGAGAAGGAGACATGAATGAGCAAGCTCACTCTTATACAAACACAAAATGCAGCAATGGTACATAAAAGATGAGAAGAGATTATGAGAAGTGAAGGCAAATTCACTTCTCAAAGTAACTTACCACCTGAAAAGTTAGTGAAAGGAAATGAAATGAAATAAAAATGAGAAAGATGCAATGATGCAAACCAAAACCAAAAGCATAAACATGATGTCAATGATGCTAAGAGATAATGTAAACACATGTCAAGAGTTGTGGATGATCATACAAGGATGAGGATGCAAATGAAGGATGTTTTGAACCATGAAAGTTCATGAAATGGAATGAATGCACAACATGGCAAATGAAAGATGTAATGATCAAACATGATTCTAATGTGTCCTAAGATGTATTATATGTCATGTTGATGCACATAATGTCATGGCAAGTTCATGTATGCAAGCATATGAGAGATGAGTGCAAATGAAGGCAAAAATTAGGGTTTATACATAACATGCAACACAAAATTCAAAATCAGAAGTAAATGACATGATAAAAAATTGAAAATGGGATAAAAGGAACCCTAAACCTACATAAGTTCACTACCGAAAGGAGGGGACCTAACTCTTAACCTAATGGGAGTTATGATTTTCTCAAGTTGACTAGGGTTTTGGGATACCTCACAAGGAAAAATGCATATCAAATTGAGAATGAAGGATAAATTCATACCCATTTTACCCTAGAAACTACATGGTATGAGGAATGCAATGCAAAAAGAACCAACATCAAACTCTTCATGGTTAGGCAGAATGAATTTTTCTAAGTTAAGACAAAAATATTGACTTTTAAGAACTTTAATTCTAAAGAAAAATGTCAACATATGTCAAGAACCAAAAAGAAATTTGTTTGAAAAGTTTGATAATGTTTCTAAATGTATTAAAATGCAGTGTGAATTTTTTTGTGATTTTTAGAAACTAAATGCCATTTTAATCAATTAATTCTCATTAACTAATTAAAATAAACATTTAAATATTTTTTAAAATACGAAAATTATGCAAAAAATAAAATAAAAATTATTTTCAGAAAGAGAAAAATATTTTAAGATTTGATGCAAAAAATGAGAATTTTTGGATGCATTTTGCTATTTTAAATAAAATGGGCAAAACAAATGAATTAAAAAGAAAATAAAATTGAAATAAATGAAAAGTATGCTTATCCAAGAGCCAGGATTCAAAGCTGAGACGCTGGAGTTGACTTGGCGCGGGTTTCAGTGGCTAGGATTGATTCTGGCAAATTCAAATTTTAATCCTAATTAATTAATGTTAATGACTGGATTAGGGCTAAACCACAAGATCCAGGCCGTTCATAGCGCGCGGGAAAGCCAGATCAAGGGCCCAAATTTAAACTTGACTTAATTGCAGGATTAGGGCTAAACCACTTTCAGGCGACCGGAATAGTGTTCCGGTCGTCTTCTCCGACGAGCCCAAACCCTAGCTTCTCTCTCAGGCCATCAAACTTCAAATTTCTTGCACAAAAATGATACTCTAACAACCCTAAACCTATATCCCCAACTAAAACTCATTTATTTCACACCATGAACACGAATCGAACAAAAATGTAAAAACGTGCAAACGTTTCAGAGCTCACATACATGGTGGTTTCTCAACCATTTTCAAAAATAATCATATCCCCATGATCAGGGGAGCATATAGAACCATAAAAGAACTTAAAAGCTAGCTTCTGGGAAAAAAGTTCATCATGTTACCTGAGATGGGGACCCTCTACTTCTGAGCTTTCTGAGTCTTCCCTTGATGCAAGCTCATTCGTATGAACCTCCTGAAGATGATATGGAGCTTAGAAAACTTTAAGGATGGCTGGTTTAGAAGTTCCAGCTCTGGTATAGCAGGTTTTGAGGTTTTTGTATGTGATGTTTTTGGCTGTTTTGAGGGTTGATTCTTGTTTTATGGATGGTATGTGATTTGTTGGTGAAGAAAAAATGGAGGTTTTGTGGCTGTGGGAGGAGTTTCGAAGAGGAGAAGTTTTTGACAGTTTTTTGGAATCCTGGCTTATGGGAGGTTGCAGGCTTGTGTGTGTTGTGTTTTGGAATGCTTGAGGTCCACATATGAGGCTCTGATTGGGCAGAGAGTTGGTAGTGGCACAGTTTGATTGATATGGGCAAAATGCAAAAAGTCAAGATTTTGTGTACCATAGGTATGGCTCGGGTCAGAGGAGATCTTAGGGCTTGTCCTGCTTCAGCTTGAGTCAAGGAAGGCCTTTGGATCTGATTTTGTGAGCTGGATGGTCTTGATCAAGAGTTTTCAATGTTCTTGCATAATTCCCTCTTTGAACTTTCTTATGAACCAAGGCAATGAATCTTGTGAATTCTTGGACAAAATGCAGCAAAATGAACCATATGAAGTTGCTAGGATGCTTTGAGATCAATTAGTGTCCAATTCAAGCATTGAAAGTCCCTTTTGCAAAAGATTCAATTTTGAAGATTCATGAGAAAATGCCTTATGTAACTTGTGATTCAAGGCATATAAATGAGAAATCCTTTGGGCCATTCTAAATTATGGACCATGAATTATGTTTTTGTGATGGTTAGAAGTTGATTTGAAGTCACATTTGGCTTTGGCAAGTGTTTTTGCAAGTTTCCTCTTTGGCACAAAAGTGAAAATTTAGTGATTTTGTCCAACTTTGCAAGGCCATAACTTTTGTTCAAAAATGAATTAGAATGAGTTCTTGTACTTTTTGAAAATGGGAGGATCAAATCTACAACTTTCATGACCAAAGGTTTTTCATTTGAAGCATTTTTGAATCAAAAAGAGGAGTTTGAAAAACTTTCCCAAAATGGCAAGTTTACATTACAAGTCACTTTCCCAAAATGGCAACTTTGCAAATGGCTTGAAATTCTTCAATTTTTGTGAACTTATAACACCTTCTAAGATCAAATAAAGATCATACTCATTCAAAATGATGGAGAAACCCCTTTGGTTGGATGATTGGGGGCCTCAGATGCCCTGATTTTGCACTGACTTGCTCAAGAAGTCATCTTGTGATCAGATGCCTTCCCTATTGAATTTCTTCATGAAAATTGGTATGCATGATCCTCATATCATATAGAGACCAATAGAAACAAGAACGACCAAAAAATTTGGAATTATGGCCTCTGAAACCAAAACCCTAATTCTGGGTCATCTGTGTAGTTAAACTTGGCTCTGCTTCCATGCCTTTCTCAGTTCTTGTGATTCTTTGACTTCCTCGATCTTTGAGGGATAAAATATGAAGCTTGAACATACATGGACCCCTTTGAAGTTATTGATGGCCTTTGGAGTGGCTCAGAAGGATCTTGGATTGCTCAGATTACAAACCCTAGATGCAGATGACTTTGAACCAATGCAGTGAAGCAAAAATGCACTATGAGATGATATGATTGAACTAATGCAATATGAAAAGAATCACAAGCCATGGTTAAATGAGTGAGGGCAAATTTGGGGTGTTTACAGTGACTTGGCCACTTTCTTTCTCATAAAACTTGATGAACATGAAAGCATCTCCTATCATGTGTCTTGAGCATCAACTACCTAGAAACCATGATCTTTTCACGGTGACAAGGCTTTCCTGCGATAATCAAATAGGAAACTTAGGTCCTCAACTAGTGAATCCTTTAGGGTTACTTGAGGTACACTTAGGAATCCATGTCATTTTTCCATTGGGAACTTGAACGTTCCTAACATGACAAAAAGGCCTAATGTGACCCTTATCACCACAATAATGACAAATATCTTGAGATGAACCGATTTTTCTATTTCTACTGGTGACATGAGGGTTTTTCTTAAAAATCGTTCCTCTGTCACTTGAAAATCTAGAACAAGTACAAGATAGGGAAGTGGCATTAGTTAGTTGTCCTTTGAGAGTTTCAATTTCAAGTTTTAAAGATGGACAAGAAAAACACTCTAATTTACCTAAATTATCAACTATAGTGTTTGAAACATTTTAATACTCATACACTGTAGATGTATGTGTTTCCTTAAGAGATTATAAAGCACGGTTAAAGTGATTTATCTTATCTTCAAATCTTCAAATCATTTATTTTTGGAGAGAAATTTTCTTAAACACATTTATAGAATCCACATATATGTCATTAAATGCTTTCGACAATTCACTATATAAATATTCATCATCGAAATCAGAAGTATATACCTTTGAAGTTTCACCTTTCTTACGTGCCATCAAACATAAGTTGGCACACTCATCATCTAAGATTGAGCAGGAATCTTAGGAGGAACTCTCACCCTCTTCTTCCCACGCGATATAGGATATATGACCTTTGGAGTATTTCCTTTGGTCTTGTATAATTCCTTATTTTTCTTTTTATGTTTTTTGGTAAGACATGGATAAATGGTTCTAAAATTTCCTAATTTTCTGCACTCGTAACATGTAATGGCATCATACTTTTTTTGTTCTATTTTAGGCGGTGAGTATTTCTGGAATTTATTAAACCTTTGTCGGAATGCTTGAGCTTGTTTCTCTTTAAGCATATATTGTAGCGTCTGACAAATAAACTTATGTCGAAGTGTTTTTTTACCTATGGAAAATGAGAGTATCTTGAGGACTGATGTTTTCCCTTATGATGTTCCATTGATCCCTTAAGTAAGACTTGACACCAAGTCTCTAGGGCTTGGTATAGATCGTTCCCTTAGGCGTGATTTATTTTTGGAATAAGTTTTGCCCTAGGAGACACTGAGTCCCTCAATGCGAGAGTTTTATTAGTTATGAGGATTCTAAGTCCCTCGGACATTGTATCATACAACCCAGATGCAAGAGACGCTTAGTCCCTCAGGCAGGGTTTTTAGCCATTCAAGAGATACTTCCATCGAGCCGTCTAGCAAGACTTGCCACCAAGTCTCAGGGGCTGGATATAGGTCGATCCCCTTAGGCGTGATTTTTGGAAGCATTCTCTCCCGAGGAAGCATTGAGTCCCTCAGGCGAGAGTTTCATCTTGGATGACTTGGCATGGTCTAAGAGGGTGGTAAGGATCCTCTCGTGGAAGTTAAGTCGTGTCATTGCCTCGAGGGGAAACACAGATTTTCTGTGAATGTGTAACACATAATTGCCACGAGGGGCAATAATGATCCATCCGTGAAGTTCCAACATATAATTTCCACAAGGGGAAAAAAGGATCCTCTGTGAACGTATAACACAAAATATGTTTTAAATAGAGGGTGTCCTTGGTATAACAGAATACTTTAATAATTGTATAAAATTACACTAGTATAACATTTCTTGGAAGGTTAAAAATATGCTATGTGAGGAAGTTTTTGGTATATGTGGTATGGTCTTTCCCAGTTAGTTTGCTCATTCTCATGCTCTGCAAGCATGACCACTTCCTTTAGTACCAGGCCTCCTTCCTGCATCTCCCTCGACTTTACCTTGGGGTTGTATCTCCATGCAAGTCCATGTTTGGAAATAAACTCTCTAACATAGGTAGCTTCTTGTAGCTTGTCGATTAGGTTGGCCCCACATTTTAACCCTGTTTCGTTTGCTTCTTTATTGAAATAGGATTAAATCAATGACAGTGTCTATATCTCAATGGGAAACATTGCATTTTCCCCATAAACCATGGAAAATGGAATTTCCTAGTGGTGGACTGTGGTGTGGTGTGGTACGACCATAATATCTCATGGAGCAGTTACGTCCATATACCTTTGATGTTGTTCAGTTTCTTCTTAAGTCCTTTGAGGATTACCTTGTTCACCGATCCAGATAATCCATTGGGTTTAAATGTACAATGGATACAAATTTTGTCTACACGCCCAAATCCTTACAGAAGTCAGTGACCTTGGTGATATAAAATTAGGTTCCATTGTCTAAGACAATGGCGAAGAGGATGTCGTATCAACACATAATCATCTTCTAGTAGAAACACTTGACTCTTTTTGCAGTGATTTTATCTGTTGCCTCTTCCTCTATCCACTTGGTGAAGTAGTATACTCCCACTATCAAGAATTTCAGTTGATCTGGTACCAAAGGGAATGGGCTAAACATGCCTCTGACATTGATCACACTTCTTGACAAAGACGATGTTATTTGTCATTAGTGTGGACGAATAATTCCCTGCCCTAAGGAGTTTATGAGCAAGGGATGTTCCGCCGATGTGACAGCTACAACCTCTCTTATGGACTTCCGTGAGGACTAGGGAAACTTTGTTGTCGCATAAGCACCTCAACATGGTATAAACATTCCCCATTCTATAAAGGATCCCTAAGAGTAAGGTGTATTTGGAAGCTTTCCTACTGATCCTTCTGGAATCTCCCTCGTTTGGAGGAATTCACCCGACTATAAGTAATGTAGTATGGGTGTAGACGGGCATTTTTGACGCCATAAAATAGTGTACGAATGATATGTACTTCGACAGATGGAAAATATATGTATGACTGGAAAAGAGAAATTTCAAAATGAACATGGAAGACATTTTCGACAAATTCACATAATGTTGTTATTTTTCGACAACTTTGACAGGTCTGAAAAGAACGCGTCGTTTTTGACGCAAAGAAAAGGATTCAAATTCAAAAGTTATGATGTTTGGAAGAAAGACGCGTGGAAGCACCTGGTGAAGAGAAGACATTCCGAAGGGCAAGTGTCATAGTTTTAGGAGTTGTCCTTTAGTGACAGTTATTTTATTTGTATATAAATAGATTAGTTCTTGTCAAAATTGGTGTGTCAGAAAACTTGTACAAAATTCCTGCAAAATACTCAAAGTAACTCTGTTGAGAAAAACATTTTATCTAGAAATGTATGTGTGAACAACACCATTTTAAGTTTTTCAAATTTAAATAAAAGTTCAAAGTCTCTTACAAATTCCTTTACATTACAAGTCATTTACTTTATGTACTATTTAAGTTTTGTTTTCTTTAGTTATTCGCCAATACTTTTACTCTTTTCTTTAGTCAAGTTGTCCATACATAAAAGAATCAATAAAAGTGAAACCAAAAGGATTGTTAAGAGTTAGAACATTTGTCGAAAAACACATGTGTCCTAGGATTTGTGTGGTTGATCCTGCAAGTAAACCAATTTAATAAAATTTGTAAGCCAACAGTTGTTCGCCAAAATCAACAGCGAAAAAATTGGCACGCCCAGTGGGATTAGTGTGAATTTAAATATAATAACTTTTAGTCAAAAAGGTTTCACTTTGTTGCATGATTCTAAGAAGCGGTAAATTAGGCGTAACTGACGTAGAAAGACCTAAAATAACGAGAGTAAGAAGAATGGGGAACCCGCCAAATAGTCAAAACAAAAGTATTCTGGTGCTTATCCTTACCCCTTTGACAATGGGGAATACGGGGTCAGTCTCTGTATCAGAGGATATGCCTTTGTCAACTGGGTCAACACCAGCATTTTCAGCGTCTCAAAATGTGCATAGTTTCTCCACCATGGGACATCAAATGCCCATAGGAACAACTCCCCCTATAGGGAGTACTCATAGGCCTTTTGTGACAAATTTTACCATGCCTTCATATAGTATGGAGCAACCCTTTGGAATGCCAACTACAGTGATGGCGAATTTGCAGAACGCAACATCGTTATATTCTGACTCCATGGTCAATATGTCTTCACCACTACAAGGGTCAGGATCTAGTAGAAACTTAGGTAGACAGAATCATCCCCCACCAGGATTCCAAACTTATACGCCAATAATTATGAATAATTCTGCATAGATAATTAGACAACAAATGGACAAAAGAAACCATGATATGGTCCAAATGTTGACACAACAAATGGGAACAATATTTAATCCTTTAATACATAACACTACCTAGAAAAACCAATTATTGGCAGAGAAAATGACACGCATTGCTGATTTTTTTAGCGTTCCTCAAACTCAACATAGAGAGCAAGTAGTTCAAAACCCTAGGCTAGCTATCGAAGAGGAACCCACAATAAATCAGGGGCCGTTAGATTATGATAGGGCCATGGAAGTCGAAGATGAAGAGAACGACATGAAGGTTGAACAGATGGGACATAGGCTTGTTTGTTATTACGTGATGAACAATGGATGTGTTGAGGAACAAAACGCTTTCTTTGAAAGGCTAGACAACTCCATGTAAGGACACCTAAAGCCTTTGTTTATAAAGGGCAAACTTGAAAATGGTGGGGTAAATAAAATACTCGTCGACGGCGGAGCTGCAGTAAATCTGATACCCCACTTTATGCTGAAGAAAATTGGAAAAAATGATTATGATGCAAAACCTCATAATATGGTGTTTTCGAATTACGAAGGTAAGGTAGGAACCACTATGGGTGTCATCCAAGTGGATCTGACTGTCGGGACTATAACAAGGCCGACAATGTTTATCGTTATTGCTTCAAAGGAAAATTATAATTTGCTTCTGGGAAGAGAATGGATCCATGGCGTAGGGGATATACCTTCATCGATGCACCAACGAATAGCCATCTGGAAAACAAATGGCATTATCAAAAATATCGAGGCTGATCAGAGTTACTTCATGACTGAGATAAATCATGTGGAGAATCTAAGCTTTGACAAATATATGGCTCATATACCTCCCTGCAGTCCAGCGGATTTTGACCTAAAGGCAATTGACAATGCCTACTGTTCAATTTACCTCCATCCAACATATGGTTTGCAATGGGACAAGGAAGTAGTTGACGAGTCGCACTTCATATGGGGGACTTCCCATATAGATCCAACAGATTAGGGAAGCGAGTTCGACGATAATGAGTGAATCATCATCTCTCGAAAGGATTACGGCTTATATAGCCGAAAATAAACTTAAAGCGGCTCTTGAAGCCGAAGTAAAATATATGGCTGTTGAAGCCAACCAAAACAATTTCGACGAATAATGTCCTCAGAGGGATGTTGAAGAAAAACTTGATAATACTCAGATGGGCAAATGGAAATATCATAAGCTTGACGTCATTTATGAAGACGAACCTTTAGGATTCGAAAAAGATCCAGCGTCGACTGATATGAATATGGTGGCGCAGGATCTAATAGAAGTTATAGTTTTGGGGTTGGGGGCAGAAAAAAGGCCAACCTACATAAGCGCCAAGATCGACCCACAGTTCAAAGTCAAAATAGTTCAGTTGCTGAAAGAATTAAAAGATTGCTTCACATGGGACTATGACGAGATGCCTGGGTTAGATAAAAGTTTGGTCGAATTGAGGCTGCCAATAATGGAAGGAAAGAAACTAGTAAAGCAGACTTCGAGACGTTTTGCACTAGACATTTAGTCGAAAATAAAAGAAGAGGTCAATAGACTTCTGAAATGCAAATTCATCCGCACAGCCAGGTATGTCGATTGGATTGCAAATATAGTTCATGTGATTAAGAAAAATGGCAAACTAACAGTATATATTGATTTTTGAGACTTAAATTCGGCTACCCAAAAGATGAATACCCTATGCCAGTAGCAAAAATGCTTATACATTCAGCAGCAGGCCATGAGTACTTAAGTATGTTAGACGGATACTCTGGCTATAATCAAATCTTTATTGCCGAAGAAGATGTTCCTAAAATGACATTCCGTTGTCCTGGAGCAATAGGAACTTACGAATGGGTAGTAATGCCCTTTGGTTTAAAAAATGCTGGAGTGACTTATCAACGAGCTATGAATTCAATTTTCCATGATTTTATTGAAACTTTCATGCAAATTTATATTGACGATATTGTGATTAAGTTTGTTTCAGGAAAAAAACATATAGACCACCTTCGACAATCCTTTGAAAGGATGAGGAAGCTTGGTTTAAAGATGAATCCCCTAAAATGTGCTTTTGGTGTGCAGGCGGGTGATTTTTTAGGTTTTATAGTCCATAAGAAAGGGATCGAAATAAATGAAAACAAAGTAAAAGCCATAATGGAAGCAAAAGCACCATCGACAAAAAAGGAGTTACAGTCTCTGCTAGGGAAAATTAACTTTCTCAGAAGGTTCATCTCAAACCATAGTGGAAAGACGTAGGCATTCTCACCTCTACTTCGACTGAAGAAATAAGACTTTGCATGGGGGCAAGAATAGCAAGCTGCCTTTGAAAAAATCAAAGAATATTTGTCTAGCCCTCCAATTTTAATGTCTCCTTGTAGAAAGAGAAGTATGAGGTTATACATTTCGGCATCATATACAACACTAGGAAGCATGTTGTGCCAAGAAGATGAAAATGACGTCGAAAGGGCCATTTATTACCTTACCAGGGTCCTGAATGATGTCGAAACTAGATATAGTGTTATAGAAAAATTATGTTTATGTGTATATTTTTCTTGTATGAAATTAAAGCACTATATAAAACCAGTTGGTGTATATATTTCTTCTCATTTTGACGTAATAAAATATATGTTGTCTAAATCTATTTACATAGTCGAATTGGATAATGGGGTTTGGCATTGACGGAATATTCCTTAAAATATTTTCCTTTAAAAGCTGTTAAGGGACAAGTGGTTGCTGACTTCATAGCTGACCACTCCATAAATGAAAATGAAGTCGAATATGTCGAAACAAAACCATGTAAATTGTATTTCGACGGTTCAAGCCATAAAAATGGAACTGGTGTTGGAATTTGATTATTTTTCCTAACAAAATTCAAGTACAAAGTCGAAGGCTTGTGTTCGAATAACGAAGCAGAATACGAGGCTTTGATTGTTGGACTTGTAATCTGTTGGAATTGGGGGCAACAAGAGTCAAAATAATGGGAGATTATGAGTTGGTGGTAAAGCAGTTGACTAAAGAATATAAATGTGTAAAAGAAAATTTGATCATGTACTTCATAATAGCAAATAGGCTTCTTAAAAGGTTTGACGATGTGGCTATCAGGCATATTCCCAAGATAGAAAATCAAGAGGCAAATGATCTTGCTCAACTAGCATCTGGGTATAAAGTGTCAAAAGAAAATTTAGAAAAGGCCATTTAAGTAAGAGAAAGGTTTATATCTACTAAGTTGTCCCCATCAGATTTGGAAACAATAAATTTAGGATACGGTGACAAAGAAAATTTCGAGATATTTAATGTAGATGATTCAAGGATTGAAAATTGGAGAAAACCCATCAAGGATTATTTACAAGTCCTAAATCAGTAAGTCGAAAGAAAGGTAAAGTACAAAGCTTTAAGTTATGTATTTTTTGGAATTGAGTAGTTTAAAAAGACTTTAGAAGGGGTCTTGTTGAAATGCTTGGGCGAAGATGAAGCTTACATAGCATTTTCGAACATGCACAACGGAACTTCTGGCGCACATCAAGCAGGCCATAAAATGAAATGGTATTATTTCGACAAGGAATGTACTGGCCAACAATGTTAAAAGACTGTGTCGATTTCATAAAAGGTTAAGGAATGCCAAATGCATGCAGGCATACCACATGTTCCTGCAAGTGAATTACATTCGATTATAAAGCCTTGGCCATTCAGAGGTTGGGCTTTAGATCTAATCAACGAAATTTGACCAGCTTCTTCAAAAGGGCAGAAGTACATTTTAGTTGGAATAGATTATTTCACAAAATGGATTGAAGTCGTACCACTGGTAAATATGGATCAAGAAACATTCATAGAATTCATTCGACGACATATAATTTACAGATTTGGGATACTAGAAACAATAAAAACAAATCAATTATATGTATTCACTGGAAAGAATATGCAGACGTTTGCAAACGAAATAGGATTTAAACTCCTTACTTAGACACCTTATTATGCTCAGGCGAACGGACAAGTTGAAGCAGCCAACAAAGTGGTAATAAATCTAATAAAAAAACATGTGGGGAAAAAGCCCAAAAATTGGCATAAAACTTTAGATCAAATTTTATGGGCTTATCGAACGTCTCCTAAAGAAGCAACGAATTCTACTCCATTTAGGTTGACTTATGGGCATGATGCAGTCTTACCGATTGAAATTTACTTGCAGTCGATTCGAGTTCAAAAGCATCACGAAATCCTATCAGACACGTATTGGAGTATGATGCTGGACGAATTGGTCGATTTAGACGAAGAAAGATTACATGCGCTAGATTTGGTGAAAAGACAAAAAGAAAGAGTCGAAAGGTTTTACAATAAGAAAGTAAAATTTAAGACCTTTTTAATTGGTGACCTTGTTTGGAAGGTGATTCTTCATATGGATCGAAAATATAGATTGATGGGAAAATGGTCTCCTAAGTGGGAAGCACCTTTCAAAATTTTAAAAGTTTTTTCAAATGGCGCATACGAAATCGAAGAAGTAGGAAAAGATGAGAGAATACTAAAGATAAACAGGAAGTATTTGAAAAAATACAAACCAATATTGCAAGAAATTAAAATAGCCATAGATTAAATTGTAGATAATACAAATGATGATGTACTTTTCCAAACATATGGCATCAAAGTCATTACAAAAAAGTTGCAAAAGCAAATAATAGTAAACTAGTCCTATTACAATTCTATATTGGTGAAAGTTTTCTTTAACTCGTCAAATTTCTTTTTCTGAATCTAGAGTCGACAGTCACAAAAGCTTCTATTGGTGGAGAGGTTTTTGATCTCTTGAGTGAGTGTCTGAGCCCTTTCAGCATGATGGATTCCCACCTTTAGTTCTTCGTCGATCTCGTTTTGTTTGGGTTGTTGAATGGCTTCTTTACGTCTCTTCTATTGGGAGATCTTCTTTTGAAGGGTAGCTATTTGCTTCTCCCATTTTTGGATATTGTCGTCGCATTCGACAATTTCTTTTTTGTAAGTTTCAGAGAGATGTTCCAACTCTAAAACTTTGTTGGTCGAAGTAGCCATAACATCCCACTCAGCAAGTTGTGTTTCAGATTTCTTGGCAATTTGTATTGAGAAGTCTTTGTGACGATTCAGGTATGCGCTCACCAAGTCAATTAAGGTAGTCAGATCCATCACAAGACTGCTTATTTCAACAGGAGTTTCCAGGACATTCACTTGCTTTAGGATTTTCTTCAAATCGAAACAGGTAGTTGAATTTTCTTCCAAAACCTTAAATAAGTCCACATTAATGATTTTTGTTTTAATCTCAGCCACTATAGCATTAAGGGATTGTACACTAGAAGTAGCCTCAGAAATGGTCGAAATGCTTTGAGAAGAATTTTGAAAGGTATGGCGAGCGCTGAGCATGGATTTTAAATATTCCAAAGGTTTCTGCACCTTGAGGTTTTCAATCTCTTCACGAGAAAGACTAGTCGAACCAGTCGACAATGAACTTCCTTTGGAAGTCGGCTGAATGCTCTGCCCTGGAGTTAATCCGATATCTTGTTTTGTCTTTTTGTCATCATCACCAACAGTTTTATCTTGCTCGTCATCCTCATCTTCAATCTCATCATCAGCATTCAAAGCATCATTTTTGTTGCCTACATCTGACCCACGAGGAGGGGGAGAATTGTCATCAGAACATTGAGTAGTATCGGGAGACCGTTCTTTCTCTATGGATGACTCTTTTGTCGAATTCCTTGGAGAAGTATGCGTTGGGCTGACAACCTTGTGAACAGGATCACCATGGGTTATTGGCACATTTTCCTCTAGGGGTTGCCTTCGACATCAATATGAAATGATTTCAAGTTAAGAATAGAAATATAATAAGAAGTAAATGCAAGTAGTCGAAGAGAAGATTTACCTGAGGGATCTCAGTGTTAAGACTGGAGTTTTCGCTCTCTATGTCCTTTATTTGAATTTTCATAGCTGAACTATTTTTTGGGGGGGGGTTTCTTTGGTCGATTTAACTGCAGATTTTTGTGAGGAACATTTTGTGACTTTCTTCTTCTTCAGAGGTTGACTTTGTTCTGGAGATTCATCACTAGAGTCTTCATTAAGAACTTGCACTTCTTGTTTCTTCCTTTTTGGGGAAAGTGGTGGTTTTCGACCAACCTGGACATAAAAAGAGAAGTTGATTTTAGGTTTGGAAGAATAAAGGAAAGGCAAGTACAGAAAGAGAAGTTTATACCTTTGTTAGAGTCTTCTTGACATTTCTTGGTGGATCTTCATCCATCATTTCAGATGTACCTTTGATGATAACATTCTTGGCAGGAATTTTCATAGCTGAGAAAAGAGAGGAAAGTCAGAGATAGATACAAGAAACATATACAAATAAAGTTAGAATGGCGAAATAAAAATGTTCTTGTTAATACCTTCAAGAATGGGAGTTTCCACGCGAACATGTTCTATTCCAACATGAAGGTTTCCTCTAAAATTGTCAATGTGAACTTAGTCGAAACCACACGCTCAACATGTTTTTTGTAATGTTGTCGAAGAAGTTTCATAGGATCCCCACAAACGAACCAATATGGAAATGGAGGGCTCAACGCTGCACCAAAATATGCAGAAGGTAAAGGGGGAAACTTTGGTGGATAAAGGTTGAAATCCAATTCATATCATAGTTCTGGACAAATATGTGAAGGCAGTTTCAACTTTTCCAGCTTTTCTCTGTTTTAAAGTTACAGCTGCTTCGCTTATGGTTTGACTAAGATCATCTGGCCTATAAATAGTTTCAATTTTTTTTGAAATTTTAGTATTTCTTTAATATGTCGTTCAATACCTTTCTTGATATGGTCTTGAACAAGAGCAAAAGCATTTGTTAAATGAGGTTGAATGTTGTTATGTCGAAGAATTTGGTAAGGTAGTAATCTTTCCACCAGACGTCAAATTCAGGAGTACATAGAAAATATGGTCAAAATACCGTTGGTCGAATTTCAAGAGAATCATCAATATGTTTATTCGATAATTCTTTACTTTGATCTTCAGTATGGAGAGAGTTGTAGATTATGATGGCACCTTTTTTGGGAAAAATGGATTTTGGTTTCAGTTGAATGAGCCCAAACTGTCAAGCGACAAGGTTGGGTTGGTAATCGATAAGGGCAATCTTCTTTTTTGTGACATTATGATGAGAGGTGAGAAGCCTAGGTGTCAAGAATGATTCCCAAATGTCAAGAAATTTGTCTTCGTCTTTCTGCATCTCAAAAGGCAATTGCTTGGTGAACCATTCAGGTCCAACCACCTTGTTAGCAAAGGGTGCCATTGAGGAAGTGAAGTTGTACCTTTTGGCAAACATCATAATGTAGCTAGTGAAAGATTGTCGAAGACTAATCCCTTCATTGGTTGGTGTCGGTTGTACTAACCGAGGCCATTCGACAACCCTGTTCTTCACTCCATCTTCGTCTACATTATTCTTAAATGGAAGAGAAGCTTCGAAGGTGGCATTGAGCCACAGTTGTAGAAGCCAAAATGGCCCTGACACACTAAGATTATCCTTGTCCTTCACAGTTTTTAGGAAACTCACGCTCTCACTCAAGGATTCGTAAAGATTCGCCAAGATCATATCACTCAAACATAGTTTGGTTCCATTGTGAAGTTGGTTGGCTATGGTAATGAAGCGTTTGGCCACTTGGAGGGATCGAGAGCAGAATACGAATTTCTACAACCATAGGGTCAGAAAGGCTATTTGTTCTTCCTCAGAAACTTCTGCAGTTTTAGGGTCATGATAATGAGTGATGAACACAGAGTAGGAGGCCTTAATAATGCTGAACTCTATATGGTCTTGGTTCAAAATGGTGGGATCGAAGTCTACTCCTAAGGGACTTAACCCAATAATGGCAGCTATATCGAAAAGGGTGGGAGTAACCACTCCATAAGGAATGTGGAAGGTGTTGTAGGTACTATCCCAGAAATAAAGGGAAGCTAAAAGCATATTGGGACAATAATTGGGTCCTACCTTCGACAATTGTATCAGGTCGAAAATTCCTATTTCTTTCCAAAATGTTGCTTTGACCTTTTCGACCTTATCTAACCAAGCTATATAATCAGAGGGGTCTTTTTCCCATGGGCAATTCCTAAATATCCTAGTGTTGTTTAAGTAAATTAAATTCAATTCTAAATCAACAGTCGAATTTGGATTTTCAGTGGTTTGTACGGTTTGTTCAGCGAGTTTAGGCTTAATCCCAGCATCTATAGGTTGAAGACGTTGATAAGAGGGAAAGAACTCTTTCAACCTTTCTGGGTTAGCATCTGGGTTGGGGAGAGGGCCTAACATAGCGTGACAAACACCAGAAATAAGAACAAGAATTAATACCTGAGATTTGCAAATGCTTGCTTTTTCTTTCTCATTTGGAGGCTCAAGAACGTATTGCTGATTTCCAACAACATTCGGCCCACTTAGCTTATGCGCATATGGAAGAGGAGTTGAACTCTTGGATTTCTTGCTGCTGGAAGATTTGGTTGGAGCCATTGTTTGATTTTCGCAGATGAGATGAGGAATTTTCAGAGAAAATGGGTTTTAAGAAGAAGCAAAAGAGTGTAAAAAAAGCTTAGAGAAGTTGATGTATGGGTATTTATAGAGGAAGGATGGTGTAACGGTTAATTTTTTGGCTTTGATCATGGACCACGTGACGAACCATCATGGAGAAAGTAGGTTGAGGGCAGTTGAAAAAGCCTTTGATTTACTAGCTTTTAGGAAATGATGGGAATAATGTCAGAAACTTTGGTTAGAGGTGACGTTTTGGAAAAAGTGTAATGATGATTTTCTTAGGGATTTGAAATATCAAGTCTTGGAAATGATACAACTAATAAAGGCAATATGGCATCAAAATAACTCAATCGACAGGAAATGAGTGTTTCTCCAGAAATAGTCGAAACATCTTTACTATGGGGGGCAATTTGGAGACGGGCATTTTCGACGCCGTAAAATAATGTACAAATGATATGTACTTCGACAGATGGAAAATATATGTATGTATGGAAAAGAGAAATTTCAAAATGAACCTGGAAGACATTTTCGACAGATTCACATAATGTTGTTATTTTTCGACAACTTTGACAGGTCTGAAAAGGACGCGTCGTTTTCGACGCAAAGAAAAGTATTCAAATTCAAGAGTTATGACGTTTGGCAGAAAGACGTGTGGAAGCACCTGGTGAAGAGAAGACATGTCGAAGGCCAAATGTCATAGTTTTAGAAGTTTTTCATTAGTGACAGCTATTTTATTTGTATATAAATAGGTTAGTTCTTGTCATAATTGGTGTGTGAGAAAACTTGTAAATAATTCCCGCAAAATACTCAAAGTAACTCTATTGAGAAAAGAGTTTTATCTGGAAATGTACGTGTGAACAACACCATTTTAAGTTTATCAAATTTAAATAAAAGTTCAAAGTCTTTTACAAATTCCTTTATGTAACACCCCAAAATTTGACCACTCTTTCTTTTTTTTCCACCTCATTTGCATATCATAAGCATAACATGTAGCTCACACATCCAAGTATATGGCATAGAAAAATGAGTCATGACATTTGTAACACCCCGATTTCATAATTTATTTAATAAAATAATTATTATGTATATGGGTGGTGTTTTTGAGATTATAAGTGAAGAATTGTCTATTTAAATAATAATATAATGATAATATGGTATTATTTGAATATTATTACTAAATAAATAAAATAGTAAGAATTGGAGGTCTAAGGGGCAAGGTGGTAAATTGGTGTGGTTTATGAGAGGGGGAAAAGGAATCATTTTCATTCATCGTGTTTTGGGTGGAAATAAGAAGTTGGCTCTGGAGAAAGAGGAAAAAGAGAGAGAAGAGCAAGAGACCTAAAGCTCCAAGATTAAGATTGTTCAAGGAATCGATTGAATCTAAGGTAAGGGGGGAGAAAGGGTTCTTTATTGGTGATCTAACATGAAATGGTAGTTGAGAGGTCCTTACTCTCCTAGGGATTATGTGATTTGGTATAATTTGATGAATTGTGGTATGAATATGGAATTGCATGATTGATTGTTGTATTTGGAATAATTATTGTTTGAATTGATATAATTGGATTAATATGAAAACTGTTATATGAATGTTGTTGTTGATGATGTGAATTGAGAAGAGGAAGAGAAACTTAAAATCCCTAATTTGATTAGTAATATTAGGTTGGAAAGATATGTGGTATTAAAGGTCTTAAAATAAGTATAAGAATGACATTGGGACTGTTTTGAGTGATAAAAGTGAGATATAATCAATAGAACCCAAACTGGTATGAGATGGGGAATAAAAAGTGATTTTTGGGAAAAAGTTGATTTTGGGCGCAGGGCTCCTGAAACGGGCCGTGTCACACGACACGAGTGGCCGTGTCAGGCTACGGGAACAAGATGGGGAGGATTTTTTAGAGGATTGGAGATCAGAGGGTGTGACACGGGCCGTGTCACATGACACGGGTGGCCGTGTCACACGACACGGGTGGCCGTGTCACAGTTCTGTATTTTGGAAATTGATGTTTTCAGGATGGTTCGTCAGGCCGCGTGACACGGCCCGTGTCAAACGACACGGGGGGCCGTGTCAGGCCTCTGTATTTGGGAAATTCATGATATTTTAAGCCGGTTTCATCCTGTTCCCTTGGTCTACTTTCTTACCATTAGTCTAAGGCTTTGAGAATAACATCCATGAGTAACTATAGGACCTGACAACCGATAATTAGTGTGTGAGTTTTATATGATTATTGTGGATAGTATAACTTTATTAATTGGTTACTTAAAATGTGCTGAGTATGGTGATGTTATTATAATCCTTGTACAAACTATATGATGGGCTGGTTAATAACCGATGAAGATCACGAGGATCATGTTGATTGGTAATATTGTTGATTGTATGCTTTGCGTAGACCCCATGAGGTAAGGTTGGTAGCGCTGAGGATCGGAAGGATCATGTTATATTGGAAAATGTATGGAAAATCATTGAGGGTGGAATTAATGAGGAATTCATAGGATATGATAATTGGTAATTAGTGTGTAGGAATATACGTGCTTATGTTGATTTATATGACTCTTGATGATGAACCATATGAATTGTGTTGATAATATGTGTGAATATTGTCTGATTGTTTATGTGACCCATGTGATGGGATGTGTAATAATTGATGAAGATCATGAGGATCGTGAAGGCATGACTGTTGTCATGCATATTTGTATTATGGTGCATGTGTTTGAGTCTGCATATGCATACACATTTGGTGGAATGATCATGTCTCGGTGGAGCGTAAGTGATCATTCGGGATTCGTTGAGAATCGTGGTTGCAGGGATGATCATGTCTTGTTGGAGACGTTAACGATGCATTCGGGGTTCTATTTGATGAACCGTTATTGTGAGTCGGTACCGCATTTGCATTGTGTCATTGAGTCACTTTGCATTGATTGAATTAATGATGTATGATATGTGTTGATGAACTATTTGAGATATCGATTAATAGTATGATGTATGATGTGTATTTGATGAATAGAGGTGAGACTACCCTGTAAGATGTTATTTGCACCGTTAATTTATTGAATTGTTTTCTTACCCCTTTGTTGTTTGGTTGCGTCTGTGCTTCTTCGGAAGTACATATGATTCAGGTAATTGAGTATGCTCGGAGTACAAGTTGTTTGGTCGAGTCCTAGGAGTCGCTCTGATACGTAACACAGGAAATGGGGATATTTGTTATTTAATTATTCTTGTTGTAATAGTTACGTATCATATTTTGTTGAAACTTATAAATTAAGTGAATTGATGAATTTTGTGGATATTTGGCGAATTGCCGATTGTTGAATAAAAAGATATTTCTGCTGTTTTTAATAAATGATTATACTTTTGGTTGATTTTGAAAATGTAACTACTCACTTGTTAATTAAACTCTGATTTATCTAAAAACTTATGTTATTTTAGAAAATGGGAAAAGTGGGTGTTACAATTGGTATCAGAGCAGGTCGGTCCGTCCGGCCAGGTTGTCGTGTGTCGTTTGTCCCAGAGTATACGATATGTGTGTGAAACACTATCGGTACTTGCTTGTTTGCTAGCTGTTTGTTTGCAGATGTTTATTCAAAATAAGTGGGGGAGAAGCTATTACTTCTCCGAAGAGTTGGCTTGTGATGTGTTGGAGTTACGGTGTGGTAGTGGTTGTTAAGGTTGGCGTTAACTAAGGATCCGCTGGTGAAGCAACTTAGTTCACAAAATGCAAGTAATGCTATTAAAGTTGGGAAATATGGTTTATGACCATCATGATTGTCGGCTATTATTGACAAATTGAGGAACTGATCACCCTTAATCCCTTGTTGATAATAGACGGAATCGTGTTGGATACAAAGGACATATTTTTTAGCCAAGATAGTATGCTGGGTAGACCGAGTGGAATAGAATTGAAGTTATTAGTAGTTTAAAAAGGGAAGTTGTGAATTCCGGTACTCGAAAAAGAGATGAAATTAAGAATTGATAATGTGGAATAAATATTACTAAAGGTTACTCCTCAGTGAGTAGGAAGTGAATTCGAGATGGATGATTGTGAAAAGGTTGAATGTTATATCTACGGAGTGCATGGAGGAACTATTAAGAGTAAGATGACAACAATGGACCGTATGTATAGTACAAATTTTATTTCAGTTTTGAAGAATATTTTAGAGGTGTTGTTATAAGTAAAGATGGAACTATTCCTTGGTCGGCCCTGGCGCTAAGAGAGATAATGGGAGAATTCATCGACAAAAAGGAATTGTGGGAACAAGGGTGCCTTCTTGGAAAACTTCGGTGTTATTGATATAGAGAGGTGGAGATATAAAGTTGCATATTGATTGGTGAATATTATAAGAATTCACCATTGTAAAAGGGATAAATTGGATTCGATTGATAAAGGATCAAAAGTGAGCTGGAATTCATTCGTAAGGTTGTTGTTGTTGTGAGTTGGATTATCATGCCTACCCGAACCTTGAGTCAGTTGGGACTTTGTAAGAATAGTATAACGGGAATGTGCTAATTAGAACCAGATGTTGACAGGTCATGTTGGGTGAATTTACTTCTATGAAATATGTGGAATGGAGATTTTGGATGTGAGTATTGAGTTATGTTTTGGCATGGTATGACCCGAGGGGGATGAGTCTCCGAAAGTATGAAGGTGTAAATTTTGTCGGAAATTAATTATAACTGCGTGTCTTCGCTATGTAGTGATGTTGAGTAGTTGTCGTAGGAGTGAGGTATATGGGATGCAAAGTATAGATAGTTTCGTAAATGTTTGTGGAAACGGTGGACTGTGAGTTACGAGATCGATTAAAAACTATATGTTGTGGTTATTATGGGATGAAGCGAGAGAAATATAAGTATCGTTGTATGTGTTGGACTATTAAGACCAAAATAAAATAGTAATTGTGCAATATCATCTTTCTGGAATTTATGAATTAAGGGTCTAATTAATTTGGAATTTGAAACGTTCGAAGGATGATCCAACGAGTGAGTAGAAGTAATGTGAAACTATTAAATGACCATGGATGTGTTGTAGAAGATAGTGGCGACTGGTATGTATTACAGTGGATATAGAGTATGGATTGTACCTTTCACATTTATCTAGATAATTTGGAGATGATAACTTTTGGAAGATATCCTTATATATGATGAAAGTAGAAAAAAGATTTGTGGAATGTTGGAAATTGAAGTATAAGAATTGGGAAAGATACAGTTATATACTAAGCTATTGATCGGAAAATTAGCAAGTGTACTATTTTTACCGATGTAGTAATAAAAGGGAGTTATCCCGAATATCGATCTCGAGGACTGCGTACCGAAATAAGTTTTTCTGAATAGATTTCAATTGAACAAAAGTTTTGGTTGATAGTTTGTTTTGAGATAAAATAGAATTAAAATACTAAAATGTAAACAAAGAATAGAGGTTGCACGAATATGAGAATAATGTCAGGGACGGTGTATAATTTGCAATGCAATGACTTAATAATTTCTCGACTCTAAAGAGACATGCTTCAAACCTTATCTTTCCTATGTTCAAGATTATTTTTCCAAAATTCCTTTAGAGAAAAACCTTTGGTATTCTTCCTCGACCCTAATTCCTCAATGGCCAAGGAAGAATATCAAGCAATAATTCTGACATAAAAATGGTTTTCACAGGGTATTCCAATTCCTCGGTAATATCTACCGTGATAAAAATTACGCAACAAAGTTAGGATGGTTGGTCAGACCAAACCCTAACTACGATCAATTATCAAATTTTCCAAAATGATAAAGCATTATGAACGTTGCATAAAATAAAGAAAATGGTTTAAACACATAATCTCATAGATTAAGAATTCAAAAAGTCATTACAATAAGCAAATCAGGGACACCCCCTGGAATTGGGGGTTTAGCCACTCATGTTCATAACAAAAATAAAAACTGAATAATGATATAGAGACATTACAATCAACGTTGGATCGGTTGGATCGTCAATTGCTTCCGCTCTTGATCAATCCTTTTTCTCCTTCGATATCCACTTTAATCTCTCTCTATCGTCAAATTTCCAAATCCCCCAAAAAAAGGTTTTTTTTCTAAGTCTTAATCATCTAATATATCAGTCTTCAAAATACTCCGTGAAATGTCCAGATTGTCCTCCGAAAATATCTCAGTCAGCATCATTAAAATAGCAGAATTTCTGTTTCTAGTTGTCACGACACGGGCCGTGTTGTGCAACACGGGCACCCGTGTCATGCTACTGACTCTCCTCAAATTCTCAGCTCCTTCAGAGGCCATGACACGGGCCGTGTTGTGCAACACGGGCACCCGTGTCATGCTTCTGATTTGATCATTTTCAACCCAAGAAACTCCTCTTCAAAGGCCTTCACAACACGGGCCGTGTTGTATGGCACGGGCACCCGTGTTGTTGTTCTGATATCTCTATTTCGTTGGTTTTTCAACACTCGAATCATCTTTGCGAAGGCTTCGAACAACCAACTAGATGTAGACCTGAAAACACATCAACAAAACAACCAAATAACACATACCAAAGGTAAAATTTGATAAAAAGACCAAAACCAGACTTGCATGCTAAAATAAGAAAATTATGACGAAAACATGAAAGAAACACTTCAAACAACCGAAAGCATACGAAAACAACAATGAAAACGGCTTGAAAAATACGACTAAAGATCACTGATCAAACTCCCCCGAACTTGAACTTTTGCTTGACCTCAAGCAAAGAGCTTGCATTCACACACTCAAACACTGTCAACTCATTCAACAATAGCGAGATGAATCACTATACTCATACGTGGATTTTCGTTCCAGGTCACCCAACAAGTTATTTTGGTACTTCTTTCTCTGCGAAGGTATCACACAAACACTAAACCGCGGTAAACCCCGGACCTGAATCTCCTTTTCGGTAACCTCTCCGACTATGCTTCGGGCTTAGGTCTTCTGTTTCGATTTTCCACCCTTTTCATTCGGACAATCCTTTTTAAGGCTTCTTATGATTTTCACCGTGTGTACAAAATTGATCCTTTTTCTCTTTTATTGGCACCGTTATCTCTTTGTCCCTTAAGGGAAACATTTATGTTCAACCGTCGTTAGGCTGAATAACCGGGTGAGGGTTACCCAACTTAGAAGGATCGATCGTTCTAATGTTCTTATTCATTTTTTTTCGGTGCCTTCATGCATTTTTTTCTTTTTTTGATCAACTCTGCACACACAATTATTATAGATCAAGCCAGATTTGTCAGTAGAAACTACTTAGGGTTTACTTCTCATATCAAAGTACCATGGCACGAATATACACGTCGGACTCGTTCCTTACTCAGTAGACTCAGTGTGTTCGTGTTGTACCTAAACATCAAAATTTTTCCATTTTCCTTATCGAGTTTCTTTTCACTCAATCCGATATACTTTCTCATTATTCACTCGTAGTAACACAACTTTCACACTTAACGGGTCAATTCAGGGGTGTTTTTCAAACAACTTATAACCATAATTTTCAAGCCGACTACCTAAAACACTACTAGAAATAAAAACAGATAAAAACAAAACAAAACAAAAACATGAAAACTCAATCCCCCCACACTTGAACTCAACAGTGTCCACACTATTGAAGAACCAATGTCGGAGGGAACTCATAGATATCACTGAGTCGGGGGATAGCCATGCAACCTCATCTGCTGCATCCACTCATGCAACTCATCAATGAGGTCCCCTTGACGGGTCTGCTCTCTTATCATCTCATCCCATTCTTCCTTGGTCAGGCTCCACTGACCGGTCTCCCGATTTGATGAGCCGCCGACAGTTTGTACAGGGACCTCCTCAGCTTGGTACCCCTCATCATCCACACCTGAAAAGAATTCATCATACTGCTCGTTGTCTCCCTGCAGAGGATTCTCATACAACCAATTAGCTTTATTATCAATGGTAATCAAATTGGGAGCAGGCAAAGCTATCAAATGATGGTTACAGCTAAGCACAGAGTAATAATCATGAAAACTCTTAATCATACCTTGGTTAGTGAGGGTGTCTAAATCAATTTTATTCTTACCTACCACTGAAGGTACCTCAATCAATCTCGGACCGTAACCAAGTTTGTCAGCTATCTGTGTTATCATTCCTCCTACAAAGATCTCACCGGAAGCGGCATTGGCTACCCGCTTGAGGTGATCTGCTGTGAAGGCCGCTACATTGATCAGTTCATTATTAGCCATACCATAGAGAAAGTACAACTCTCTTTGTGTAGCTACTCCTGTGCTGTCACCTCTGCAGAAAAGGGTATAAGCCAACCCCTTTTGAGCATACCTAAAACACAGGTTATGAATCCCCAAAGCCTTCACCGCAGATGCGACATAGTCAGTATTTCCAGTAATGTCCCTCCAAAATTCTCCTACAACAAACATGCTGGGAGGTGCTCCAGGCCCATAGATTGGAAGATCTAGAATCTTTCCCAATTCCGCAACCGATAAAACGTGATCAGTGTCAAAAAGACAAAACTTCAAAGTACCATAGTACTCTGTATCCGACCCAGTCCACCTGTGCTTTAGCTGAAATTCCAAAGAACTCAAAAACTCTAATGTTATGCGCTCGAAATTCGGCGCTTCAAATTGCATAAAATTCAACATACCAATATTATGAAACATCCTATGTACCTCAAATCTCAGCCCTAGGTTTTCGAGAGTCTCATTACAAATATATCTAGCTGGTATTAACTTACGCTTTACCAACTTAGAGTACTTGACCTGGTGCTCCGGATTCTCGAATAAAATGTCGTGGGCATTAGGCGTGCGGTGCGCTCACTTTTGGGGGCGAGACGACTCAGCCACATTCTTTCCAGTATATCTGCAAGGAGGCATTCTGATTACCTGCACAAATACACAACAAAATTCGACAGAGGAATTAGTGAAAACAGACACCGTAGAAGTGACAAGGGAGACGAAGGGAACACTTTTTATGAAGAGAGTAAGGAGTTTTGGTGAGTGGGTGTTGGAGAAATGGAAGGTCTTTTGGTGAGGTATCAATGGAGGCTAGGGTTTTTGAAGAAGAGAAAGTGGAGAAGAAAGCAAAGTTATAAGAAAATTAAAACTGAAAAATGCAATTAAGGGTAAATGAGTGGTTAAGTGATATAAAATCGTGGTCCCCACTCATAAAAAGTGTTAAAAAAATTTAAAAAACTGTCCCGCACTCCTGACACGGGTCGTGTTGCGCAACACGGGCACCCGTGTCAGGCCCCTGCATTGCCACAAAATCACATAAAAATCAGGGGATGTTCAGGCTTTACAACACGGGCCGTGTTGCACAACACGGGCCGTGTTGCACAACACGGGCACCCGTGTTGCACCGCTGTATTCCTCAAATCTCAGGCAAACTCCATCCTCATGACACAGACCGTGTCATGGGACACGGGTACCCGTGTCAGGGCCCTAACTTTTCAATTTTTCAGTCTTTTTCTTGATTTTTAGCTTGACTATCCAACTTCCCTTTTTCCTTAGCAGAATCTGTGATTTACACAAATGCACAACCTACAAAAACTGAAACAAACAAAAGTAAGCATGAGAAAAATCGTGGGTTGCCTCCCACGTAGCGCTGCGTTTAAAGTCGCATGGCTCGACGGTCCGTCGTCCTACTGAGTAAGACGAATGACATTCACATCACCAGTAGTTTTGCCTCTGAAGTAGGGCTTTAATCTCTGCCCATTCACCTTGAAAATATCTCCATTGGTTTGATTTTTAATTTCGATTGCTCCATGAGGAAATGCCTTGTGAACTACAAAAGGTCCCGACCATTTAGACCGTAATTTTCCTGGAAATAGCTTCAACCTTGAATTGTACAAGAGTACCAGTTGTCCTTCCCAAAACTCTTTTCTTTGAATCCTCTTGTCATGCCATTTTTTGTTTGCTCTTTGTAAACCTTAGCATTCTCGTACGCCCGATTCCTGAATTCTTCTAACTCATGAAGTTGAAGAATCCGAGAACTCCCAGCTTTTGACAAATCCATATTAAGATACTTAGACGCCCATAAATCCTTGTGTTCAAGTTCCAATGGTCGGTGACATGCCTTTCCGTACACCAGCTGATATGGTGACATGCCGATAGGCGTTTTGAAAGTCGTTCGATACGCCCATAGAGCATCATCCAACTTAATCGACCAATCCTTTCAAGATGAATTCACTGTTTTTTCCAGAATTTATTTTAGTTGTCTATTCGACACCTCTACTTGGCCACTTGTTTGAGGGTGGTATGGAGTAGCTATCCGATGTTTCACATTATACTTTTGCAGAAGCCTCTCCATGAGGTGATTCAGGAAATGCGTTCCTTCATCACTTATCAATGCTCTCGGAACACCAAACCTTGCAAAAATATTCTCTTTCAGGAATCTCACCACAACCTTCGCATCGTTGGTAAGCAATGCAACAGCCTCTACCCATTTGGAAACATAGTCCACCGCAACCAAAATATAGTTCTTTCCGAATGACGGTGGAAACGGCCCCATGAAGTCTATCCCCCATACATCGAATAACTCAACCTCTAGCATAGAGTTATGGGGCATCTGATTTCATTTTGATATATTTCCAGTCCTCTGACATCTGTCACACTCCTTCACTAACTCTTGAGCATCCTTAAATAAAGATGGTCAGTATAGCCCGGATTGAAGGACTTTAGCTGTTGTCCTATCACCACTGAAGTGTCCACCGTACTCGGAATCGTGACATGCTTTCAGCACATCTTTCTGCTCTTCGTCGGGTACACACCTTCTGACCATGCCATCCACTCCTTTTTTGTAGAGAAACGAATCGTCCCATAAGTAAAACCTGCAATCATGAACAAACTTTTTCCTTTTGTTAGAATCAAAATCGTCAGGTATAATACCGCCAACAAGGTAGTTCGCATAATCTGCAAACCAAGGCACTCCAATAACAGCTAGGATGTGTTCGTCAGCAAACTCATCCTTTATTGGGCGCCGCTCTTCAGTCTCCTCAATTGGTGACATCCGAGAAAGATGATCCGCAACAGTGTTCTCACACCCTTTCTTGTCGCGGATCTCGACATCGAACTCCTGGAGAAGCAAAATCCACCTCAAGAGCATGGGCTTCGATTCCTGCTTAGCAAAAAGATATTTCAAAGCAGCATGGTCAGTGTAAACAATCACTTTTGAACCCAACAGATATTGCCTGAATTTATCGAAGGCATACACAACAGCTAGCAACTCCTTCTCGGTAGTTGCATAATTTATCTGTGCAGGGTTCAAAATGTGACTAGCATAATAAATCACATGAAGCAATTTTCCTCTCCGTTGTCCAAGAACAACCCCTACCGCAATGTCGCTCGCATCGCACATGATCTCAAAGGGTAGAGACCAATCGGGGGCAATCACAATGGGTGCCGACACCAATTTATTTTTCAGGGTCTCAAATGCATCGGCACTCTCTTTATAAAAAACAAAGGTCTTTTCCTTAACTAACAAGGTAGTCAGAGGTTTGGCTATCTTGGAAAAATCCTGTATGAATTTGCGGTAGAAACCCGCATGGCCTAAAATCTCCGAATACCTTTTTCATTCACCGGTGGTGGTAATTTTGAGATGACCTCCACCTTGGCTTGGTCGACTTCAATTCCCTTGTGGGAGATCTTGTGTCCCAAAACAATGCCTTCTCGTACCATAAAATGGCACTTTTCCCAGTTAAGGATCAGATTGCTTTCTTGACATCGCTGCAAAACAAGTGAAAGGTTAGTTAAACAATTATCAAATGATGAACCAAAAACCGAGAAGTCATCCATGAAGACTTCCATATGCTTTTCGAGCATATCAGCAAAAATAGAAGTCATGCATCTTTGAAATGTCGTTGGGGCATTACACAGCCCGAATGTCATCCTCCTATAAGCAAAAACACCGTATGGGCAGGTGAAGGCTGTTTTCTCTTGATCTTCCGGTGCAACCGCAATTTGGTTGTATCCGGAGTATCCATCCAGAAAGCAATAGTAATCATGCCCCGCTAGCCTTTCCAACATTTGATCAATGAATGGCAACGGAAAATGGTCTTTTCTCGTAGCCAAGTTCAATCTTCTATAATCAATGCAAACTCTCCATCCAGTAACAGTTCTAGTAGGAATCAACTCATTTTTTTCATTAGTTATTACTGTTGTTCCTCCCTTTTTGGGCACCACATGGACCGGACTCACCCAGGCACTATCTGATATAGGGTAGATCAATCCCGCATCCAATAGCTTAACAACTTCCTTTCGCACTACCTCCTTCATCACAGGGTTCAATCTCCTTTGGGGCTGCACAACCGGTTTGTGATCTTCTTCCATGAGTATTTTTTGCATGCACACCGTAGGACATATACCTTTAAGGTCTTCAATTTTCCACCCAATTTCTCCCTTAAATTTCTTAAGAACTCCAATTAATTTTTCCTCTTGCACACTTTTCAAATTAGCGCTAATAATAGCGGGACATTTTTCTTCAGTGTCGAGAAAGACATATTTGAGATTCTCAGGTAGTTGTTTCAATTCTGATATCTTTGGCTTATCTTCACCTTCATCAACCATTATAGGTTGTCTTAACTCTTCCCACCGATGCATTCTAACTCTTTTCAGGATAGGTTGAGTTTCAAGCATAGCTACCACTTCCATATCACTACTTTCGACTTCCTTATCATCTTCAAAAATAGACATACTTAGTACCCTTTCTAGAGGAAATTGGGATACACTCTCTAAATGTTCACTAGCTTCCACGTGTTCTAACACTTGTATGTTACTACTAGTGCCCACATCATCTTTATACTTCAAAGTGTTCCTAACATCAATTTTCAACTCTTCATTGTACACTTTCAAAGTGAGTGTTCCCCCTTCCATATCTATCATGACTCTCCCGGTTTCTAAGAATGGTCTTCCCAAAATTAAAGGAATTTCTTCATCTTCAGGCATTTCAAGAATCACAAAGTCAACCGGAAACACAAACTTGTCCACTCTAACCAGGACATCATGGACTACTCCATATGTCCGCCTCACAGAATGGTCTGCAAATTGGAGAGTCATCCGAGTATCTTGAACAACACCAATACCCAACTTTTTGTAGATGGATAGAGGCATTAAACTAATGCTCGCTCCCAAATCAATGAGAGCTCTCTTGAATGACCGGTCACCGATGGTGCATGGAATGGTGACAGCTCCTCTATCTTTTTTCTTCACCGGAATCTTTAGTCCCTGCAAAATAGCACTACAAGTTTCGGTTAGAATAATAGGTTCAGCTCCCATGGTCCTCTTTTTAGCAATGATATCTTTCATGAATTTGGCATAGGTGGGCATTTGCTCAAGTGCTTCAAGTAATGGAATATTCAGCTCCAGCTTCTTGAACAACTCTAGGAATTTCTCAAAATTCTTCTCTTGCTGCCCTTTCTTTTTGTTTCTTGTTGGATAAGGAAGTTTGATCACCGGTTTCGGTTCTACCGTTTTTTCTTTGATTTCCGGTGCTGGGGTTACTTCTTCCTCTTCTTCAACAACTTCATTCTCTTTTATTTCCAGTTCCACTTCAATTATTTGATTTTCACTCTCAGGATTATCTTTCACCTCTTCAGTTTCTTTACCTCTTCGTGTTGTGACTGCATTGACTTTGTGATTATCTCTTGGATTTGTTACAGTAGCACTTGGAAGAGCCCCTGGAGTTTGGGGAATAGCTAGGTGTTGGGCAATTTGGCTCATTTGCACTTCAAGGTTCTTTATAGAAGCTCCAGTATTCTTGAAGTTACTCCTCGTTTCTTCCTGGAATTGAGAATTGTGAGCTGCCATCTTTTCAATGGCAATTTCCCAATCAGCTTTTCTTGGAACTGGTGGTTGATATTGTTGTTGTTGGGGCTGATATTGTTGCTGGCCTTGAACCGATTTTTATATGTTCCCTTGTTGATCTTTCCAAGAGAAATTGGGGTGATTTTTCCACCCCGGATTATACGTGTTGGCATACGGATTGTTCTGCCTCAATCTGTTCAACTTGTTCTTGAGTTGCCAAATAGTGCATGGCGAAGTGTGGTCCACAATAAATCTCACAAATCACAGCTTGAACAAGTTCCACCTGAGCTACTGTCTGTGTGCCAAGATTCATCTTCTTCAGCCTTCTTTCAACTTTTGCAGCAATTTGATCTTCCATTTTCACAACTTGCTCTGTCAGCTTTAAATCAATTTTACCATCTAGTTGACTCACTGTGCGATCATATAATTCAAGGTGTTCATTAGCAGCAATAGCTTCTATGATTCTTTTGATACCAGTGGTTGTTGAAAAGTTTGTTGAGCCACTTGCAGCAGTATCTATAAGCTGTTTTGTCTTGAGTCGCAACCCATTCACAAAGTTTTGCATCTGCTCGGTCGCGTCTATATTATGAGTAGGACACGCGGTCAAACACCTTTTGAATCTTTTATATGCATCTCCAAGTGATTCTCCCTCTTTTTGTTTAAAATTGACAATATCATATCTCTTCCGGATGAAAACTGACGCAGGAAAATATTCGTTGAGGAATATTGTTTCCATCTCTAACCAAGTTGTGATACTAGCAGCTGGTAGTGAGTAGAACCATTCTTCTGCATCATCAGTAAGTGTAAAAGGAAACATCACAAGTCTTTTTTCTTCCTCAGAATGACCTTCAATTTTCAAAGATGTAGTGGTAGTCAAGAATCTCTGAAGATGCTTGTTGGCATCCTCATTGATTCTTCCAGCGAACGGTTTGCTTTCCAACTGGCGAATAGTTGACGGATGTAAATGGAAGTGAGCAACATTCACCGGTTGGTTAACAATAGTCATCCGGTTAGGTTGGGCATTAGCCCCTCCATAATCTCCTAAAAGCCTTTCTACAGGAGGTTGGTTTCCTGCCATGTTATCAAATCCTGGATCAGTCTCTCTGTCTGAGTCAGAGTCACTATGCTCAGAGTGCACAGATATGTCATCCTCTGTTTCCTGATTCGGAACACTTGAACCAGTATCAGCCAGTCTATCAACTCTTGCCTTGCGGCGTCTCTCGTGCAAAGCTCTTTCTGGTTCTGCGTCAAAGGAAAACTTAGCTGAGGTCTGACCTCGCATAAACAGTTAGACACAAGTTAGATAACAAAATTTCAATAACACTAAAATAATAAGCAGAGAAAACAATAAAATTTTAGTCACAGAGCAACAAAATTTCAATTGAAATAAGAAAATTAACTTAATTTTTGACAGTCCCCGGCAACGGCGCCAAAAACTTGATCGGAAAATTAGCAAGTGTACTATTTTTACCGATGTAGTAATAAAAGGGAGTTATCCCGAATATCGATCTCGAGGACTGCGTGCCGAAATAAGTTTTTCTGAATAGATTTCAATTGAACAAAAGTTTTGGTTGATAGTTTGTTTTGCGATAAAATAGAATTAAAATACTAAAATGTAAACAAAGAATAGAGGTTGCACGAATATGAGAATAATGTCAGGGACGGTGTATAATTTGCAATGCAATGACTTAATAATTTCTCGACTCTAAAGAGACATGCTTCAAACCTTATCTTTCCTATGTTCAAGATTGTTTTTCCAAAATTCCTTTAGAGAAAAACCTTTGGTATTCTTCCTCGACTTTAATTCCTCAATGGCCAAGGAAGAATATCAAGCAATAATTCTGACATAAAAATGGTTTTCACAGGGTATTCCAATTCCTCGGTAATATCTACCATGATAAAAATTAC
Source organism: Lathyrus aphaca (assembly GCA_963966055.1). Classification (NCBI taxonomy): domain Eukaryota; kingdom Viridiplantae; phylum Streptophyta; class Magnoliopsida; order Fabales; family Fabaceae; genus Lathyrus; species Lathyrus aphaca. The sequence goes on along the minus strand of OZ014522.1, from coordinate 71,724,136 downwards.
GCAACAAAGTTAGGATGGTTGGTTAGACCAAACCCTAACTACGATCAATTATCAAATTTTCCAAAAAGATAAAGCATTATGAACGTTGCATAAATTAAAGAAAATGGTTTAAACACATAATCTCATAGATTAAGAATTCAAAAAGTCATTACAATAAGCAAATCAGGGACACCCCCTGGCATTGGGGGGTTTAGCCACTCATGTTCATAACAAAAATAAAAACTGAATAATGATATAGAGACATTACAATCAACGTTGGATCGGTTGGATCGTCAATTGCTTCCGCTCTTGATCAATCCTTCTTCTCCTTCGATATCCACTTTAATATCTCTATCGTCAAATTTCCAAATCCCAAAAAAACGGTTTTTTTTTCTAAGTCTTAATCATCTAATATATCAGTCTTCAAAATACTCCGTGAAATGTCCAGATTGTCTTCCGAAAATATCTCAGTCAGCATCATTAAAATAGCAGAATTTCTGTTTCTGGTTGTCACGACACGGGCCGTGTTGTGCAACACGGGCACCCGTGTCATTCTACTGACTCTCCTCAAATTCTCAGCTCCTTCAGAGGCCATGACACGGGCCGTGTTGTGCAACACGGGCACTCGTGTCATGCTTCTGATTTGATCCTTTTCAACCCAAGAAACTCCTCTTCAAAGTCCTTCACAACACGGGCCGTGTTGTATGGCACGAGCACCCGTGTTGTGCTTCTGATATCTCTATTTCGTTGGTATTTCAACACTCGGATCATCTTTGCGAAGGCTTCGAACAACCAACTAGATGCAGACCTGAAAACACATCAACAAAACAACCAAATAACACATACCAAAGGTAAAAATTGATAAAAAGACCAAAACCAGACTTGCATGCTAAAATAAGAAAACTATGACGAAAACGTGAAAGAAACACTTCAAACAACCGAAAGCATACGAAAAGAACAACGAAAACGGCTTGAAAAATACGACTAAAGATCATTGATCCGCTATCAAGAATGATTTTTATGAACATGTGTAGATGTGTTTGATTGTGTTGTTCAGAGGAAGGTAGGAGTCTATCCGAAGTAGATGTGGATCCACAAGGATGGAAACGATTAAGTTATAAGAGATTAGAATGTATTTGGACTTAGTTGGTTGTTATTGCAGGTTATGAAAAGTGTTCCAAGTTCGTATTTTGTTGTTCGGATAACGTGAAAAATAAGTCGTTCCTTGAGAATGGTTGTTTTGAGGGAGAGCGCTGGAGAGCCGGAGTAAGAATTAGGTACGGTTACAGTATGATTTTATTTGATTCTGACAAGTTGTGGATAGAATGTGGGATAATGATGTGATAATTTGATAGGTTATTAGTACTTGATCGTTAAGTCATAGTTGGTATTATACGATGAGAGAGGAATTATGAAAGTATTTATCTTACCCATGGATTGGAAGTGGATGAGAGTAAAATGGTGTTGAGTATCCGATAATATTGTTGCCATGATTGGAGATTGAAGTGTTTAGTAATCACATGAGCATACAATTCCGATTTGATCGGGAAGAGTGGAGTATGAAGCGGCTAAGATGGTCGGAATGTTTGAGTTAGGGAGTTGGGAATTTTCCTATGTTTGCATTAATAGTGAAAGAGTTGAAATTGAGTTAGCAGTCAAGAGACTTGCATTCAAATATTGAGGTATGTTAAGTGAATTGTTATAATTGTGGTGAAGGTTAGAAAGAGTTAAAGTTAGATGTGAACTTTATGGAATAGATAGCTGCGAGTAATCAAAGTGCACAACGGAAGAGTGAAGTGGTGTAATTGTTTGTATGTAAATGGCTAGTAAAGGCCCAAGATATTGAGCGATAAGACCTGTTGAGGTATTAAGACTATTGAACATCCCGAAATGAATGGGTAATGGTAAGAGGTTATCTACACATCGAGAATTACGGGAAATGCAGAGATATTAATAAATGTGATGTGTGTGCTTCATTTATGGGTTATGATTATATTGTTTTAGTGGAGAAACTGCAAGGTTAGTCCGTTATCAGTATTGTTGTAGCTAGACGATGTGTATCATGAGATTTTGGTGCTTGTCCTTGTTATCGCCTCGTTACCTTTGGTGATGGTACGAGTGCGAGTAACTAATTCATATGATGAGGATTAGGGAAGTGTTACATATGGTGATGGTAATGGTTTTTGTTGTGTTTTATTTCAGGTGTATACCTACGTGTTGTGAATTGATGATTGTGGTGTTTTTGTTGTTGTGGTAGTTTCGCAGCACTAATATTGTTGTTTTGGATTAATTATAGAATTACCAGTTATGGAAAGGGAGTGATTAGCCGAGTGCGATAGTATATCTAGATAATTCCATTAAGTGCTATTTTCGAGGACGAAAATAAAATAAGTGGGGGAGAGTTGTAACACCCCGATTTCATAATTTATTTAATAAAATAATTATTATGTATATGGGTGGTGTTTTTGAGATTATAAGTGAAGAATTGTCTATTTAAATAATAATATAATGATAATATGGTATTATTTGAATATTATTACTAAATAAATAAAATAGTAAGAATTGGAGGTTTAAGGGGCAAGGTGGTAAATTGGTGTGGTTTATGAGAGGGGAAAAAGGAATCATTTTCATTCATCGTGTTTTGGGTGGAAATAAGAAGTTGGCTCTGGAGAAAGAGGAAAAAGAGAGAGAAAAGCAAGAAACCTAAAGCTCCAAGATCAAGATTGTTCAAGGAATCGATTGAATATAAGGTAAGGGGGGAGAAAGGGTTCTTTATTGGTGATCTAACATGAAAGGGTAGTTGAGAGGTCCTTACTCTCCTAGGGATTATGTGATTTGGTATAATTTGATGAATTGTGGTATGAATATGGAATTGCATGATTGATTGTTGTATTTGGAATAATCATTGTTTGAATTGATATAATTGGATTAATATGAAAACTGTTATATGAATGTTGTTGTTGATGATGTGAATTGAGAAGAGGAAGAGAAACTTAAAATCCCTAATTTGATTAGTAATATTAGGTTGGAAAGATATGTGCTATTAAAGGTCTTAAAATAAGTATAAGAATGACATTGGGACTGTTTTGAGTGATAAAAGTGAGATATAATCAATAGAATCCGAACTGGTATGAGATGGGGAATAAAAAGTGATTTTTGGGAAAAAGTTGATTTTGGGCGCAGGGCTCCTGACACGGGCCGTGTCACACGACACGGGTGGCCGTGTCAGGCTACGGAAACAAGATGGGGAGGATTTTTTAGAGGATTGGAGATCAGAGGGTGTGACACGGGCCGTGTCACACGACACGGGTGGCCGTGTCACAGTTCTGTACTTTGGAAATTGATGTTTTCAGGATGGTTCGTCAGGCCGTGTGACACGGGCCGTGTCACACGACACGGGGGGCCGTGTCAAGCCTCTGTATTTGGGAAATTCATGATATTTTAAGCCGGTTTCGTCCTGTTCCCTTGGTCTACTTTCTTACCATTAGTCCAAGGCTTTGAGAATAACATCCATGAGTAACTATAGGACCTGACAACCGATAATTAGTGTGTGAGTTTTATATGATTATTGTGGATAGTATAACTTTATTAATTGGTTACTTAAAATGTGCTGAGTATGGTGATGTTATTATAATCCTTGTACAAACTATATGATAGGCTGGTTAATAACCGATGAAGATCACGAGGATCATGTTGATTGGTAATATTGTTGATTGTATGCTTTGCGTAGACCCCATGAGGTAAGGTTGGTAGCGGTGAGGATCGGAAGGATCATGTTATATTGGAAAATGTATGGAAAATCATTGAGGGTGGAATTAATGAGGAATTCATAGGATATGATAATTGGTAATTAGTGTGTAGGAATATACGTGCTTATGTTGATTTATATGACTCTTGATGATGAACCATATGAATTGTGTTGATAATATCTGTGAATATTGTCTGATTGTTTATGTGACCCATGTGATGGGATGTGTGATAATTGATGAAGATCATGAGGATCGTGAAGGCATGACTGTTGTCATGCGTATTTGTATTATGGTGTATGTGTTTGAGTCTACATATGCATACACATTTGGTGGAATGATCATGTCTCGGTGGAGCGTAAGTGATCATTCGGGATTCGTTGAGAATCATGGTTGCAGGGATGATCATGTCTTATTGGAGACGTTAACGATGCATTCGGGGTTCTATTTGATGAACCGTTATTGTGAGTCGGTACCGCATTTGCATTGTGTCATTGAGTCACTTTGCATTGATTGAATTAATGATGTATGATATGTGTTGATGAACTATTTGAGATATCGATTAATAGTATGATGTATGATGTGTATTTGATGAATAGAGGTGAGACTACCCTGTAAGATGTTATTTTCACCGTTAATTTATTGAATTGTTTTCTCACCCCTTTGTTGTTTGGTTGCGTCTGTGCTTCTTCGGAAGTACAGATGATTCAGGTACTTGAGCATGCTCGGAGTACAAGTTGTTTGGTCGAGTCCTAGGAGTCGCTCTGATACGTAACACGGGAAATGGGGATATTTGTTATTTAATTATTCTTGTTTTAATAGTTACATATCATATTTTGTTGAAACTTATAAATTAAGTGAATTGATGACTTTTGTGGATATTTGGCGAATTGCCGATTGTTGGTTGAATAAAAAGATATTTCCGCTGTTTTTAATAAATGATTATACTTTTAGTTGATTTTGAAAATGTAACTACTCACCTGTTAATTAAACTCTGATTTATCTGAAAACTTATGTTATTTTAGAAAATGGGAAAAGTGGGTGTTACAACATTCATAGTTACTAGCATAGGGCATGTGATCAGTCATCCAGCAAGTATGATTCTTCAAGGACAAAATAAGAGCCAAGTGATCTTGCAGGAGCTCAAAAAATATCCTCACATCTTATACAAGCTCAATGTCATCATCAAGGCCTTAGAAGGGATGAGAATCAAAATCAGCTCAGAAAGGACGGTGCAGATGCATTCCTGAAGTTTCCCACCAAAAGGATGGAAAATTCAAAATTTTGCATGCGTTAACCGGTTAACGCTATGGGTTAACCGGTTAACGGCTGCGAAATTTTGAATTTTTGCAGCAAGTTCAGCATGCTTGTTTTGGCTCCCTTTTCTCACATTTCAGATTTTATCTCATTTAAATTAATTGGGAATTATGGAGAAGGATCTAGAATGATTACCCAAGCTTAATCCCAAAGCTAATTCCTAATCACCTTTCTAAGCTAACTCCAAACCACATTTTTGGGCCCAAAACCTAAATGCTATTTATTTCATTTCCTTCCAAACCAACAGACACTCTCATAATTCTCATTTTCATTTCTGAATTTTCAGAGCTCTCTCACAATTCTCTCTCATTTTCTCTTCCAACCTTCAAACACACAAAGTTCCTTTTCTTTGAAGATCATCAAATTTTGCATTGAAATTTGTTGATCTTGGAACTAGACCTCCATTCATTGCTTTCTATACATCCATTTTTGGTTTTTTGCTACTGGTTCAGATCTAGTTTAGTGCTTAGAAGTGGTTTTGGGATTAAGCTTTTGCATCAAGCACATCAACTTGGATTTATTTCGCATTGTGTGTGAAGAAGAGCATTGGATCTTGGAAGTTCTTCGTTAGATTCATTATTTTCAGCTTGAACAACACTCACCAAAGCAAATCTTAGCTTTGTAGGTTGGCTAATTTCAAATCTACTTTTGCTTTTAGCTTATTTGCATGTTTATGATGTAGATCCATAATGTGTTTGTGTTGATTGATTGATTTGTGAATTGATTTATGTGATGATGTTTATGGATCTATTCGTGCCTGATTAATGTTGAATTTGGTTTAATTTTCGTGCACAATTGATTGTTGGAATTTCTGGAGATTATTGAAATAATTTGTGTTTGGAACTGACTTTCTTCTGCAGAATTTAGTGTTGCACGCACAATGTTAACCGATTAATGCTATGGGTTAACCGGTTAACACGTTGTAATACTAACTTCTTTGTTGTAGGTTTTGGTCGATTAACCCTTGGGGTTAACCGGTTATCACTGAAGCAGAATGACTTTTTTGAGTTGTTGTGAGGTTGTTTTCTTGCCATACCTCTCTTGATCATCATGGATCATTGTGTTATCATTTTATATGCTTGTTTAGAGTGGTTTGCATGCTGGTTGATGTATGTTTGCATTTCCTCGATGCGTGAATTCGTGTCTTCCGGTGTTTGACATGTTTGATGACTTTATTTTCTTGAAGCTATAAACATGTTGATTATATGGATTTGTTGGCATGCTAATACTTGATCAATTTGCTGGAATATATGTTGGTGAATGCATCTAACCCTTGTAGGTGGAATGGTAAGTGAGAAGTGTGGATGGCATATCCATATTTCAAACCTCTTTCTCTTCTCTTTTAATGCTTTCATATTTTTCTATGAGATGTGCTTAGGCCATCATTTCTTTTCTTCTCCCCTTCTAGAGAACAACTTAACTTCTTTAAGAGAAGTAAGTTAATTTTCTGCCTCTTCTTTCTTCTTCTTCTTTTCTTTCTCCTTTCTTTCTTTAAGGTAGGTAAGCCTCATTAACCTAGGGTATCCTTTGCATGTCAATAATAGTATTAGTCTTTCCCCTTAGTTTTTTACCTTTGAGATCTTTGGTTCTTCTCTTCTCATCTTCATTAAAAACTAAAAAACACTTTAATAAAAGGTTGAAGTGGTCTTATGCATGGCCTTATTCCATGGGACAATTTTGCTCACCCTATCTTGGTGGTGGTACAATGTCTAGCATGATGAACAAGTTTAACCATGAGACTATTTCACAAACAAAAATAAAAAAAACATTTCTCTAAAAAACACAAACAAAGAATAAGTGTCTTTCCTTCGGGAATTTCTTCTCTCATCTTACTCACTCCTTACGTAAGAACTTGCTCCGACTTGTCATTCTTCAAGATGGTTACGCACTCGTCGTACGAGAGTGCAGCACCTGAGCGTTGACATAGCAGTTCGAGCTTTAAAACACAAGCCACTTTCCTCCCTAGTTAGGGGAACTACGGCGTCTCTGATCCTCATGTCCAGATGTGGTAGGTAGGCAGCGGGGTAGGGCCCGTTCGAGCACTCTTTTATTTTCCCTACATTTTCCCTCTTTCTTTTCTTTTATCCAGATCCAGTTCATTTTCTTTTGTAACAGCTTCATTCTTTTACCCTTTGAAACAATTTCTTTGGAAACGTGGATCCCTTCGGGTACGACGGATGATCTGGGGTGCTAATACCTTCCCAGGTTGTAACCGACTCCCGAACCCAGTTCTTTGGTTCACAGGACCTTGTCTTTTCCTTTCTTTTCTCTAGTTTGTGCAACATTACCATTCCCATTCCTTCGGGGAAAAAATGCATGGCTGGAGACTCTACCTTCTCCACGCCACTTTCGCGTTTGTACTAGGTTGGAAATCCAGGGAGCGACAGCTGGAGACTCTGCTGGGGATCGAACCCAAAATCTCTGGTTTTCCCTTGAGAGTCTCTCCTAGCGCTTGTTTGTTTCTGTTCCATTGGGTGTTTGATTGCTTGTTGCTGTGTGTTTACTTTATTGTTATTTATTTACAGTTCTATTTACAGTTTTCAATATTTATATGCATGCATCATATATTACTGCTGGACTGTCTGGACTGGTTTTCTATTTGGTGGGACTTGGGTGTTACTGTGATATGTGAGATGAGATTAGCCAAACACCCGGCTTGAGTGCACCTTAGGACTTAGCATGAGCAATCACTTTGGCCCCATGGTATCTTGTCATGGGGTATTAGTGCGTTCAGACCCAGATTCGCGACCGTCTTGGAAGTGTCTTGATATAGGGGTTTTCTTTACTTCATTACACGACCTTGATAGTTATGTGCGGCTGGGGACCGATCATTTTGAGGACCTTTGTGGAAACATCCCTCTCTAGTGGTGACAGTGGTAGACCTCATTCTGTGGCAAACTCATTCGCACCTGAGGGCCCACTTGGAACTCACATAGGTAGGCCTGGTTCTCTTATAGGAACTCAGTCAAAGCACCTGGTTGTTTGACGATAGTATTGTACCGTTGGGATGACTGTACAATTGTTTATTGTTTTCAGAGCTCGAAGCTAAGGACTTATAAGGGATGTTTGTTTTTCCCGGACTCACACTGAGACCTCCCTAAGTAGTACATAATGCTTAACCGATTCCCTGATTTGGTCATGAGCCATTTCTCGGAGATGGTGAATGTATTATTGTTGTTCGGCTTTGATTGTCTGTGATGTTTGACCTGGAGCACACCCGTGAGATTGGGAGGGGTTTACAGGTTTGCAGGAACCCTTGACCTCTACATACCTCTTGTTACTAGTGCAACCTTATGTTCTGATCCAGTTACTTTGATCCTGGAATTCTTGAGTATTTGATTATCTGAGTTCTTATATGAGATTATCTGGTTTTAAGTCCTTGATATGAGATTATCTGAGTATCTGAGTTCTTGTTTGTGGGTTATTATTCAGAGGGTTGTTAGTTTCTGATCACTTGGCTCTTGGTTCTGATATCCAGTATCCAGACAGTTCCAGATTGATCATATGTCTTGCATTTGCATTGCAGCATACCATTAGCATCATTAACATTTTTGTGTTTTCATTTCTCAGGTTTTCATTTTTGTTTATACCCGGTTCTGGTATCCATCATCTATTTATACCCAGATGGCAGAAGTTATCATTGTTCCCAGGAAGAATAATGCACATTACACCTTTCCATAGCCAGAGGTCAAGAATATCCGCAAGCTGGGAGAATTGATGAATGACAAGGTCATGGGTGATTTCAAGAACAGGTTTGGGCAGATTCTTCAGTACATGGACAAGCCTACCGAAGATCATAAGGATAGTCACCATACCTTGTTGTATATCTATGATGCTCTATTGCGCTGTTTTGTGTTTCCTGACTATGTGTTGCCTCCTACTCTAGAAGAAATTTCCAGCATGCTTAAGATTCCTCTTAGAGGTGGACAACCTTGCTATGATTTTGGAAGAGTTTTCCGAGAAGAAGAGATTGCCAGGAGGTGTCATCTCCCAGTAGCTAGGGTAAGTTATGGGATGAGTAGCAGCAAGGGGGAAGGGTTGCCATGTGAGGTACTCATTAAGGAAGCTTTAGCTTATGCTCAAGAAGGAAATTAGGCTAATTTCAGTGTGCTATTGGCTTTATTGGTGTATGGAACTAGTTTTTTTCCAAGTGACAAGGGGATTGTGAGCCTGGAAGCCATTTCCATCTTCCTCAGAGGGAATCCTACACCTACTCTACTGGGTGACTTTTACTATGGTGTCCACTATATGAGTGAGAGAAAAAGAGGGTTTCTCAATTTATGTGCTCCTTTATTTGCTGATTGGTTTGCCAAGCAATTGTCAAAGTCTCGATTGTTTAAAGATCTGAAAGGGGAATGGAAGTGGTCCTGAAGATTGATGGGGTTAACTGCAGAAGACATAGCATGGGGTTGCAATAGAGATGTGCTCAGAAAGGAGATGATTGTCAGGTGTGATGGCTTCCCAAATGTCCCCTTGATAGGAAGGAAAATATTTATTAACTACAACCCAGCGCTTTCCAGAAGACAATTTGGGTATCCATTGAGAGATTCTCCATCTGAAGAGGAGGTTGTTGAATCCTTGTATCACTCTGTTGAAGGAAATATGGAGACTGTTAATAAAGTGTATCGGGATTGGGATGTAAAGACACAGAAGGGAAAGAAAGAATTCAGGAGAGTGGACCCGAAGATGTATGATCCCTTTGCTATATGGCTGAAGAATCGTGTTGAGATTACACTTATTCCTTTCCCAGTGGAGCATTCACTCTATCCAAGGGATGTGTTACCTCAAACTACTGTTGTACAGACCACTATTTCTATTGAGGACTACCAGAAGTTGGAAGCCTAAATACATGAGTTGAAGGTAGAGAATGCAGGGATGACTGGCTTATACCATCAAGCAACTCATGCTAAGACAGTTGTGAAAGAAAAGCTACATAGGATGCAGATAGCTCAAGAAGCCAAAGAGAAGGAGTTTGCCGGAAGGGAAGCTTACTTCCAAAGAAGAGGCATGATGGATGCAAAGAGAGAAGAAAATTACAAGAAGACCAGGAAGTCTCTCAAAGAAGCCAAACAATCCCTCACTTGGATGCAGGATATGAGAGACAAAGATCAGAAGGAGTACAAGGAAAAGGAGAAGATGTATGAGCTATAAATTGCTTCCCAAATAGGAGAGTTGGAGCTGGCCCATAAGAATCAACAGGAGACTTCCCACCAGTAAGAGGAGGCACTCAGAGAGATGGCAGATCTCAAGTTGAGGGCTGATGTCAAGAGATCTAGGACAGAGCTGGGGCTCATTGGAGAAGGATCAAAGTCTTCTTGCATCCTTGATTTTTAACATGTTTTCCTTTCATGTACTTAAGACTACCTACAGGCTTGTTGTAGGAGTCTTGTTTATTTCTTTACACTTTATGTTTCTGTAAGACTTGTAACCCTGCAGGGATATTGCTACTCTTGCCCTAAGGGCCTTGCTTATGCTATGCAGCTTTTGGTCAGATTCTTGATCTTTGTGTGATTGTGAAAAGGTGCTTGAATGTGGGTACTTTAGAAAAAGTTATTCAAATATCAGTTTTCAAAAGCCATCTGGATTCTTCTCTTAAATAGATACCAGAACTAGGGCAAAAGGGCCTGATAATGAAAGCACAAATAGCTTGCATTGCATACATATCACCTTGTTTCTCTGTTTTGCAGCTACATTTTGGGGTTTCTAACGTATCTTCTGTTTCAGGCACTATTGCTACGAAGAAAGTTCACAGATATCCCACGAAAGAAAACAGGGGTCGAGTTATGGATCAAATGCAAGCTGATTTGGCATATTTGTGTAACATGATGGACCAGTTCATGACCCCCATGACTGGTATGAATCAAAATCAAGAGCGTCTATGGGAAATGATGGAAAGGAATTAGGTTGTAAATGATGGTCGTAGTTATGGTGGAAATCCTAATGGTACTAGAGCTTGTGGCAATCCTCAACTACAGTCTGGTGATACTATTATCAATGATGATACTGGTACTCGCAACATTATCATGGATAATTAGGAGGATCAATTCACTATAGTGGATGAGGTAAAAGGTCAAGGTATTGAGATGAATCGTCGTTTCAAGGAAATGGATGAGCAAATTCGTTCCATTCAATCCCAGGACTCTTTGGGATTTGATATCACTGACTTGGATCTCGTTCATGGGGTGAGGATTTCCCAAAAATTCGAAGCTCCCATCTTTGACAAGTACAATGGTACTTCTTGCCCAAAGACCTATCTCCAGTCTTTTGTCGGTAGAATTGCTGCTCATACCAACGATGAAAAGCTGTGGATGTACTATTTTCAGGATAGTCTCGTCGAGGCGTCCCAAGTATGGTACATGAAGCTAAGCAGGGCCTCTATTAGGAGCTAGAAGGAGTTGGCTGAAGCGTTTGTCAAGAATTATCAGTATAAACTAGACATAGCTCCAAATTGTACACAAATTTAGAGCATGTCGCAGAATTCTAAGGAAAGTTTCAAAGAATACGTACAGAGGTGGCGCCAATTGGCTGCAAGAGTGCAACCTCCTTTGCTAGAGAATGAAATGGCTGATATGTTCATGAGTAATTTGCAATGAGTGTTTATTGATTGCCTGACTTCCTGTTCAGCTACCAAATTTACTGATCTTATCATTGCTGGTGAAAGAGTGGAAAATTTGTTGAAGATGAGGAAGATACAGGATATTGGTGCCAGCAGCTCATCTGGAGCAAGGAAGCCCTTTGTCGGTCCTCGGTGGAGGAGGGAAGGTGAGACTAATGTTGTATATGGCCGAGGAATGGGTCGTGGACGCATAAATTTGTATGATCAAGTGGCAGTTGTCACTATACCCTCAACACTTGCTCCTCAACAGCAGCAGCAACATAATAATAAACAGAGGTCGTACCAGCAACGCCAACCTCGTCAGGCTGGTCGTGTTATTGAAGCAATTCCCATGACTTACACAATATTACTGCAAAAATGGATGGAACTGAACTTGGTACAAATCAGAACATTAGCTCCCCCACCTGAAGGTGATCTCCCACTAGGTTATGATGTTAATGTGCGGTGTGCATTTCACTCAGGTGCTCCGGGGCATACTACTGAGAAGTGTAGATCTTTCCATAACAAAGTTCAAGACTTGGTCGATTCCAAAGCCATTAATTTCTCACCACCACCAAATGTCAACAATAACCCTATGCCAAACCACAATGGTGGGGCTAGGGTTAATGCTATTGAGGACGATGAACATTTAAATTTGATTTCTAATGTTGAGGAGGTGTAAACTCCACTGTTTGTTGTGAAAGAAAGATTGTTGAAGGGACAAGTGTTCCCTGGTTGCGGTTATGACTATGAAGATTATATGGTTTCTCAAAAAGGTTGCAATAAGTTGAAAGCTGGTCTCCAGAACTTGATGGATGAAGGTTCAGTACAATTCGATAAGGTGAACACCAAAAGTGACTGTGTACCTACTGTGACAATTTATTTCACCTCAACTGATATTTTGGTGCCTCCCCGACCAGAACCTGTCACAATCTATGTACCGTAAGACGTGAGTCCCGTTACTATTATTGTTCCTGGGATAGTGCCATATAATGATGATAAAGTTATTCCGTGGTATTACGACACAGACGTGTATGTGCAAGGCCAGAAGGTTGAAGGTAAACCGGTGACTATTGACCCTGCTGTTGGCAATGTTGGAGGTTTGGGTGGTTTTACCCGTAGTGGACGATTATTCGCTCCACAGACTCTTAGAACGAACACTGAAGCTAAAGAAACTGCAAGAGCTAAACTCAAACAGGTAGCTACTGAAGAGGTTGTGACCCCAGCCACTGAGCAGAGTGTCTTCGAGAAGGAAGTGGAAGAATTTATGAGGATCATAAAGAAAAGCGATTACAAAGTGGTTGAGCAGTTGAATCAAACTCCGTCCAAGATTTCTATCTTATCACTATTGATGTGTTCTAAAGCGCACTGAGAGGCTTTATTGAAAGTGTTGCAGTTAGCCTATGTACCTCGGGAAATCACTGTAAATCAACTTGAGACAGTGGTGGCCAATGTAAATGCTAGTCATGGACTGGGATTTACCGATAGATATCTTACATCTGAAGGGAGAAATCATAACAATGCCTTGAACATCACCATGGAGTGCAAGGGTGCGGTGTTATCTCATGTTTTGGTTGACACTGGTTCTTCTTTGAACGTACTTCCGAAGAAGGCTTTGATGAAATTGGATGTAGATGGAATAATTCTCAAACCAAGTGACCTAGTGGTGAAAGCCTTTGATGGTTTTAAAAGATCGATCTTTGGTAAGGTTGAGCTTCCAGTGAAGATAGGATCGCAGGTATTCAAGAGTACATTCTATGTCATGGATATCCAACCAGCTTATAGTTGTCTTTTAGGACTTCCGTGGATCCATGATGCAGGTGCGGTGACTTGTACCTGTCGCTCCCGGGATTTTCATCCTAGTACAAACGCGAAAGTCACGCGGAAAAGGTAGAGTCGCCAGCCAGGCATTTTTATCCCGAAGGAACGGGAAAGGTAATACTGCAGAAACCTGAGGAAGAAGGAAAGGACAAGGCCTTGAGAACCAAAGATATGGGTTCGGGAGTCGGTTACGACCTGGGAAGGTATTAGCACCCAAGATCGTCCGCCGTACCCGATACGATCCACGCTTGTTAGTCTGTTTCAAAGGGTGAGAAAGAATAAAGCTGCTGAACATAAGTATTGCTAACTGGAACTGAAATAAGAGTGGGAAATGGAATTGGAAAAGAAAATGAAAAGAAAGGGGAAATGTAGGGAAAATAAAGAATGTGCTCAAATGGGCCCTACCCCACTACCTACGTACCTCATCGAGAAAATGAGGATCAGAGTCGACGTAGTTCACCAAACCAAGGAGGAAACTATTTGTGTTTTTTAGGATGACGTTGCCATAGTTCTAACTCAGGTGTTACCAACTCTGAATCGAGGGTATTTACAGTATCGTTGTTTGAACTGTCGAGGCAAGTCGTATTCACCCGCAAAGATTAGGAGATGAGAAGAAAAGACGTGATGTCTTTGTTGATTGTCTTTTATGAGAAGTGTTTTGAGTTTATCGTTTGTGAAAGTAGCCTCATGATTAGACTTGTGCGTCGTGCTATACAAGCTCACACTATTCCAAGATGGAATGAATATGAGTGCCCCATGGAATAAGGCTATACACAAGAGACTACTTCCAATCCTTTATTATGTGTCATTTGAATTTTCTGTTTGGAGATGAGAAAAGAAGACTCAAATGGAGAAAGAACAAAACTAAGGGGGACTAAGACCAACCCTAAGTTGTTTATTCAATATCAAAGGAGATCCTAATGGTTAATGCGGTTTCTAATCCTAATTAACAAAAGAAAAAGGAATAGAATGCAACTTACTTCCTAAAGAAGTTAGTTGATTCTAAAGAACAAAGGAGGAATCCTACCAAACACAAACATGAAAGGTAAAGGAAATAAATGCATAAAGAAATGCATAAAAGAATTAAAACGATAAGGTGTAAGGAAACATACCTCAACCTCCCTACAAAACAAGGGTTAGTGGTGTACATTTAATAAAAACGAATGAGGTAAACACATACCAAATAATTCCTAAGGCAACTTGGACCTAAACTAGACTCAATCTTAAGTTTAAGGGTTTGTAATACCTCAAAATTTGCCCTCTCAAATCCCCAACATTTTGCATATCATTTAGCATACATAAGTTCACAAAATAACCAAAAAACATTGCATCATATGTAGCATAGTTGAGGCACAGGTATGTGGTCAATGACTAGAGCAACTAGGGCTATACAAAGACAATCAAAGGGCCATAAAGCTCCCCAATCATGTACAAGGGGTCTACAACATCCCACAAGTCTCCATTTGAAGCCTCGAGTCTTGGAAAGAAGTGAATGCCTCCAAGGAATGTAAGCAGTGCAACACCTCCTGAGGAAATGATCCAATTTAGGGTTTCAATTGTGAAGGGCTTCTCCATGTATTTTTGAGCAAAAGTGGATTCCATTGTGTTCTATATGACAACAAGTGTATAGGGTTCAAATTTCATCCACAAATTCATTTTGGAAGAGGTTCAATTGGTCAGATGATTGAAAATCAAGAATTTGGGGAAAAGTCAACCATGCTGAAGAAAAAGTCAACTCCTGACTTTTTGAGATCTAAATCATGAAATTAGGGTTACAAGGATCATATGGTTCAAATTTGATCAAGAAATGATGGAGGAATCAAGAGAAATTAAGAAAACTAAAACTTACCATTTTTTGAAAATTAGGGTTTCCAAAAATGGCAAGTTTTGGCCATTTTGGCAGCTACTTTGAATGAGGCCTTCTCCCAAAATATGAAAGATATGAAAATTCCACTTGGATCCAATTAAAGAGGGCATCTTGAGCTTCAAATCCATAGGTGGAACTATTCCATATCATAAAAAATGAGAAAGATATGATCTTGTAAAGTTGAGGAAAATCAAGGCAAAACTAGGTCATGGGCAAGGCAAGAAGCTGGCCAGCGTGCGTGCCCTGCAAGGCATTTAATCAAGCATGTCGTGGATCAAATGTCAAGCCATTTTACTTGGTCAATAAGAATTCAAATGAATTTTTAGTGAACTACAAAGTTGTTCATCTACATGATTACTACAACTTTCATGTTCAAGGTTTTTTCATTGGATCAAAGGAATGGAAGTTATGAAAGGTCAAAGTAAGGCTCCTACACTGGTCAAGTCATAAGCAAGTTGCCTAGGCATGCCACGGATCCTTAGGCCCAAGTGTGCAAGTTAGTGACTGAATGTTCTTAGCAACATTTGATTAACTTAGAGGACTTATTTCATTTTAAGGGAAACATCAAAGCTATTCTATGAATTGTGTTCTTTAATTTGCACATAAGAACCATAGGAATTAATACCTTGGATACCAAGTTATGACCTGTGGAAGATCACCAGTTTTACTGAAGTTTATTAGGATTCAAGGCATGATTTTGTGAGGATGCATTGTTCAGTTCAGCCTCATGTGTTCTTGTTAGTAGGTCATCATCTTAAGGCATCATGTTAGAGGTGCAAGTCATGCCATACATGAGCATAATGCCATCTTATGCATGATCATGCATGCTTATGGTGAAACCAAAATGTGAGAAGCTTGAATCATTGAAGTAAGAGCTGCATTGCTTTTACCTCCACCCTGTATCACTCACACCTCACCATAAGAGCATGAGCATGCTTACATTGAATCCAATTCGAGTAAGGGAAGGTGTTATTTGCTTAACAAATTCATTACACTTAGGATGCAATTATGTGCATGATTGATCACACCAGCTATCATGGAGAACAAGCAGATGGATTAGCATTGGCTTTGTTGCAATATTGACCTCAGTTCCATGGTAATTGTCATGAGAGCCATTATAGAGGATCCAACTCGAGCAGTGGAAGATTCTGGAGATTCCAATTCATAACCAACTTGACTCAGCTTCAACTGAATCCACTCAGTTAACCAGGGTTCTAACCCTGGTTCTAACTCTAAACCAGAGGTCAAGGACTCTATAAAAACAAGAGCTCAAGGCACATTCAAGGCTAAGATTCATTTTTGCTCGAAATTCATCATAGAGTTCATCCTTCATGCTCTGATTTTTCTCTGCAAATTCAGAGCAAAATGAGTGGATCTAGCTTCATCCCTTACCAGCAGTCTCCATCTGATTCATTGAGTATCATCATCATCAATTCAGATCTCTACTTCCATGGTTGCAGTCAAGTAGCTTCTTCAAATTGCACCATTGAGAATCTCTGCAATTTGTCCAGGTTTTCATTCATCCCTATCACTCCATCATCAGTTATCATCTCAACTTCCTCTCCATCAAAGGATTGAGTCCCATGGAGAAATTGGATTGAGATAGCAAGAATCAAGTTCAGCAACATCTTTGCATTTTTCAAGATACATTGGGATTCATCAATATTAGAGTGTTTATTTCACTTGATTGTGGATTAAGAACACATCACCTTAAGATTGGGATCCTCACCTCTGGTTTTCTTCAACTAAGAACTGCTCTGCAACTCAGGTTCTTCCTCAGAATTCTCTTGCTCGTTTTCACCTTTTTTTTAATAGATTTGTGATTTGTGAAGCTTAATAGAAGCTCTGGATAATCTGGCTAGTTGATAGGCCTCTTACAGGCTTAGATGGAATTTTTAGGTGCATTTTGTTTGGCTTCGATCTGCTTTGTTCCTGAATCAAAAATGAATTCTAGGCATGGATTATTGATGTGTTCATTGAGACGAGTAAGATAATAGCCTTATATTTTATTATTGTTAGGTTTTGAGCAAACCCTAGCACGGCTATGATTGGAAAAGACGACCGAAGACTAGCTCCGGCCGTCGGAACAGTGCCCTAATTTTAGATGAGAGAACATAACGTAACCGTTAGATGGGATTGATCCAATGATCCAGGGTTTGCCAACGCATTAAAAAACATGTGCCAGGCATGTGCACATAAAGTCAACCAAAAGTCTTCAGTTCATATTCACGCCCCCAGCATGCTTGTGTCTGGATCAGTTCAGTTCAATTTCTTGTTATTCTTACCCCCCATGCCCAATCCAATCATTCT